>CANTUR010000136.1:0-600000 GCA_947683625.1 Mallotus nudiflorus | reverse complement strand
GGCTTCGAACACATATTTTCCTAGTCGGGCTTGATTTGGAATTTAATAATGCTTGGAGTGAAATACTCTGAAAGGATCCACCTCTTAATCTTGAGTCCAGTTATATATATGTCCAGCGGCATCACAACCAGCGACATACGATGAAAGAGCCGAAGATACTGCCAGACCATTATGTACTTGTAGCAGCTCAGACTCGTCCCCAGTTCAAAGGAAAAATTTTGAGTAAGCCCATCATATACACCTGTACTCATTGTGGCGAAGTTGGACACTCCAAGGAACAGTGTTATGAAATTGTGGGATATTCAGAATGGTGGGATTTCAATAAAAAGCCTCGTAAGAAGCTCGACAAGGCTGCAATTGCTACTTTTACTAAACCAAGTGGTGATCTTGATATAACTTAAGGTATAACAAATCTTACTCGAAATAATACATGGATTATTGATACAGGTGCTACTGCTCATATGACAAATTCCACTCACCATCTTACATCTATCTGTCTATTAACCTAATAAAATATTCTAACAGCTAATGGAGGCATAACACCTATCACTCATGAGGGATCAGTATTAACTCTAACTCTCTTAATTTAGATATTGTTCTTGTTGTTCCATCTCTTTCTTGTAATCTACTATCTGTTGGCCAAATCACTGAAACCTTGAATTGCATTATCAAATTTTGGCCTAATTATTATGTATTTCAGGACATTGCAACGTGCCAAATTCTTGGCTCTGGTGTTAAACGTGGAAAGTTGTACTATCTTGAGTTGTATGATGATTCAAGTCAGAAATCAAGTCAAGTTAATAAAGTTGATAGAAGTTGTTCAAGTAAAGACTAAGAAATCTTATGACATCATCGTCTTGGTCATCTCTCTCTTCATTATCTTAGACAAATAAAATCGAATTTATTTTTGCATACCACAGACTCAGAATTCAAGTGTGATGTTTGTGAATTGACAAAAGGCCAACGAATTTCTTATGTATCGAGCTATAATAAAAATTCAATTCCATTTATGACCATTCATTCTAATGTATGGGGACTTGCTCAGATTCCTACTCTATCTAGTGCTCGATATTTTATAACGTTTATTGATGAATGTACCTGGATGACCTGGGTATCTCTACTTTCTAATAAAGGAGATGTGTGTTCCAAGTTTCAGGATCTATACAACATGGTGGCTACACAATAGCAGAGTAACATCTGAGTCTTGTAGTTTGACAATGGTGGGGAGTATGTTAACTCAATTCTCAATGATTTCTGCCTCAAGAAGGGCATTCACCACCAAACATCTTGTGCTAGCACTCCTCAACAGAATGGTATAGCCGAATGGAAGAATTGACAGTTATTGAAAGTTGTCCGAGCATCACTATTTGACATGAATGTTCCTCGAGAATACTGGGGAGAAGCTATTCAATCCACTACGTACCTCATAAACTTGACACCATCACGAGTACTCGATTTTAAAACTCCTCTTCAGAAACTTCAGGAACTTGTCATATCTCTACCCTTCAATAATCTCGAACCCCGAGTTTTTGGATGCTCAACATATGTTCATCAGACACTCTAAAAATTAAACCCTCGAGCTATCTAGTGTATCTTTGTTGGCTATGCGGATTTACAAAAGGGATATCGGTGTTATGATCTAAATACAAAGAAGATGTATGTCACTCGGGATGTTCGATTTCATGAAAATAGTCCTTTCTTCTCCCACTCCGAATGCTCTCTTCAAAGGGAGAAAAATCCAAACTTCTTTGAGCTTAAAGATAGCATTATGAGTGTTCTGAATTCGAGTCTCGCAAATGTTTTGAGTATTTTGAGCATCTTAATCGAACAGACATCTGGTGTTCTGAGTATGAGCATCTCAACCAGACAAACATCTGATGTTCCAAGTACGAGCATCTCACCTGGATAGATCATCGAAAAAAATTTGAGTAATCAAGATAGTACATTTTCCCAACCCACACCAGAAGCTGAAGAAACTCCGAATGTGGTGCATAAAAAGGTAAACGTGTCTCCTTTAATTCCAAATACTGAGCCTCGTTATCCTTTTAGAATTAATAGAGGGGTTTCAAAAAAATAATATGATCCGAACCTTCATACCAAAACTAAATACCCTATCAATAACTTTATATCAACCAACCATTTGTTTAACTCATATGCACTTACTGTAAATCAATTATCTACTGTATCTATTCTGAGTAATGTGCAGGAAGCCTTAGATGATCCGGATTGGAAGAAAGCTATGAATGATGAAATAGAGGCATTATAGAAGAACCAGATGTGGGATCTCGTTCCTCTTTTGGAAGGAAAGAAAACAGTTGGGTGCAGATGGATATTCACTGTCAAACTCAATCCAGATGGAAGCATAAATCGATATAAAGCTCGATTGGTTGCAAAGGGGTACACTCAGAAGTATGGAATCGACTATGAAGATACATTTGCGCCAATAGCAAAAATGAACACCATCCGAGTCCTTATTTCCTTAGCTGTCAACTTGGACTGGCCGCTTCGATAATTTAATGTAAAGAATGCATTTTTGAATGGAACCATAGATGAAGAAATATATATGGATCCACCACCCGGAACTAAATATACTGACTGAGTATGCAAATTAAAGAGAGCATTGTATGGACTCAAGCAATCACCTTGAGCATGGTTTGGAAGACTCTCAACCTTCATGAAGAAGCTCGGATATAAGTAAAGTGATGCTGATCATACACTATTCATCAAACAGAAGTTAGGAAAAGTCACCGTGCTAATTGTATATGTTGATGATATGGTGGTCACTAGAAATGATCCGAGTGAGACAACAATCTTGCAAAGACAGTTAGCATCCGAGTTTGAACTTAAGGATTTGGGTAACTTGAAGTATTTTTTGGGAATTGAAGTTACAAGATCAGCTCAAGGAATTTCTCTTTGTCAATGAAAGTATGTAATGGATCTACTAATAGAGACAGGGATGCTTGATTGTAAGCCAGCTGAGACTTCCATTGAAGTCAATCATGGACTTTCAGTCCTAGAAGATCAAGTTCCAACTGATAGAGATCAATGTCAAAGGTTGGTGGGAAGGTTGATTTACCTATCTCATACTCGGCCAGACATTGCTTATGCAGTAAGTGTTGTAAGTCAGTTCATGCATTCTCTGAGTAAAGAACATATGAATGCAGTATACTGAGTATTAAGATATCTAAAGTCTTCTCCGGGTAAATGGTTATTCTTTGGGAGAAATAAGGATTATGAAATTACTGGCTATACTGATGCTGATTGGGCTGGAGATCGGACTGATCAAAAATCAACGTCCGGATACTTCACATTTATTGGAAATAATTTAGTCACTTGGAGAAGCAAGAAACAGAAAGTTATAGTAAGGTCAAGTGCTGAAGCTGAGTTTAGAGGAATGACTCATGGAGTATGTGAGTTATTCTGGGTAAGGCGAATTATTTAGGATCTGGGATTAAACATCCGAAGCCTATGTTGTTACATTATGATAACAAGGCAGCCATAGCAATTGCAAACAATCCGGTTCAACATGATCGAACTAAGCATGTAGAGGTTGATAAACATTTCATAAAAGATCATCTAAACTAAGGGACAATTGATCTTTCATATGTTTCGTCTCAGATTCAACTAGCTGTCATTCTTATAAAGGCTGTATCCGGAAAAACATTCTACAACTCACTTGACAAGTTGAGAATGATTGACATATACTCACCAACTTGAGGGGGAGTGTTGAGGAAGTAAATATTTTTATTATATATATTAGGAAGTAAATATTTGTATATAATTAGGAATAAAGTTCTATTTTATTTAGGATGTTATTTTATTTCTAATTAGGTTGTGATTATGATTCTTGTATATATATATATATATATATATATAAGGGGGTGTGACCCTTCTTTTAATATCATAGAAAAATATTTCCCTTAAATTTTCTCAATTTTTCTCTGAATTTTATTCTTCAATATATACATATGTCACCATTCTAATGAATTTAAATATTATTACTTATTTGAAATATGTTAACAACATGTCAATCTATGACTTTAAAAAAAATATGAAGAAATTTTTTTCTTTCATCATCACAAATGCATAATATATATATATATATATATATATATATATTATTTTTTAAGACATGAATTGATAGGTGCGTGATTATCATGCTTAATCCTTTTATTTCAGCTAGAGTAAGTGATTATTTTCTGAGTTGAAATGGTGGATTTAAAAAAATATTTTTTTTATTTTAATATCTAAATAAAAATTTTATTTTTATTTCTATTTTTTATAAGCATTTTTAGTATTTAAAATTATTTATAATTTTTATTTATTACAATAAAAGCCACTTATAAATTTGAGAAAATTATTAAAGATAAATACTAATTTTTAAATTTCATGTTGGCACTTTTTAATTATTTAATTTCAATCAATAATGCTCTAAATTAGAATATTTTTACCAAAAATAAAAAAGGAGATAAAATTATGATTCCTGAAATTTTTTTTATAACAATAACCACATATTTGATAATTTATTAAGGGTAAAATTTGCAAAAGAGAGTTTGATCTAAAATTATAAAAATTAGTTAAATTGAAATATTTTACCAAAATTAAAAAAAAAATAAAATGTTTAGATTTTTAGCACTAATATATAGTAAGGTCTTAAAATAAATTTATAAGTGAATTATTCACGTGGCAAAAACTATGTATAGCTGGTGATCTAGCTGGAGGACAATTCTCTTGGCTATTGCAACGTGAATTCCAGTACGTTTAATAGTAGTTGTTGTTTAATCAAAGAAAATGATACATGTAATCATTTGATAGTGTTATTATAAAAAGAAAGTTATTTTTATGTCATTATTTTTCAATTAATGATATATATATATATATGGATGAATATATCATTTTTACTAAAAAAAAATTTATTTTGTAATGTTTTTGATCACACTATTTATATAATAAATTATTAGATGTATCATTATCCATTAATTAACATGGTTAGTGAGAAGTATTAATTGCACACATGATTTTAATAATTTATGTATATGCATATACATATATTTTAGGTAGCTCTAGTTAATTTATACAGTGATATATATATATATATATATAATTGTAGATGATCCTCCAGGTCAGTCAATCTGCTAGCGGAGTAATTAGATACGACTAACGAAATGGATGAAATAATTAAGGAATTAAGTACATAACATATATGATGGAGGTGAAATGGGTGGTGATGGCGGTATATATATTTATTTATTATGTAATCTTTGAAACACAAGATTGAGAAGCCAAAAAGTCCAAAAGAAATAAATGGAGGATGCTGAAAACTTGGTTTTAAAATCAAGAATGGTACGGACCCAACAAAAAGGAAAAAAACAAAAATTGCAGATCGGTAGCAAGTAGCACAAGCTAGCTACCTAGCAATACTGTTGAAAAAAAAAATCAGGTAAAGTGCAGAAAGAATGAGGAGAGTTGAGAGTGGGGTGTGGGAAGTTAATTATTACAAGTGGGAATTGTTCGTCCTTTTTGGTTGTCTTCTTCTTCTCCTTTCCACCGGTGTATAGGATTAGGGTATGGTATAATATAGATGGATAGGTTATGGTCCTCTTCTTATATATATATGAGTGTGTGGGTCTGGATCTGGTTTTCCTTTTCGTTACATATATATAATAAATTTGGTAGCAAGCGAAGAGGGTTTCATCACAAAAGATTATCTTCACTTTCCAATCCAATGTAATGGGGGACCTCTTTTTACGTCTCTGTCTCTGACTTGTCCTTTTTCTTTTTTATGTTTTGCTTTCACTGAAAGGGAATGCAACAAGAAAAAAAGGAACATAACCAATATTAATTAACACCAGATACCAGTTGTAATAATTTGTAAATGAGGATGGGCCATTTACATTACATGTATGATGTATCATTAAAAATTAACATGAATGAATATATTGCAATAACAAACATTTACGTTTTTGTACACATCTAACGTATGAAACCAAATGATTTTTGGTCTCGTGTATATGAATTGTGTTTCGTATATGGTCACAAATTAAAAGCTATAAATAAAAGAAAATTCAGACAAACATAAATAAATAACAGAAAGACGCAGGTCAAAAAAATAATAATTCACTAGTGGTGCCAGTTCATTTTTGTTGCAGCTAGCTGGGGAGGTAGATATATGTATATATATATATATGGACCACTGATCGTTTATCTAAAACTCCACCGCTGGACCACCGGACCTTACTCCACCGTCCACCTGGCGGCTATCTTGTTTTATATCTATGCAGTGTCGGCCTCCACGTTTCTGTATAGATATATTGGAATGTTGAAGATGGCCGGGTGGGTGAGGGTTAATATTTTCAAATAATAACTAGTGCTATAGGGATGATGATAATTCTTCATGTAGACATGATCATAAACTAGCTAATTAGGGTAATGTAAAGTAAAGTAAAATCTTTATATATATAAAAAAAAATTGGTCAGTGATGAAGTAGGCAACTGCGTGTAGGGAATGAAAGACGAAATATGCATGTGCAGAAATGAAAATGAAACAAGTTGCAGTCCAATGCTGTAGGCAGTCTCAAATATAAAAGTCGTGGAGTTCCCCATTTCCAGTTGAGTGGCTCAATGCCAAATTAAGCGGCAAGTGGGCGTTTGTGGTTTTGGATTTTCTAGAATGACCTGACCTGACCTGACCAGTCTTAAGTCTTCGAGTTTGTCTTTCCCAGCCATGAAGTAATAAAATATTGATAATAAAACTGGGAAGATTCCTTCAAAAAGACTGCTCATTGGAATGGTGCTGTGCCTTTCCTTACAAATTATGAACACCAAACTTCTCTCTCTATACATTTTCTCCACCACCTTAACTACACCAAATCAATCCATATACACTCAACAAAAAAGAAGGAAATGTATTGTAAAACTTTTATGTTTGAATCAAAACAAAAGAAAGAAAATAGATACTTCCTAATTAATTAAAAGAGCATCTTTATCCTATCCTAATCATGTTTCCTTTTTCTGCTTTTTTGATAGTTTACAGTTTCTGTTCATTATAATTCTTTTACATATGCACAACTGGGCTCCCCTCTTCTGAATATTTCTAAAATTAAAAATAAATTGATTTGAATAATTGGGTTTTTTTAAAACATGTTACATTTGAATAATTCACGACTAACAAACATCTATGATAATCATTAAATATTATCACTCGTGCGTTCACTTAGTCTTAGGGGATAAAACGCAACCATTTTATTATGTTTTGGTGGGTATACAGCTAAGCCCACCCAATTAATCTACACTTTGCGAGCCCAAACTTCCTCTGCTGGCCCATTTGCTTAGGGTTTAAGCTTTACGCATTGCATATGCTATCAAGGGATAATCCCGGCAAACCAATTTTAATTCTAGGGTTTTTGTCTCTGTATCTCCTCGTCCTCCTACCACTCCCACCGAAGCAGCTGCAGCCAGTTGCATAGAGGAACCCAATAACAATGGATTCGTTTTCATCGCCATCATCAATTGGATCAGGAGGATCCCAAGTCTCACCGTCAGACCTTATGGACCAGGTCAAGACTCAGCTTGCTCAGGCTTATGCTCAGGAGTTCCTCGAGGTTTATTCCCTTTCTTTCTGTTTTCTGTTTTTTATTTTTTATTTTTCACTCTCCGATGATTGTATGTAGTGCATCTGTTATATTACGCGAATTTATGCTAATCAATAATCCCCTGTAAAACTTCTGCTTCACTTGTACTATTTCTTTCATATATGAAACATTTTATTTTTTCGTATTTTCAAATGCTTGGTTCGGTCCTGCTCTTAATGATTCATCCGGGATAATAATGCTCTATTTCAAAGTGTGGTTTTGTATAGTTCATGGAATGTCATCAATATTTTAGCTGCCTTGTGATTTAGTTGGATATCTTGATTCTGTGTCATTTTGATTTCAGCATTAATCCAACCTGTTCAAGGAATTTTTTAATAGTTAGTGCGTCATTCTCAGTATTGATGAATGTCTGTGATTGTCTTCACTACATTCATTCAACAATTACAGTAGTAATATGTATTAATCAAATTTTCTGTCTTGACGAGTTGGCTTTTAGAAGGCAACAATGAAAATGCATAAATTTCCTCTGCTTTGAAGTTTCCTTTGGAATTTTTCACAAGGTTTCTTGAAGAGTTATTGCTTAGATTAGATATTTGTTTGCATCAGCTGTAATTGGATCTAATATTTACTGTCGAAGATATGTGGATACCCATTCATTAGCTACATTTGATGCTATATGATAATGTCCTCAACTACTGTAGGGTGCATTTTCTAAAGTGCGTAATTGCTTTCATTTATTTGCGTTTCTTATATTCGTTGAAATTTTTTATTTGAAATCTCATTACAGACTGTTCGGGGAAAATGTTTTGAGAAGTGCATCACAAAACCAGGGTCAAGCCTTAGTGGGAGTGAAAGTAGCTGCATCTCCAGGTGTGTGGATCGCTACATAGAGGCAACTGGCATAGTTAGTAGAGCTCTTTTCAATGCCCCACATTGACTTTATTGGAAAGCTTTGCGCAAGAATGTCCTGGTTCATGCTGAAGATGTTCTTGGTAACAGAGAGACATATATTTCTGTACTTGTATGCTGTCTGGTTTAACAATGTGAACAAGTATTTTCTTCACATTCACATAAAGCCCTAATTTTTGCACTTGAGATTAGCCATGCAAACTGTTTGTGTCATGTGTTAGCATATTCAAGTATAGATATATATATTTTTTTTTGTATTCTGGAAAGTGTTTTACATTGCAACTGTGGTTTGAGATTCGCTAAAATAATTGAGTTAGAGCATGACAGAAAATCACAAAGACTGCAATTTCAATTAATATGTAAAGCAAGTTGGCTGATGTTTCTCCCACTTCTCGTCTCCTCATCACTGCATTTCTGTGTTTTTCATATTGATTGAAGCCGTTTTCCATCTTAAGCTGATTTGTACTTCTTGGGCTGTATAGTGCCTTATTTAGAATCATTAGACTCTTCCTTCCATTGACAAGGGCACCTGATATATTTTCAATGCTCATGCTGATTTCCCTCCATTGAAGACACCCTTGCTGTTCTGTGACCTTAAATTTAGTTGTAATTATGCATCTAGATAGCTTGCCAGGCAGTACAGTTTGTTTTACTGGTATGATGCTTCCAAAATGCATCACATAGTTCCCCTGATGAGGCCGTACGCTCTGTACTGAAAATGGCTTCCAGCTTGAAAGATTAACTGCCTTACCTGTCTTTGAGTCTAAAAGTATCCAACTCAACCTGAGGTCTTGCATCAGCTCATTGCAGTGGTCCTGTGGTCTTTGGTTCGGAGGCAGGGGAGTTGATCTTTCACCATTATTGGTATGACCAAGATTGCCATTCACAAGGCCAGCTGTATAGCCGAGGTCATCCTCATCATCATCTGTAATGTCCAAGAGTTGCAGTTTAAATGGACAACTGAGAAACCAGTGCTGACATTCTTCGGAAATCAAGTCCCAGTTAGCACCTGTGAATTTAGGTTGGAATGCGTCTACGGCTTCAGTTGTGCCCTTGAGAATTTTGGAAAGGATGCACTGATTCTTATAGTATACATCTACTAGAGAGACAAAATCAGAAGGGGAAGTGGTGGTTTCTAGGTTGGAAGAGATGTCGTTGGCAGTATCATCATCATCATAGAGAATCAATGGATAGGCATCAGCGAAAAAATTATCAAAACGAGGAATGATGGAAGGTGAAAGGAGATGGTGAGCAGTAGAAGGCCACGTGGAGTGGCATAATTGTTTCCACAACATGCGGTGTCGAGCAATGCATCGGAAGTAAGCAGAGGTGGAAGCAAGGGAGGCCAAGGCTAAAGCATCAAGGCGAGCCATGATATCTGCAAGAAGGTCGTCGTTGATATTCTGAAGATGACATATGACTGGATGGTCCATTGGGGATTGGAAATGAATGTGAGGTTGGTTCTATGGAGCATAAATATATATATAGGTGTGATGCGGGTCAAAAGAGCTGTCTAAGGAGACCGCGTGCCGTGTGCAAGTTGTTTTTTAACGTCACGTGTATATTCATAATTAAGGGTCAATTTGTAGATTGTTTGACTTCAGCCATGCATCATTCAGTGGATCTGCCAGCGGGCGGGGTTATGGTTGCTCAGATATTTTTGGGTCGAGATATGTTTGGAAGAGTTATTTTGTGACTAATTCTGTCACTTCTGCGTTTATTTATTTATTTTTTCAAGTGTGTCACTTCTGCTTTATGTCGGGCAGTTAAATGATGACATGAAACCATGATATAAATTTATGACGGATTTGATTCCTTAAACTAGGTACACTGACCCTGGGGCGTCATGCAGGGAGCCATGGTAGTTTATTTTGTAGTTAAGATGAGAGAAGCCCTACGTGGGACACTAATCCACCACAAAAGTATCTTAAAATTGTAGTACTAGTCGGTAGTCCACATTAGGCCTAATCCTTATCCTTATCCTGCTATAACTGTTAGAGACAAGTTTTTATCTCAAAAGGATCTCCAATTTTTATTTTTTATAAATTTACTGTCGGGTTTTTTATATTTTAAAAAATCCACCCACATTTTTTTACATTTTTATTTTATCTTTTTATTAATTTCTTGATTATTTTTATTTTCTTCTTTTTATTTTTCTCTTCTTTTTTACCTTTTTATAATTTTTATTTTTCTTTTCTGTTTATTTTTTTATTTCTTTTTATTTCATAAATTTTTCAAGTGGATTATAAAAATACACACAATATGATCACTAAAATACAAGCAACTCACATGCAATAATTTTTTTATACATAATTGATTTTTCAAATTCTTAATATGTAAAATATGTAATATTAATTATAATTGAACCAACATGGTTATTTCAAAAATGTGATAATAGAACTTTGAGTATGGAAAGAAAAGTTATAATTTAAAATTTCAATTGATTCTAAAATAGAATCAATTTTATCAATATATTTTAAGCACGAAAAATATAACTTTAGCATTTTTAAGATTTCAAGTAGTTTAATGTATTTGTAAAATACAAAATAATACCTTATAACTTCAAATTGAATAACCAATCCCAAAATAAATCATAATATAATTTAATAACGTGTCAGTAAATAAAAGATAAAGATGGGTGCAACTCAGATGATATAACTTTTGCTTAGCATGCTAGAGGTATAAGAATTGATATCTCACATCTCCATTCTTTTATTAGGTAGCATGTATTTAAATTGTTGTTTTTTGGTTTATTTTTAATTTATGATCTTGTTTTAAAAGTGTAGCGAAAGGTGGATATGCTTTTGGTACTTCTAGTTCTAATTTAAAATATGTTGTTGGTTATAAAAAAGGTGCTTATGATTCAAAATTTATTAATATTGTTGGTGGTAGTGATGAGTTAAAGGATTTTTTTTATTAGGTAGCATGTATTTAATTTTGTTGATTTTTTGTTTACTTTTTGTTTTTGATCTCGTTTTAAAAGTGCAGGAGATGTACTTTTGGTGCTTCTAGTTTTGATTTAGGAAATGTTGGTAATTGTGAAAAAGGTGATTATAATTCAGAGTTTGTTAAAACTATTGGTGGTGGTCATGAGTTAAAATTTTTTGTTGGGGATGTTTTGCTTTATTATTTTTGTATCGTTTTGGTTTCTGACACTTTGTTTTGTGTTTTTGTTTCAAGGGTGATAAAAAATTATTTGACGATATTGATTTTAATTCTAATATTAAAGATGTTTTGTTAAAGATGATGTTGATGGTAATGAAGTGTTGAAAGATTCTAATTTGTTTTTTTTTATTACATTAATTTAAGTTGGATTTATTTTTTATTTCTGTCTTTCGATTAATTTTTTGTATCCTTTTGGTTTCTAATTCTATTTTTTTTTGTATCATTTTGGTTAATTTTTGGTTTTTGGTTAATTTTTTCTGATTTTAGTTTTTTTTTTTGAAGAATGTATATAAGATTTTTGGTTATTTTTTGCAATATTATGCTTTCAGTACATAATAAATAAGGGATGATTTGGTCAAATCCACAAACGAATTGATCATCTTAAATTAAATAGGTAACAATCACAAAAATTCATTTTTTGTATCCTTTTGATTAATTTTTGGTTTCTAATTCATTTTTTTTATTTTAGTTTTTTTTTTGTTTTGAAAAATGTACATGAGATTTTTTGTTCTATTATGCAATATTATGTATTTAGTACATAATATATAAGAGATGATTTGGTCAAATCAACACATGAATTGATATAGTTAAATTAAATAAACAACAATTATAAATTAGTTACGGGAGAAAGTTTAGCCCAATGAATGAATCAATTACAATCATTAGAAGAAACCTCTTTTCAATGTGAGTAATTGAAATTGAAAGTTTCAATGAATCAATCAATTACAATCACAAAGGCAAACGAACTTAAGGCAAACCATCAAAAGAATTATATTTTATGAAATAAAAAGTAAAAGAAAAAATCACAAAATTAGAAAGTGATGTACACTAAAATCAATAAAATCACTATTTACTCGTTCATTAAGTGATAAAAGCAAATGACTAAGATAAAAATAAAAACAAAATAACCAAATACAATAATATAAGTACCAGTCACTTGCACATCATCAAAAAATAAAAAATAAAAAAGATTAAAATAAAGTTATAAAACACACCAACATATACAATAGCACAAGCATTAGCCTAAGTTCAAATGCTACACGTTCTATTAAATTGAATGAAACAATCTTTTGAACAATATTAATATATTTTACATATATTGACCAATCACTTGATTAAACAAATCCTATTTCATCATTACATGTATAACAAACATGGTTAAAGGAGAATATGAACCAAACTACAAACACTAATTACCAATTCACAAAAACTTGTATCACAATTGATAAAAAGCAACTTTAGAAACGACTAATTACATCTTCTCCACAGGCCTAAAGCACACATAAATCTTTTCACATGAATCAATCTACAAAATCATTAGATCAATTACATTGAGAGTAATTTGAATCCAATACCTAGAAGAAATAAATCCGAACCTTTTTCATGTATTGGGTTTTTTTGACTGGCCATGATACAGTTATTGAAATAAGTGAATAGTTGATAAAAAAAGAAGCCTTTCTTTTCTTTGAAGTAAAGAAAATGAGAGCGAGACAAAAATATAAGCGAAAACCCAATTAAAAAGAAAAAAAATATATTTTATTGAATTCACGGTTCTTATTCGGTAAACTCTACCTGAATACCTCATCAGTCACCATTATCATGTAAATGAATCTTAATAGTGGAAGATGAGAGTTGGAGATGCAAGTAACAATGAAATGGATAAAGAGAAAAAATTAGAATTTTTCTTAAAAATAAAAAGGAAATGAAATGGAGAAGAAAATAAAAGGAAAGAGATATTGAGGATATAAAATTGAGAATCAATTAGATGTTAATGAAGGAAGGAAAGGGAAGGGAAAAGAAGAGCAAGATGAAGAAGATAAGGTTTTTTTTTTTCTTTGTATTGAGGTTGAATGAAAGGGTGCGCGGGTAATTATTTTTCCATTTTAGGATAAACGTTTATTTTGCTTCTATTTTGATTATCTATGAAAAAACCCCTAACTATTACATGCCAGTGATGAAGTGGGACAAATGTTGCTGAAATAGGCCTTTTCAATTGTCACATCCAGCAAAGGTCCGTTCCCGCAATGTAGGCCAACTCAACTCCTTTGCTTCTTTTGGAGCCCAACATCAATTGTCAACTTGCTGCAGGAGCTTAGCCCATCTTAACTCACAAACCCATTCTTTGGTTGAATTAGAAATGAATTTCCAGACATATTTTATTAATAAAAATTAATTTAATTTTAAAATTTTTTATAAAATTAAGAAATTGAAATTCATTTTAAATTTTATAAATTTATCATTTAAATAAAATATATTTTCTTAAATATCATAAAATTTTATCAATGTCAATGGAAACAAACAAATGTTAAGGCCTCAGCGGACCCAGTTTCCCAACCGTCATTATTGTATCCACTCTGAATTCCACCGAGCCCTCCTCCATGTGCATAAATAAATAATTGTATCCATTGCGAATTCAAACTCAACACTGCTGGAAAACATGGGTCCATTGAAAACCCAACCCTTCATTATGTTATCAAAATGACTCCAGTACGTTGAATTGTCTCTGTGCAAATTTTTTAATCTGACCGCAGGCAGGTAATATGCTATTTCCGTTACTTTTTCTTTACTACCTCACCACCATTATATATTGTAAATAATTTTTCTTATATCTTTTGGTCCTTGAAAAATGAAAAAAGAGAGAGAGAGAGAGATTTCTGTGCAGAAAAAAAAAAAAGAGACAAGTTTCAAAGGGGCGATTTGCAGATCTAGAAGGCCAGAGTCTTGTAGTGGACAATTATTATTATAATAATCATTACAATATTCAATTAAGGGCGGCCATAGTCACTGGCAGAATGATTCCAACCTCTATATATATATATATTCAACCACTAGCAGAGCAGAAGGTCTAATTAGGTGGGAGGATATCTCATGGAGCTAAGTGAACGAAGAAAATGTTGACAGATTGTTCAAATTTGGATAGCCCATCCAGTGATCCAACCATGTCCAGAGTTCACATGTCTACAAGCAACGTACAACTGCAAGACGCCCTTAGCTTTGTTTTTGGTTTTCTTTCTTTGGGACATGACCTTATTGTCGCTATACATGTGAGCTAAATTTCTTGATTCGGCGGAATATTGCACAAGCACTGGAACTGGTACGTGTGTGCATATGTATATCTTTAAAAATGTAAGATGGGACATCAAAATCCAGCTCGCATGTACTTTGCCCCACAACCACATTACCTCATGCATGCTAGCTGTTCATCGTTAGCTCGCTTTGATAATACTGACGTTACACTATGACGTAGGTGCAGGACATATCGAAGTGATTATTTTTTGTAATTTAATTGCGTGTATCCAAGAACTAGATGGGTTGGGTTTGGCTTGTCAGTTTGGTTACTTGCAAATCAAAGCTGGAAATCAAACTTTAGAGGATAAATTAAATTAATTATAGAAAGTGGGTGACGTTTTGTATAGTGATGTCAGCATACTTATGTCAGCTTTTGCGATTAAATTACTGGACTATCAGCCAGCTATCGCTCAGCTATTAGGTTGACACCCATTTAATTAATGAAAAGATGTCAATCGCTTGACCCTTTCTCCACTTTTTAGTTTAAATAATCGCTTTACATAAAGGAAGATATATATAATTAAGAATAATGATTTATTTCTCTATTAACAATGTGAATAGTATGTTAATGGACGAAAAATTTTCTTTTATATCATTATTTTTCAATTAATTAGTTACATGTATTTGAGATTAATATATAATTTGAACTTAAAAAATTTTATTTTTTTTAATTTTATTAATAATATTATTCACATCACCAGTAACTATATGTAGATAATGATTTAATTCTTTTACAAAATTATCGTCGTCGTCACTACCATCGCCGCTATTACTACTATTACTTCGTATTTATTAAAGTGTTAAATAATAAACACTTTTGAACATTTTATTTTGTAAGACATTTTTTTGTTGCATTGAAGTATGTAAACAGAAAGGGAAAGGGTGTGACTCTCGAACCCGTGATTCACCCATTGCCCCAACAGTTTAGGAACATTTTATAAAATATTTTAAATCTAAATTTTTAAATATAATAACAATGGAGAGATTTTTATTTAAAGTTTTTTTATTAAAAATTTTATGAATTAAATTCAAACTAAAGCGATAATTTCCCAGGCATAAATGGTAAATTTACCATATAATCAACTGAAGAAATGTGATAGATATCGCGAGATGTTACGCAGAGGATCGTATTTTTTATTAATTTTTTTTATCGAACTACCCATTTTGAAGAGACCTTTTGATAAAAAGTCACTCCGATCCAATTTTTTTAATCAGGCAAAAGTGGACGGCTCCATATATCATTTTGTAAATTGAATTTGCCTAGCAAACCAGCCAACGATCCTTTTAAATAAAGACGTATTTCCTCATCTAAGCACTCAATACTAGCACCACCCATGGCTTTCCATAAGCCACTGCTGGCTGACCTTGCATTATCGGGCGTTAAGCATGTGCCTCCCCACTACATCCGTCCTGTCTCCGACCGTCCAAATCTCTCCCGGGTTCAGATGTCCGACGTATCCATTCCTCTTATCGACCTCCAGGGCCTTCAGGGTCCTAATCGCTCTCTCGTAATCAAGGAGATTGGCCGAGCTTGCCAAACTGATGGTTTCTTTCAGGTGCGAAATCGTTTAATAATTAATATACAACTTCTCTGTCACGCTCAGGAGTCAGGAGTAGTACTATTACTATATGCATAATATAATAAACATACTGCTGCTTGCTTTAACAAGATACTGTCTGCTCTGCTGTATTCAGGTGAAGAACCATGGAATCCCGGCTGGCATGATCAATAGCATCATGAGTACTGCCAGGGAATTCTTTAAATTACCTGAAAGCGAGAGACTAAAATGCTATTCCGATGACCCTACCAAAGCCACAAGGCTTTCCACAAGTTTTAATGTCAAGACAGAAAAGGTCTCCAACTGGAGAGACTTCCTCAGACTTCACTGTTACCCTCTTGAGGCTTATATCAATGAATGGCCCTCCAATCCTCCATCTTTCAGGTTCTACTTAATTTCATAAGAGTTGTATATGCATATACGCATGTACGATGAACTGAATATTTCTTTTGTTAATCGATCCGTAGGAACAACGTTGCTGAATATTGCACGACCATTCGAGGGCTGGTGCTCACATTGCTTGAATCTATATCAGAAAGCTTAGGCCTTAAAAAAGACTACATAGACAAGGCATTAAGCAAGCATGGACAGCACCTGGCCATGAACTATTATCCTCCATGTCCGCAGCCGGAGCTCACATATGGATTGCCTGGACATACAGACCCCAATCTAATCACCATTCTTCTGCAAGACCATGTCCCTGGATTGCAGGTTCTCAAAAGTGGAAGGTGGATTGCTGTTGATCCCGTTCCCAGTACATTCATTGTCAACATCGGCGACCAAATGCAGGTTATAAGCAACGATCGATACAAGAGCGTTCTCCACAGAGCAGTCGTGAACTCTATGGAGGAAAGAATATCAATTCCAACATTTTACTGTCCTTCACCTGATGCTGTGATAGGACCTGCTAAGGATTTGATCGATAGTGATCACCCTGCAGTTTATAGAGATTTCACGTATGCCGAATACTATGAGAAATTTTGGAACAGAGGACTTGCAAGAGAATGCTGCTTGGACTTGTTCAAAATTTCCACCGCTTGATGTATATACACATGTACGTTTTGCTTGCCCTGGAAGTTGAGTGTATTACCAACAATCCAATAAATACTCTTTCTTGATGCTCGAAGATCTGACGTAATGCTAATTGAGTCTCAAAAATGGGCATATCTTACTTTGTCACAATTTGAATTATACGATTATTAATTTGCTACGGTCGGTATTTAGTCATACATGCTTTAGAAAGTGGAGCATTTGAAGTTCAGTTAATAGTTGCTAAGCTGTTGGCAGTGGCACTGATGAGTAAGTGGTATTTGATTAATCAAGTAGGAGGATAATTTCAATGTAAAGAGCCATCTTCCCCTTTAAGGTTATCAATTAAATTGGAGCAACAGTCCTAGAATTGTTGTCGCAGACCGCAGCCCTGATAGGGGTTTGAACTCTCAGAAAATTTTGTTGAAAAAGAAAGAGGTAGTTTTGTGAAGCTATCTAACTTTGAAAATTAGCAAATCTAACTTGAAACAACACAACAGTCATCCGTTGCATTAGGAAAAAAATAATATGGACAGATGGATCAATCCTGAAGCATAAAATTCTTCATTTTTTTTTTGATAATTGAAGCATAAAATTCTTCATAACATAACATAACGGCAGCCCTATTTTGAAAAAGATGGATCCTCATCACATGCCATGTCATGTGAGTCTTATTTCTTGCTGTGCAGAGTATCCGAATAATAGAGTCATTGCATAGAAATAACAATTCAAAAATTGCTTTTGGCTACAAAGTCTGCAACTTTCTTTGACAAACCTAGAAACATACATGTGATATATCTACTGGTGGGGTGTGGTGGAGAATAGTCCGTCGAATGACTAAAGTTTATTGCCCGAGTAAGTCGTAGGCGTGAAAGCACCACTGTCTAGTCTACTCACATGGATCGAAGTATAGCAGAAATGAGTCATTGTTGTCTTAAATTTATTTGTTCTTATTTTTGTTTGTTGACTGTTGTAAGATTGTCTCTTTGATTTTCTTTGTTTTTAATATTGAACAACTGAACTGCAAGGATAACTAAAAGGCAGCATCTACCTCCAACATCATCAATGAAGAAGAAGAGTACCATCAGCACTATGCCATGCAACATGCAACTGCATCAGTATTGCCTATGGCCTTGAAAGCAGCAGTAGAACTCGGAGTGCTTGAGATTCTGTGGATAAAGCTGGCCTTTCCTTGCTCTCCGCTTCGCAGATTGCCTCATAAATTGCTACTCTAAACAACCTAGATGTTAAGGCTCCGTACCTGCTCACCAGTGGTTTGATGTTAGACTCAATGGAAATTTATTTGAGTCATATTGAAACTCGTTTAATAAACGAGTAAATTTAAACTATACAAAATTTCACTAATAAAATTTATAAATTATCTCGTAATTTTAATGTTTAATGATTTAATTTTAAATATATAATATATAAATTTTTATTGTAAAAAATATTTTAGATAATATATTAGAATAAACTTTTAATTTTTATTAAAAATATTATAATTTATTTTTAATTTTTTAATATATAATTTTAATTTATAGTTTATAAATTTTTTAAAATTTTTTAGACTTGTTTAAACTTGTAAACATTAAGAGACATAACGAATTCGACTCATTTATAAATAAATCAAGTCCGAACTAATTAAAATTTAGTGTGGGTGGGGTGGAATACACCGATCGAATTCTCTGCCTTCTCGCCAGCCATTGTGTTCTCACTTGCTCAGTACCCAAAAGCAGCCAGGACGGCCAGCTTCACAGGTTATACGGTTTGGCACCAATGGCTAAATAGTTCATCAAGAACAAAGATGGAGGATTTTTAACTCCCTTTCGAATGATGAAGCCATCATGGATATTTGATAATCACATCAATGATATACCTTCTGTCTGTAGTTGTTCCAAGTCTCCAGTATAATAATTAATGCTTCACTGGAATATATATATAACGACCCCCTTAAAAGATGCAGCGGTTTCCAATTTGAGAAGGCACACGGGGTAAATGCCATGGACTATATGGGAAGGATGCATGCAACATTTGCCCAGATATTCAAGGCCTCCATGAGGGACTTCAACCCTCTACTTATGCTGACAATTCATGATGGTTTTCAAAGGTCTCAAGTCCTTGGTGGATGTAGGCGGGGGAGATGGTTCTCTCCTTAACATGATCCTTTCCAATTATCCTTCCATTAACAGTATCAACTACGATTTGCCTCACCCTCTTATCCAGGTATTTCATATTAAGCTATTGCTCCCGGTCTTCTAATTCATTGCTTGTGATGAGAAAAATGTACTGTTCACATTTTCAAACCTATTCTTGATGTTGAGTTGACACAATTTTTCATCTTGACTGACTAGTGGGAACAGATATTGCTTCATCTATAAAATAAATTTTGGTTGATTACTACTATAGCTACAGATTTTTTATGAAACAGTTTAAAGGACTTCAAAAATGACTCTATAAGCTGGTTTCAGTGCAGAAGAGCTGAACAATAATTATTTACATTGCAGTTATAGGTATTGAGCATGTTGCAGGAGATATATTCTTGAGCATTCCAAAAGGAGAGGCAATTTTCATGAAGGTTATGACTTAGGTCTGATACAAGTGGTGGGTTGTTATTCCTGTTACGATTATGCTTACTATCTGACGATGTAATTCTGAATGAAACGGTGGATACTCCACGACTGGGATGATGAAGATTGCTTAAAATTGCTATGAAGCTCTGCCAAATAATGGAAAAGTTATAGCACTGGACATGGTTGTTCCAGCAGCCCCTATGTCACACCATGGAGTTCAAGTCCAAAATTTTAACAAAGAGTGCTAGAGTTGTATAGAATTCCCTATAACACTTTTGAACCTTATAGAGATCTCTTGTATATACTAGACATATCTAGTAGTGTGTAGGTTAGTCTAGAATCTTCCACACATGTATGTATATAAGAGGCTTTCTAAAACATTCCCTTGAGGAGGTGGGAATAGTCTAGAACATTCCCTTGAGGAGGTGGGAATAATAGCCACTCATGCCTATAAATGCCCCCTCATTTCTCATCTTGTACATGGTTGTGAACATAGTAATACAAGCATACATTTTCAAGCTTTTGTGCTCTCTTTGTGCCTTTTTCTTAAACATACTTTTGTTGGCGTAATTCTTGCCATCTTGTCGAGTTTGGCATTTGTTGGAAGGCTTACTAGCACTCTTGACATTGGGTGAATCAAGTGTGTTAGGCTGCACGTGAACAAAGTTTGCGAGTATAACAAAACTCACATGACACCTAGAACTAGCGTTGTAGCTAGAGGCTTGCTGCAGTCACATTTATACATGACAAGCTTAATTCCAAAGGGAAAAGAAAGGACATAGTCAGAATTCTAAAATCTAGCTAAAGAGGCAGGGTTTTCTCATGTTTGAGTCGCATGCTGTGCTCATAATTTTTCAGTTGTTGAGTTTCTTAAGCAGATTTGACTTTCGGTCACGGTTCAGCCCCAACACTGAGTTTGTAATAGCCTAGATATCATATTTAGTTTGAGTTAGCATCTATTGCATATCGCTTCTTGAAATACGTTACACATCCACTAGCCTTGAAATTTAGGATTTTTGATAGAAAGATGGGCAAAGTGAACTTCATAAAAGATTAGCAACATTGAAGAGCACAATATGATGCTAGGGATGTTGTGGGTCCCTCTTAGTGGAGCCCATAAGTTTTAAAAAAAAGAGTAAAAAATGTAGGCACCGAATTTCAGTGCCTACTAATTGTTGAAAAACTTTTTTTTTTGTTTATTTATTTCTCATCCAAATGCCTATATAAAGGCATTTGGATGAAGAAGCATGGAAGAGCACAAGCAACAAAGAAAAAATAAAATAGATAGTGAGTAACGTGTGTGCTTGTGATGGGAGAGAGTATTTTAAAAGGTTTGAGAAATTTTTCTTAAAGGGTGAGTGATAAAATAGTGAGAAAATTATTTTAGAGTGTAGGAAACACTTTGAGTGCCACTATTTTAGTAAGAATTTTTGTATGCCTCTAGTGTTGATCTAGAGAAGACTCTCTCTTGTACCTACTATTTTATAATGGAAGAATTATTTTGTTTTTGTTTCGTGGATGTAGCCCAAAAATTAAGGATGAACCACGTTAAAATATTTGTGCATTTTATTATTTATATGGTAGATTTTACCGCCTATTATTATTTATACGGTGAGTTTTATCGTTTATTTTACTCACCCGTTGGCTAGTTTAACCGCCTCCATTTATTTATTTGTTAGATTATTTCTGCAGTAATTTTATTTTGTCTCTATAAAAGTTATTCTGCTGCACCAACTTTGTTAATTTTTCCAATAAGTGGTATTAGAGCTATTGGTTCTTGTCTGGAGGCATTATTAAATACTGCAATGATGGAGGCTAAGACTAGCAAAATGGTCAGTTTAAATAATACAAATTACCACATAAGGAGAAATAAGATGAAGGATCTCTTATTTGCGATGAAGTTGTATCTATCGATTTTTGCTACAACAAAACCCAAAGGGAAGGCGGATGAGGAATGGGCATTTGAGCATGAGTAAGTGTGTGGCTTCATTCGACAATACGTTAAAGACAATGTGTACAACCACATTTGCAATGAAACTCATGCACAGACGTTATGGAACAAGCTTGAGGAGTTATATGCTTTAAAGACTGGTAACAACAAATTATTTTATTTGACAAAATTAATGCAGATAAAATATCGTGAAGGCTCTTCTTTCGTCGATCACTTAAATGAAATGCAAGGGATTGTGGATCAGTTGTCGGGAATGGGCATAAATTTTGACAATGAAATTCTTGCTTTTATGGTATTGGCTTCTCTACTAGAGTCATGGGAGGCTTTGAAGATTTCAATTACAAACTCTACACTAAACGGTGTAGTGAATATGAAATTTATTAAAAGTGGTATTCTGAATGAAGAGATGAGATACAAATCAAAGGGTGCCTCTTCAACACAGGTAGATATCCTTGTTGTAAATTCCAGGGGGAGAAGTGAGACTTGAAGCTCAAAGCAAAGAGATAAGAGTAGAGGAAAGTCAAACAAGTATGCAAATATTGAATGCCATTACTGCAAAAAGAAAGGTCACATCAAGAAGTTCTATCGAAAGTTCAAGGACAAGAATAAAGGCAAAGATATGAGAAAAGATAACAATAATGATGATGATGAAGCAAATCTTCTTGGAGAATTCAATGTCCTATTTGATGATGCTACTGTTAATCTTACTACCCATGAGACTAACTGGGTGATTAACAGTGGTGCTTCCATTCACACTAAATCTTGAAGAGAATTCTTCTTATCCTACACTCTAAGAGATTATGGATTCGTAAAGATGGGAAATGGAAATCGAACAAAAGTTTCTGGTGAAGGAGATCTGTGTTTAGAAATGACGAATGACACAAGACTAATTTTGAAGAATGTCAAGCATGTTCTGGATATTTGCCTGAATTTGATCTCTACAGGCAAGCTTGATGATGAAGGTTTTTGTAAAACCTTCCATAAAGGTCAATTTAAACTCATTGAAGGCTCACTGGTGGTGGCTAGAGGTAAAAAGGACTCAACATTGTACTTTATACATGCAAATATCTCCAAAGACATAGTGAATGCTGTGAAGAAAGACAATACAGTTGAGTTATGGCATAAAAGACTTGGCCATATAAGTGAGAAATTGATGTTAGTGCTGGAAAAAAAATGTATTATTTGGAGTAGATCTTATGCATCTGGAGAAATGTGTCGATTGTCTTGCAGAAAGCAAACAGGGTTGCTTTTAGGAGTTCTCGTCCTTCTAGAATGAAGAATGTGCTGGATTTAAGTCATTCAGACTTGTGTGGGTTAATACCAAAGTCACTTGGTGGTTGTCAGTACTTTATGACTTTTATTGATGATCATTCTCGGAAGACGTGGGCATACACCTTGAAGTCAAAAGATCAGGTGCTAAATGTCTTCAAGGAATTTCATACCCTGGTGGAGAGACAATCTGGCAAGAAACTAAAGTGCATTTGAACAAACAATGGTGGAGAGTATTCTAGACCATTTGATGCTTATTGTAAAGAGCATGGTATATGACATTAAATGACACCTCTAAAGACGTCGCAGTTGAATGGTTTAGCTGAGGGGATGAATAGGACTTTAATGGAGAGAGTCAGATCTTTGCTCTCACTTTCTAAACTACCTAAGACATTTTGGGGTGAAGCTCTACTTATAGTAGTGGATGTGCTAAACCTTTCACCATGTGTTCCTTTATAGTCTAACACTCTAGAGAGGGTGTGGATAAGAAATGATGTTTCCTATGGCCATCTATGGGTTTTTGGGTACAAAGCCTTTGTGCATATTCCTAATGATGAAAGGTCCAAGCTTGATGTCAAGATATGACAATGTGTGTTCAT
Organism: Mallotus nudiflorus; assembly: GCA_947683625.1. Taxonomy (NCBI): domain Eukaryota; kingdom Viridiplantae; phylum Streptophyta; class Magnoliopsida; order Malpighiales; family Euphorbiaceae; genus Mallotus; species Mallotus nudiflorus. Next base: position 576,288 of record CANTUR010000136.1, on the reverse strand, counting down.
TAGCTATGGTCAAGATCAACTTGGCTATAGATTTTATGATCCAGTTCAGAAGAAGCTTGTCAGAAGCCGTGATGCTGTGTTTATTAAAGATAAGACAATTGAAGATATTACCAGAGTTGAGAAGAACATCTCCAGCTCTGAAGATGATTCAAATTTGAAGTTAGTTCCTCCAACAATGGTACCAAGGAAAGTTGGAGTTGAAAGTGAAGTTATTTTGCTAGATAGAGGTGATAAAGATACTCCCATTGAGATTCCATTTGAAAATGATGATGATAGTGTTCATGATCAACCATTGGCAGATGAGGCTTCTCCAGTGCCATTGAGGAGATCTGATAGAATCAGACAACCTTCTACCAGATATTCTAGAGACTAATTTTTATGACTAAATGATGGGGGAGAGACAGAAAGCTTTGAAGAAGCTATGAATGATGAACACAAGCAGAAATAATTTGAGGTCATGTAGGATGAAATGAAATCTTTGTATGAAAATAAGACATTTGAGCTGGTGAAGTTGTCTGAATGCAAAAGGGTTTTAAAGAATAAATGGGTGTTTAGGATCAAGCATGAAGAACACATTCTCCAGCCATGATTCAAATATAGACTGGTTGTAAAAGGGTTCAACCAAAGAAAGGGCATAGACTTTAATGAGATTTTTTCTCCAATCGTGAAGATGACATCCATCCATACTGTGCTGGGTTTAGCAGCAAGTTTTTATATGGAGATTGAGAAAATAGATGTTAAAACCGCCTTCCTTCATAGTGATTTGGAAGAAGAAATATTCATGGAGCAGCCAAAGGGTTTCAGAGAAAAGGAAAAAGATGACTATGTTTGCAGATTGAAGAAAAGCTTGTACGACTTGAAACAGGCACAAAAAAAATGGTATAAGAAGTTTGAGTTTGTTATAGGGGAGAAAGGCTACAAAAAGACTACTTTAGACCATTATGTATTTGTTAAAAAATTCTCTAATGATGACTTTATTATGTTGTTGCTCTATGTGGATGACATGTTGATAGTTAGTCATAATGTTTCTAAAATCAACAGCTTGAAGAAGCAGTTGAGTAAGTCTTTTGCCATGAAACCAATAAAGTAAATTCTTGGTATGAAGATCATCAGAGATAGAGGCGTCAAGAAACCATAGTTTTCACAAGAGAAGTACATTGAAAAGGTACTTCAAAGGTTCAACATACACAATGCTAAAGCAGTTAGATGTCCTCTTACTAATCACTTTAGATTGATTTCTTAGCAAAGCCCTTCCATTGATAAAGAGAAGGAAGAGATGGATAGAGTTCCATATGCTTTAGCAGTTGATAGTTTAATGTATGCCATGGTCTATACATGGCTAGATATTGCACACTCAGTTGGAGTTGTGAGTTGGTTCCTTTCAAATCCTAGAAATGAGCATTGGGCTGTAGTGAAATAGATTTTCAGGTATCTTTGTGGAACGTCCAAAATATGTTTATGTTTTGGAGACACCAAACCTGTGTTAGCTGGATACACAGATGCAAACATGGCAAGCAATGTTGACTCAAGAAAGTCAACATCTAGTTACCTGACTACATTTGCAGGGGGAGCTATGGCATGACAGTCAAAATTACAAAAATATGTTGTTTTGTTTACCACTGAAGTGGAATTTATTGTAGCAACTGAAGCTTGTAAAGAGTTGCTATGGATGAAGAAGTTATTAAATGATCTTGGTTTTCAGCAAGACAAATACGAGCTATTCTGTGATAGTCAGAGTGCTATCCACCTTGGTAAGAATTCCTCCTTTCATTTAAGATTAAATCACATTGATGTGAGATATCACTGGATACAAGATGTATTGGAGAAGAAGCTATTGCAGCTTGAAAAAATCTATACTAATGAAAATGGATCAAACATGTTAACAAAGACTCTATCAAGGGAAAAGTTCGAATTCTGTTGATTGGCCACCGAAATGGTGATGACCTCCATATAGTTGAAAGAAGGAGAATTGTTATGGATCCCTCCTAGTGGAGCCCACGAGTTTTAAAAAAAAGAGTAAAAAATGTAGGCACCGAAATATGTTGAAATTTTTGTTTGTTTGTTTGTTTGTTTCTCATCCAAATGCCTGTATAAAGGCATTTAGATGAAGAAGCAGGGAGGAGCACAAACAACAGAGAAAAAATAAAATAGATAGTGAGTAACGTGTGTGCTTGTGAAGGGAGAGAGTATTTTAAAGGATTTGAGAAATTTTTCTCAAACGGTGAGTGATAAAATAGTGAGAAAATTATTTTGAAGTGTGTGAAACACTTTGAGTTTCACTAATTTGGAACTAGAGAAGACTCTTTCTTTTACCTACTATTTTATAGTGAAAGAATTATTCTGTTTTTGTCCCGTGAGCATAACCCAAAAATTAAGGGTGAATCACGTTAAAATATTTGTGTCATTTTATTATTTATACAGTAGGTTTTATTGCCTATTATTATTTATACTACAGATTTTATTATCTATTTTACTCACTCATTGACTTATTTAACCGCCTCAATTTATTTATTTGTTCTATGATTTTTGCAATAATTTTATTTTATCTTTGTAAAAATTATTCCGCTGCACTACCTCTGTTAATTTTTCCAACAAAGGACAACAAAAAATGATTGATAAAAGAAAATTAAATAAATAAATAGAAAGTATAAATTTGCTAATACGATTCTTGATAGTGTGAAAACAATTACAAACAGAAGTGTTGTTCTGAATGCAACTGCCACTGAACTGATCAAAATACGTCTCTGCAACTGTTCCGCCTATTGGCGCTCTATCTGAATGGTCACATGACTGATATTGTGTTCTTCCCTAATGTAATCTATTACCTGGTCTAGTACCATGTCAGCATCAGCCTCAGGCTTGATCTTAACATGGCATGCTAATAAAATCTTCCCAACAGTTATGGCCCAGATGTGCAGTTCATGGATGGCGACCACCTCATCCATCTCACAGAGACCCTTCTCAAGCCTAGTAGCATCAATCTCTCTGGGTGTACTCTCCATCAAAACCTCCAAAATATTCCTCAACATCCTGATTGTTGTGCCTAAGACAATAACTGAGAATACAAGAGTGCATATCAAATCAATAATCTTCCATTCTGGTTTATACCAAATTATTGCCCCTCCAATCATTACTCCGACACTCTGTATGGAATCCCCCAGTACATGAAGATAAGCCCCTTGTACATTGATGTTCCATTGTTTCTTCTGCTTAGGTCCATCTTTCACTGCTGCTTCATTATTTGAGCAATTCCTAAGTAGTGGCTCAGAATAATCTGATTCATGTGTATGATGATGCTCGTCATGGTGCTCAGAGATCCCCCCATGATGATGATGGTGATGTGTAGCTATAGTTAGCCCATGGTTATGTGCATGACCATGATCCTCATGGCTATGGTCGTGACTATCCCCACCATGCCCATGCCCATGCCCATGTCCATGTCCATGATCGTGGCCATGATGGCCATGACCATGATCATGACCCAGCAAGAATGCCATAGCAATATTCACCACTAAACCGAATGCAGAAACAAGGAACATAAGAAAACCCTGAACTTCACCATTATCATGGATAAGTCTAACAATGGCTTCATAGACAAGAATCCCAGAAAGAAGCCATATCATTTGAATGGAAATCAAAGCCCCAAGTATCTCAATCCTGAAAAAACCATAAGACTGACGTGGATTTGCCTCCCATCCGGATGCCCAGAGCGAAAACAAAGAGATTGCAAATGCTGCAACATCTGATAATAGATGAGCTGCATCGGTTAAAATTGCAAGACTGTTGGCTTTGATGCCTCCAACAACTTCTACATTCATGAAGACAATACATGGCACAACTGCCATTAAAAGCTTCCGCATGGAATCTGATCGTTCCTTTGCATCTTTCGAGTTGGTTTTAGAATCTGAAAATCCACAAGGTGCTCCACCACAAATCTTACTTACACCAAGGTTCTTTTCTATATGCGGCACATCATCTTGGACTTCAATTACATGAGCAGATGCAGAGTTTTGCTCCTCCATCTGAATCCAACCAAGAACCAAAAATTGATTTAACCAAAACATCCATAAACGTCCAATGCAGGATTATATGTAGTTATGAATTTAAACTTAAAGTAAGGAGATGTCATGCCTCTTTACATGTAAGTCGTTTTGGCTTGGATGTTAAATGAATCATTAGTATTCAGAGTGAAAACAGATGTTCCTATAATCAATAAGTTCTGGAGACAAATTGAATCTTTCAAAAAGAAAAGAAGAAAAGCTATAAAACTAAAAAGTATTCTGCAAAGAATATGGATTCCTGAACCTTGGTAACAGGAGATAGATATAATATCACCAACCTGTTAATCAATCATCGATTTATTTTGAAAATCCAAAACCCAGCATTAAACGACAAGAGAAACCCATCACTCACAAGTCGCTTATCAGAGACAAACCATCCTATATAGTATACCACAAAAATTAACCAAAAAAAAAAAAAAGCAAAAGGGTACGAAAGAGAGAGAGAGAGAGAGAGAGATAAGGGAGATAAAGGAATAAACATTAAAAGAATCCGTATACAAGATCCCATCCAACGACAATCTGAAAAAACATTAATAATACAATGATAAAAAAGAAAAGAAAAGCAGCACCTTGGCATCAAATAGATAGACTGGATTTGATTTTGGAGGACGATGATGATTGCAGCGGTCTGGTTAAGGTTGCAGCGAGGTTGTAGCAGTCGATTTTTCATAAAGAAGAAGACGAAATAAAGAAAGCTTCCGCTATCGCGTAATGTATGATGATGATGCGCATTACACAGACATATATACATGCAAAGTAAAAATAAAAAGACACATATAAACAATAATACAGCAGAGATGCACAGCAGACAGCTCAAATCCGTATTCCACTTATCTTTCCCAAATTTGTTTGCTTCCTCATCATGACCAATTACGAGACTCTCTCCTTTTACCTTCCTGTCCTTGAGTTGTGTTGGGCCGCCTTCCTTCATTCCTTATTATAATAATAATAATTATTATTATAGAAAATTATTTCATTGAGTTTATTACTTTATAAAGTAAAATTTATGACACATTAATTAAATGATTTATATTTAAATATTAAAAATGAGATATATATATATTTTTTTGTTACAAATCTTGAGTAAAATATACTAAATGTAGGTAAGAATTTAATTATTATTATTATTATTATTATTATTATTATTATTATTATTATTATTGTTTTCAATTAATTAATATCATTTTCAATTAGTAGTCAGGAAATTATATGGTTGTGGATACTGTCAGTTTGATCGACCTGCAATAAAAACCCGATAATAAGAAAGTTCGAGTTTTGAATACAAGAGGAGACCAAGACTTCTTTAAAATTGACTCTGAAAGTCCAAACATTAAGCCAAGCCCACAAAAACCATGTTCAAGCCCAAACACTAAGCCAAAGCCCAAGCCCATCGTCTCTTGACCCACCGGCCTTGGCCTGACCCAGGTGAAGAAGCGATCGTCTCAACGAAGAGGCATCGCCTCTTCACCCCATGTATCGGTGAGGCGACACCTCATTACATCCACTCTTTGCAGCATTAAATGTCATTAATGGTAGTGGTTGGAAGTCCACCTGCTGAGATTTGATCATTTTTGGACGTAAAAGAAAAGGGAAAAAGGTAGGAAAGAGTCTAAGGAATGAAAAAAGACAATGAGGAGAGGATAGGAATGGGTTTTTGGAAATTTGAAAAAGGAGAAAATAAGAGAGACTTTAAAAGGGAATGTGAGAGGCAAAAGAGACAGGTTGGCTAATTTTTAGAAAGAAATGTCTAAAAGAAAAAAGCATAGAGAACAAGAAAGAAAAAGAAAATAAAGAAATAAAGAAGAAGGGAGGAGACTTTGAGGGCTAAGGGACTTGATTCTTGAGAAGAAGAGGGAACCTCATTTCATTCAAGATCACCCCTCCATTAACCAAGCTTTAAGGGCTCAGTTAAGAGCATCAACTCGTCTAAGACAGTGAGTCCCCTCATTTCTAAGTTTTAAACTTTTTACCTTCATTATAAGCCTTGATTGGTTGCTTTTTGTGTGTTTTCTTGAATTATATTACTTATTTTAAGTTATAGAGAAGCATGGTTGCATAAGATATTGAATATTAACTGTTGGTACTTGTATATTTGTGTCTGTTTCTCATTCACGTGTTTGATCATCGCGTTTCTTGAGATTTAAAAAATGTAGAGTGTTCTTGTCTCTGTTGAGGAGGCGACGTTTCTTTATAGAGGCGTCGCCCCTTCACGAAGAGGCGAAGGAGGCATCACCTCTTGGTTAGGAGGCAATGCCTCTTTAAAGAGGCGTCGCCTCTCTGACAGAACTCTGTCTTTTATGCCTTAATTTTCGACTAGTATTTTGCATGTTTGGCATGATTTTCGTGTTTAATTTGTTATATTTCTTAAAATTATGCATGATTCCTATGTTGATCAATATTTTTTCTATGTTATTTTCCTTTTTTTGTGTTATTTAATGGATCGTTTTATGAGTTTATGTTCATTTATTTTTATGAATATTATGTGTTGATGATTTATAAATATTATTATTGTTATTGTAGGGAATTAACTTTTATATGTTGCAGGAACTATTTGGTGATTTTTAATCACTAGATGTTTGCTTTATTTATCATTTTTAGAGTATTAATTTGTATAATTAATTAGTTTATTTGTGGTTTATGTATGGTTTATTTTTAGTATTTTTATATTTATTTGCACTAAAAAGTTGTAATCCTTAATCCCTTCTCCTTTTTATTTGGAATGAATGGTTGTAAATTATTTTTATTTGTTTTATCTATTTATTTGTGATTAGATGTCAAGGATATAAGCCTGAAATGAGACTAATGTACAAACTTGGAATAAAATATAAAAATGGAAATCACTCACGATTTGTATGTTAATAAAGGAATAATTTAATAATCAAAGATAATAAAATACAAAACACACATGGAGGCCAATTGCAAGGTTGGTGGGCATTCCAAAAGCACATCTTAGTTTCTGAACCCGATCTCTGATGACGATTTCTGGGAATCTCCATGGAATCCAGTTGTTGTACAGTGCGTCCCAAATTTCATCCGGGTGGCGACTCCATCTCCATTTTGGGCCCCAAGCCCACTATGCATTTTCTAGTGAGCCCTGAGCTCACACAGTGTTGTGGTCACAAACACTCAGGCGCGGGACCAAAACCGCCACCTACAGTGGCAACTCTACTAGGGATAAAGAAATTGATTCCAAGTGTTTTGTAATTTATCATCTTTGATTATTCTTTATTTCCTTCGCAAATTGTGCATTCACTACACGTTTTTCACACGGTGCACTCCAAGTCCCAAATAAACCGACAATAATTTTTGCTTTGCTATCTATGTTTCATTCAAACCTAATGGTGAGGTATTTGATTATTGTCACTCATAGCACATACTTATCCGCATCGCATGAACCCTTGAGTGGGGGGACGTAATGGATGTATATAGCTATAGGAGCTGAAGTTTATTACCCAAGACTCAGCTCATATAATGACCTAGTAATTTCCACTAGGTTTTTTTCTAAATGCATGTGTTTTATACCATATGGCAATCTTTTAAATAAGGCCTAGGCCCACTATAAATAAGCGTAGACAAGATGGGCCTCTCATTGCCTATTATTAACCAATTTCAAAGGGATATTGACAAGGTGGGCCTTCGATATCATTCTTTGCCCATTTAAAATGGACTTTGGAATTATTTGAAAGAGTTACCACTTGTTTGTTTCATCTTGAGAGTTATCTTGCATTCGTCAATTTTATTATCCCCCGTTGATAATCAAAACCCAGAACAAAAATCCTAGGATAAGGAACTCACCATTAAACATGTGTATGAAAGAAATAAGGGTGGAGATACCATTAGAGAGCTTTTTTTCCTCTGATACATGCATATATGTCTTATTTTCTTTTCCTTCTTACTAGTAGGCTTGCATTTCATGCATACACGCCATGCATATTTTTGACCCTCAATGGTTGCAGATATAGATCCACAGCAGTTTGCTAGTTGGAAGCGATCTGATATAGGTCGTTTGGTTAAAATCTATAAAGGGATTAAGATGGCAGAATTTGACGCTGAAGCCTTCAAGGAACAGTTGAAAGTTGAAATGGCCGAACAAACTAGGCAATCATGAGAGAAATTATGGAGGAAATGATGGGTATAGCTAAAGGGGAACCGCTAACACCACAACCACTAGCACCTCAACCTCAACCTTTTGATCTGGATGTCGAGGTTCCTGAAAGGCAAGAGGTAGAAGATTATCAGCAAATAGTATTGGTAGAACCTATTATCCATTAGAAAAAAGATGCCCATAAAAATATGGAGAAGCCAGATTAGGCTAAAGACCTTAAGTCTATGGCTCAACTGCAGCTGATGATGAAGAAAAAAGGGATCGATGCCCCAATGAGCTATTCTGAGCTGAGCCTAGATAAGGATGATGATCCCTTGCCATGAAAGTTCAAGTTTCTTGACATAAAGAAGTTCACTGGCACATAGGACCCCCACCTTCATTTAAAGAAATATGTGACCCACATGAAGACGACTGAACAGACTAAAGCACGAATTATGAAATAATTCCCTCTATCCCTGGAAAGAGCACCCATCATATGGTATTATACGTTAGAATCCTATGTTTAAGTTAAACTATGCGCTGCATTCATCAAGTAGTATAGTCTTAACATTCAGATGGAGGCTTCCCTGAGAGACTTGTAGAACCTAAAGCAGAAATTCAATGAATCTTTTATGGATTATTTGATCAGGTGGAGAGCCAAATTAGCACAGATGAAGCAACGGCCTGTGGAATCTGATCAGCTGGTAATAGCTATAGAAGGGTGTGTACTCCCTCTCTCTAAGAAATTAAAGGATTTAGGGATTCAAAACTTTGAGGAGTTATACAAGTTTAGAGTATAGAAAGAATCAGACCTTGCATAAGAAAAGAAGTTCTTCAGTGGAAGATCTATGAACAGAGAAGAGTTTGGGTCTGGCGGTAGAGTCAGGCCGAGCAGTAATACACAGATCAATGCAGTCAGGCAGTCCCGAAGGTTTTCTAATTTGGGAAGACCCCTCTCCAAAGTCCTGGAAAAGCTGATTAAGAATAACCTTCTACAACCCTTACCTAAATGACCTCCTTTCCTAAATGGCAACCCAAAACTATACTACAAATACCACTAGAACATTGGGCATGATATAGAAAGCTACACTCACCTGAAACACGAGATTCAAGATTTGATCAATTCAGGCAAAATAACTGACCCAGAAACTAGAAAACTAAATACCCAAAATAACCCTTTACCCAACTACCGAAATGTAGTACCACCAAATCCCTGTATCTTCATGATCAACACGGGCCTAACAAAGGAACAAGTTATTAATTCCTTTGTTGATGTCATACCTACCCCATCAAAACCACAACCAAAAAACCTAAATCTAAGGCAATAAGACATTGAGTCTTATGTAAATGTGCTTAATATCTGGAGTTCTAATGATGAAGAGGGAGAAGCAGTTGATCTATGGAAGAATAATAAGAGGAGAGCAACGCAGTCCACTAAGAAATTGGAGGAAGGGAAGGAAGAAGTAAAGAAGGCTAAGGCAAAGAAAAAAGAAGTAGTTCAAAAGTGGGATCAAAGAAAAATGAGAAAGTTGAGGAGATTATTGAGGCTAAAAGTGATGAGAAAACTCTTTCCAGTATTTGGGAGCTGCTTATGAACTCCCGGGCCCATCGAGAAGCACTGGTTTTTGCTCTTGATCGCAAGAAGATACCTTTGACATACACTCTAGAGCAAATGGTGAACTCACTAATTAAAATTCCTCAAGGGGAAATTGTGTTTACAGATAATGACTTGCCCTTAGAAGGAAGGGATAAGAGCAAACCCCTGTTCATTAAGGGCGAAGTGAAAGGCAAGTTGACATGTTATGTCATGTTCGATAATGGGTCAGCCATCAATGTATGTCCTTTGAAGATCCTACCAAAGCTGAAATTGACGGTAGCTAATTTGAAACCTTTTGATGTAGTCATAAAGGCTTATGATGATATGAAAAGGCTAGTTAAAGGAACTTTTCAGGCAAGATTGGACCTATTAAAGTTTGGGTTGACCTTAATGTAATAAACATTCAAGTCACCTTTACTATTCTTATGGGAAGACTATGGTTCCATCCTTTGGGGGGAGTGTCATCCATTGTTCATCAAAAAATCAAATTTCCATATGAGGGGAAGGTGGTTACTATAATGGTTGAGACAAAGGCCGCAGTTGCTGTATTAAAACTAGCTCCTACTGAGATCCTGAATAACCCGAGTTTCAAAGTCTGCATGATTTATGAAGACGAGCTGAACCCAAAGATTGTCAGTATGATGAAGAGCATGCAGTTTGTGCATGGGATGAGACTCAAAAAGAATCAACAAGGCCCACCGGAATTCGTCGAACCTAATATATTGATTCTGAAGCACGGGTTAGGATATTCAGGGGAGGACGAGTTTGATGAAAGGAAGGAAACTAAGGGCAAGTCTGGGAAAAGCAGAATTATGGCTGAGTTGTAGAAGAAGACGCTCTTGGAAACATTTGCGAAGGAAGGTGCTAATTACCCCTACTAAGGAACTCCTGAGCCCCTAATGATCGCTGAGAAATTGGTCCTTGTATTTAAAATCTTTGCTGAATATATGGATGGGAACCAAAAGCCTATTATTGAAGAGCCCATGATAAAAGAGCTAATATTGACTTTGGAATCAAAAGGGAACATTCCTACAATGGAGTTGAAAGATGTTGCTAACTAGGAAGAGGAAATTAACTTCGAAGCCTTTGTCCTTAATTCTATTATGGATGTTTTTTATGATGACATTGAACTTTCTATTTCTAATTTGTTTAAGACTAATGACATTTTTCTTTCTAAGGTTAATGTGATAAAGTCTGATTATGCTTACTTATGCGATGTGTTTTCTAATAGTTATGTTGTGTGTGATGACCATTTTATGCAAATGTTTAACATTAATTTAGTGCAAACTGAATCATTTAATCTAGGCACAAGTGATAACCCTAAAAATATACTTATTTCTTCTAAATTAACTCCTGATAAGAGAGAAAAAATGAAAGAAATTCTTAAAAGAAGACAGAAAGTATTTACTTGGGGCTATAAGGATATGCCTATAATCGACATAGAGATTGCAAAACACAAGATTCCCATATATTCTCACATCACATAAATAAAACCAAAAAAGAGAAGACTAAAACTAGAATGGGCTCTCTTAGTCAAAGAAGAAGTAGAAAGGCAACTGAAAGTGAAGTTCCTAGAAGTGGTAGATGACACCCAGTAGCTGGCTAACATGGTCTCGGTTCCCAAGAAAAATGGTAAAGTCAGGAAGTGTGTGTGGACTATAAGGACTTGAACAAGGCTTGTCCTAAGGATGATTTTCCCTTATCGCATATTGACACCTTAGTTGATAGTGCAACTTCTAGTGCCATATACTCCTTTATGGATGGCTTCTCAAGATACAATTAGATTATGATGGCAGTGATTGACAAGCTAAAGAATTCTTTCATTACTAAGTGGGGTGTTTACTGTTACACAGTTATGCCATTCAGATTGAAAAATGTAGGGGCTACTTACCAAAGAATAACTACTATATTATTACATGACCTAATCCACAATAGATAGAAGTGTATGTAGATGACATGATGGTGAAGTCTTTGACCAAAGAAGGGTATTTCGAAGCCTTAGACAAGTTCATAGCAAGAGCTGAAAAGTATAACCTCAGATTGAATCCAGAGAAATGTGTTTTTAAGGTGACGTCTGGAAAACTGTTGGGACATATTGTCAGTAAAAAAGGTATAGAAGTGGATCCAGACAAAGTTAGAGCAATCAAAGAAATGCCAAGTATGAGAAATAAGTCAGAGGGTTTATAGGAAGGCTACAATACATCAGCAGATTCATAGCTAAACTGACTACCATTTGTGAATTGATCTTCAAGCTCTTAAAGAAGAATCAGCCGATTATCTAGGATGACAAGTGTCAGCAAGGCTTTGAAACTATTAAGCAGTATTGATGAATCCTCCAGTTTTGCAATCGTCAAGACCTGGGAAACCCTTAATTCTCTACTTGGCTATAGAAAAATATGTGATTGGTACAATGTTGGCTCAAGAAGGAGAAGGGAGAGTTGAGCATGCCATATATTATCTGAGTAAGAAGCTTCTGCCCTATAAAACCAATTATAGTCTAGTAGAAAGAACATGTTTGGCTATAATTTGGGCAACAAAGAAAGTATAACATTACTTCCAGTCCTATAGGATTCAAGCGATTTCTAAGTATGATCCCTTTAGATAACTCTAGTAGACTCTGTCACTGATAGGGAAATTAGACAAATGGTTAGTCCTACTCACTGAATTCGACATAGACTATATTACTAAAAAGGTGATAAAAGGAAGAGTTGTGGCAGACTTCTTGGCCCTAAATCCGGTTAATGATGGACAAGAATGGGAGTTAGAATTTCTAAATGAACACCTTGGGGCAATAGAAATCCAAACTTGAAAAATGTACTTTGATGGAGCAATGAGCAGTAGAGGGGCAGACATTGGCGTGATTTTATTCTTGCCGAAAGGAGAAGTAATCCTGATGGCAAAGAGGCGGGAATTCGAGGTTATTAATATCCAAGCTGAATATGAAGCCTGCATTTTTTATCTGGAAGCACTCAAGAATGTGGGGCCAGAAGAAGTGAGAGTGTATGGGGATTCAATGTCGGTAGTGAAGCAGATCTCCAGCGAATGAGAAGTGAGGGAAGATAAGCTAAAGCCATATTAGGATTATTCAGCCACGATCCTATTGTTCTTCATGCAATACAGACTCGTACATTTGCCCCGGGAGGAGAATCAGATGATAGATGCATTGGCTACCCTGGCTTCAACATGGGAAGAAGGCAGACGAGCAGAAATGAAGCCTCTTATCTTAGTACGGGTCTGAATTCCTTATTATGAGGAGATCAAAATAATGTCGATCAACCCAGTGGAGAAGCCTTAGTTTTATAATCTACAACGATATCTTGAGACAGGGTAATTCCCTGAGGAAACCAAGAGAAAAGAAAGGATATCACTGAGGATGTTATCACGATAGTTTATTAGCCACAATGGGATGTTATATAAGAGGACGCCAACTGGAGTACACCTAAGGTGCGTCGATAAGGATAACGCATATAAGATCATGGAAGCAGTTCATGAGGGTATATGTGGGCCACATATGAATGGAATATTCCTCATTAAAAAGTTAACCTGTTAAGGGTACTTCTGGTTAACCATGGAGGCAAATTGCGTGAAGCATGTAAATAGATGCCACAACTGCTAAGTATATGGTGACGTGAGCCGCCTACCTTCTATGAAACTTTAGGGATTAACCTCTCTTTGGCTATTTACAGTCTGGGGAATTGACATTATTAGAGAGATAATGCCAAAAGCATCTAACGGACATCATTATATCATAGTGGAGGTCTACTATTTCTCTAAAAAGGTAGAAGTGAAATCATTCACCACTGTAGGGGTAAAACAAATGGCTAAGTTTATAGAGAAGAACATAATTTATCGGTATAGGTTGCCTTACCAGGTTATCACTAATAATGGTGTTCAGTTTAAGGCAGAAACAACCACCCTATTGGAAGAATACAAGATTGAGCATCATAGATCATCCCCTTATAGACCACAGGCGAACAGAGCTATAGAAGCAACAAATAACAAAGTGAAAAGAATATTGGCCAAGATACTGGAAAATTACAAAGATTGGGCAAGTTATTTATAGTTTGCATTATGGGGATACAAAACCACTACTAGAACATCAACAGAAGCCACTCTGTATTCTCTAGTATATGGATGTGAAGTTGTATTGCCAGTTGAGGTCGAAATTAAGTCACTAAGGGTTCTCCTAGAGTCTAAAATCCCTGAGTACTAATGGGTAGAATGTCGATTGACACAACTAACTTTATTGGATGAAAAAAGATTGAAGGCTATGTATCACTCTCAGTTTTACCAAAAAAAGGATAGCCCAAGCTTATAACAAGAAGATTAAGCCAGACAAGATCAAAGAGGGTGACTTAGTCTTAAAGCTCACTAGGCCAATCATGACTTATCCACGGGGAAAGTTCAAGCCAAACTGGGAAGGTCCCTATCAAGTGAAGAAGTTATTTTCAAAAGGGGCCGCTATTTTGTCTAACTTGGAGAGAAATGAATTCAAAGAGCCCATCAATATGGACAAGCTCAAGAAATACTTTCTGTAAAGTCTTGCTAAGGAGAAAACCTCAAAAGAGGCTACCTAAGCAAAATTTAGAGATAGAAAAAGGGAAAAAAAGTAAAAAGTCCTGTTGGATTGAAAACCTGAAAATGCGATCTGGGTAAAAGTAAAAGATATGTAAAAGGAGAGAGAGAGAGAAAAGAGAAAATAGTTAGTTGGAAAACTTGTAAGGGCGAGCCAATTAACGACAAGAGATATATAATAAGAATAATTGTATAGTCACATTGTGCTTAAATTAAATGGAATGGATTGCCTTTATTATTATAAACATTGCATTAAATGCTTATTACACATATGTATAACTCAAAAGGAAATCTCATTCGATAAAGAAAGTACATAAAAAGACTAAGTTTCATAAACTGATATAATATTATCTGCTTCTCTTATGACTCCCCTAGGCGCTCAATGCCTGTAATGCCATTGTCCTTCTATTTCTTGTAAATTCATCATTTTCTACTTGTTGTAGTTAAACCCACACCTTGTACCAGTCATTGGTAGATTGATCTCCATTGTAGTCAATGAACCTCTGAATGATCCTCTGAGGCCAAGTAGCCCCGAGGTTGTCTAGAAAATTTTGAGAAAGAGGCCCCGGTTCAAACTCATATACGAGCTCCATAATCCGCTATTTCTGTTCATATTGTCTGCAAAGTAGAGATGGATTGTAGAAGGTGGCGAAATGGAGGCCGGTTAAGGGAATACAGTAGGTATAGGATTGGAGGGTCACGTGCTGCAATCTCCACCATAGGCATATTCACTCAATCAGAGTATCAGGGAATGTAGATAACTAGCTATGGATATCCTCTAGGACAGGATGAAGTCTCCTAGTGCGATAGTGTTTGGCCTTATAGTGAGCAATGTCTCTAGGTGGTTCAAGCAATCTCAATTTCTCTTGTAACCAAACCTGTAGAATTGACAAATGGGTAAGAATGATGGAAACAGAAAGTGGTAAAAGAAAGAAGAGACTCACCTCCAGTAGAAATGGACTCCTAGAGAATCTCCTAGTCTTGGAAAAGTTATCATATCTGATAATAGTCTTAGCCAGGATGAGGGGGAAAGGGTTCAGTCCACTCTCCACTAGGTCCAGAACATGCAGGATCTCTGGGTCATAGTTACCAGAAAGGGAGACCAACAAGAACTAAACATATAGGTAGAGTGCCATCATACGAGGCCAGGGAACCTTGCTGATGTCTATAGCCACTACCGTCTTTACGAAAGGGCTAAGCGGGATTTCGTTGTCGAAAATGTGATGAAGAGAGGATTGAGGGGATATATTGAGCGATCTTGCTATTTGGTATTGGATGGTATGCAAATTCGGGGTTATGACTCGAGGAATAACAATCTGTCGAGCAGAATCTATATGAGAGCCCAAGATAGCTTTAAATTTCTTTGGCAGGGGGCAAATCTCCACTGTGTTGAATCGAAAAACATATTTTTAAGGATCCCAAAACTGAGCGAGAACATAGAGAAATAAGAAATTGATCTTCCTAGCATGTAAATATTGGAAGATGGATAGGTGAAATGGCTTCATTCTAGCCCATGACCCACCATCCAGACTTTTCAGAATTGGTTTTAGTTGTTTCAAGCCTCTCTTAGTCATGATCAGGGGTCAGAATGTTGTCTGGGAAATAAAAATAGGGGAACATAGCAAGATGAAGAGATTAGGGATTTTAAAGAAGATTTGGGGGTTTTTATAGCTACAGGGCAAGTGTGTAGAGGCATTCGCCTCTACAATCTGGCGACACTTCTATGAGAAAAGAAGAATCACATGTCGCCTCTTCATATAGAGGCGACACCTCTATGACAGGTAGAGTAGATCTTTGCATTCTTGGGAATTTTTTAAGTTGTATATGAAGAGTCAGAGCAAGGCATTTCATAGATAAAAAGGCCTTAAGTCATTCAAAATTCCTCTAAAAATTATCAGTGCAAAATATAAAGGCATAAACAAGGGGGTTAATCAAATAAAAATCAATTCAGATGGATAGAGGGCAATGATGTAAAGCCTCTAATGTTTCCAGAAAAGGACGCCCCTATGCTAATAAAAATCAACAGAGGGTCCTCTTTACTTATCCCTATCGGACTTGCCGACCTCCTCATCAACTGGCTCATTTGCAGAAGCATCAGTGGTGTAAGCACCCAATTTTGGGATGCAATTATGCACAATTGTGACGTAAGCCCCTATGATGAAATTTATTCAAAAATTGAACTTGGTTATTAATTTTCTAGACTTTAAGGACTAAATTGCAACATTTTTTAGGGTTTGATTACAAATAAGTCAATTTTTTAGGGGTCTTTTGGTAATTAAAAGTTAAAAAAAAAAAAAGAAAAGTTTTAGGATTAGCATTTAAAATACCGATTGGCATTGTGTAATGCCGACCGACATTGTGTAATGCTAACCGGCATTACACAATGCTGATCGACATTGTACAATGCCGGTCGGCATTGCACAGTGTTGACACACAATAAGTCTTTTTTTTTATTTTTTATCGATTTTTTCAAGGTTTTAATTGGTTAAAGATTCAAATTTTATCTTTATGATTATCTGATAAGGTTTTTTTTTAACGCAGAAGGTTTGTTTTGAAATAAAAAATAAACGCTATCTGATCATCAGTTCGTTCCTCCTTTGGAGGAAGTTCAGTACGCGTAGACTCTGCATTTAAAAGCAGAGTCTGCATGCGTACGAGTAAGGAGGCTTGGCTGGGAGATTTTTAGGGGAGGATTTTTTTACACAGACGAAAGATAGAAAAAAACTTTGATTTCCTTTGTTCTTTTAAAACCCTAATTTTTGCAGTTCATTTGACGAAGACGATACAATAATTTTTTTAGTCCCAGTCCATAATCAAATCAATACTGAGTCAATTTTAACGGTGAAAATCCTAATCTGAGGGGCCAAAAAAGGGCATATGCACAACATTCATTTTTTTTCTTTCTTCTCTTCTGTGATTTTTATTCATTTCATTAATTATTTTATTATTTAATTTCACTACTAATTTGATTGCTTTTTTTTTATGTCCGTATGTGGATTGAGGAGGAGGATACTGTCTGTGTTTAATTGAATAGAAGGTCCAAGGAATGCCATGGATGAACCAGTACTATTTTAATAATAGTTCTTAGGATTTTAATTTTTATTCTACATTTTGGTATCCTGTGTAGTTTATTTTTAAATCATGGGTGTATAATTATTAATTTTAATTTTGTACGTAGTTTGTAATAGCCCCAATAGTGGGAAAAGTGAAAGATTTAAATTTCTGCACTTTAAAATTAATTAGTAATTAGGTTCAATTGGGTAAAAATTAATTAAAATTAATGATGGTTTTAGTTAATTAGGGTTTGTATGTAATTAAATTAGGTTTTTTGGAAATCATATGTGAATGTGTGTTTGATTTGATTTTGTTATGTTTTTTTATATTTTTTTTATGTTTTTTGGGCTTTTTATGTTTTTTTGGGTCCTAAGCCCACGTTTAGGTCTAACCCACTAAATAAATAGGATTAAAAATGGTTTAGGACTTTAAAAAATTAAAATCAACTTAGGCCCATTAGGTTAATTAGATTATAGGCCTATTTAGTTAATTAAAACTTGTTTAGACTTAGCTCAGCCCACTTAACTTTATTTCTTTTAAAATAAATAGACCTAGGTCCACATTTCACTTAAAATAAAATCAAGTTAGACTTAGGCCCGCTAATTTAATTTTTTTCTTTAAAATTGAATAGACTTGAGCCCATATCTTAGAAAGACTAAAAAAATAGATTTAGGCTCATTAATTAATAAAATGTAGGCCCACTTTTATTCTATTTCACTTGTAAATAAAATGTAGCTTTAGCTAACTTATTTAATAAAATTAACATAGTTTAGACTTAGGGACAATGCGATCTTGAGTGTATTTTTTAATTGTAATTTTATTGAATTTTTGCCTTTTTAAGTAGATGAATGTTAATTAAGGTTTAATAAAATTGCATATAATTAGAGGATGAAATAATTATTTATAAAATTATTCTAAATGAACACGAGACTAAGAGAAGTTAGTATTCCATATCCAGAATCTCCTAGTTATGGTACTGATTTTTTTTTAGAGAATCGAGTACCACCAATCAAATTGTCCTAATTGTTACATTGGGTGGCGACTCCTCATCTCCACACCATGTCTTTATGACAATGGTTAGTGTGTTCTCTAAGGCCCTGAGCCTAAACAATATCGCGGTTGCTAAAATCTTAGACGCGCACTAAACCCTGCCGTCTACAAGTGGGGTTGGTCTCGTCATCTTTGTTGCTATCCTTAGACTCCTCTTCAGTTGCCCCCTCCTCCTCATCGCCCTCGACCTGAAGAGCAGTGAACTAGCACTCTAAGGTAGTGATCCTAGCCTGGTTGGCCTCATCTCAATCCTATTGAAGCACAATAAGAGGTAAGAAATCATGAAAGCATGCATACACATAGAAATAAAGCATATTCTGTGTGTACCTTTCATTGCTCTGTCATCTGCATCAGGAAGTCCCTATGGGCCTTAACCACCCGGTACATGTACTCTCCTTGATTTTAAGGTATCTATTCCATTGATGATGTTAGAACTAACCATATGTTAAAAGACTTGAGATCACAGTTGCCAGAGAAGGAAACTTATATGGGTAGTAGCCTTTGGGAAGAATGCTGGCTCCAGAGTCATATCCAGCGTCAGAAATTGACGAGACAACTCACCAGAAGGCATCCAGCAATGAGTCAACAAATCGAGAGTGGTAGTGAGTTTGTCGACCACTACCTGGGATCAAGAGTTGGAGGGGTCTGTCGAGGATGGTGCCCTAGAAGAAGAACCCTCACCACTAGGAATGATGTGTGGGCGCTGATGAGGCCTCTCTTATATAAAGGGCCTAGGGCAAGGAGCAGGTACCCTAGTAGTTGCCTGAAAGATGAAAAATAAGTCAAAGAACAACATCTATAAGTAAATATAAAATAATAAATAAAATAAAACATTGCATGTTTACCTGAAGTGCAGGCTCAAAAAGGGGCACTCGCTGCAAAAGATGAGCTCGTGTAAAGTCCACATAGCGAGACTTCCTCCTCTTACAATAGTCTATAGCATCCTCTCCTTGTAAGGCATGATCGAGCTCATCTCCCTCTAACTTATGCGCGCGGAAGATATGCTGGGGAGGAGCAAGAGGTGGATTTCTCACTTGCGCACCTGGCCGCTATTGATGTATCCTCTCCCCGAGGAACCATACTTTATAATCAGAGCCTCTGTGTAGAACCCTCTTCCTAGACAAAGGGATAGAGCGAACCATGGCTTGCGTCCACCCAGCCTAAGGGCCCTATAAGTCTGAGCATAACTGCAAGAATAAATAAGTAAGTAGGTGAATTCGATTAATGATTTTATTGCTAATTTTAGTTACATTTATAGGTGCATACCTTGTTATAAGTAAGCATGTTCAACCGCTCAAGGTGGATATGAATGCGAGCCACAGGCCTCCTCCAAGCCCAGTTGGGACCCTACCTCACCATCATAAGGAAGGGAGTGTCAATGAGCCTAGTGATCCCCACTATCAGCTTCAACTCTAAAGCCCAATCCTGTGAAATAAATAAGGGATTATTAGTAAAATCGAACAATAATAGTTGGAATGGAATATGAAGGGAGAAAGGAGAAAATAAAATACCAGTATGGCACGCCAAAAATCGTAGAGTTGTCTAGCTCTACGCACCAGCTCATCCATGCTCCTGTAAAAATAAGCTAAGGCGCAACTGCCCCAATCGTAGGCCCCTCAGCGGCATCAAGAAGCTTAAGTCCACAAAGCTAGCTATATCTACAAAGAGAGTAGTACCCAGTACATAAACAAGGAAAGCATGCACCACCTGATCAATCTATAGGGGTGTAGTTGCCGCCTCTACTCTAGTACGGGTGTAGAAGCTCCTGATCGACTCGAGTTTCACTGTGTGGGTCCCCTTCATGTCTGGGACCATCCCAAGTAGACGCTTGATGAAAGCGAGATGATCGGGAGATAACTGATGAAGGCTGGTATTGAAGGGAACAAAATCTCCAACATAAGTAATACCGGTAACTGCAACGAAGGCCACCGAATCCAGGGTGAACTCCCCGAAAGGAAGATGAAAGGTGTGGGTGGTGTCGGACCACCTCTCCATCAGGGCATGCAAGGGCTGGTAATTTGAATGCCCCTACTGTACTGGGAGTGCCAGAATAAAATTAAAAACCCGGTGTCATGAATCCGAGTCTGTATGGCCTTATGAAGCTCATCATACCAGATCCATGCACCGTTAAAGTTCCCAACACCCTTGAGGGTGTGGGCATCAAGCTAAAGGAGTAAAAACATCATTTTATGTAATAAAAATTTAAAATTTTTAATGGATCCTGTCGTTAAAGTGATGCCTCTATCGAAGAGGTGACCGCCTCAATTATGAGGCGATGCCTCTTTATATAGAGACTATTTGCCTCTTTGAGAGTAGGCCTGACTCAAAGAGGCGAACGGCTCTTCACAAAGAAGCGATCACCTGATCAAAGAGGCGATGCCTCTTCCTGTCGGCAATCTGATAGGATAATTTGAAATTTTAATTTTTGATCAAGAATATTCAATTTCTTTTAGTTAAATTCATAAATATATGTATATGAATAGTAACTCGATACTATTTGATGATATTTGCAAGAAAAATTAACGAAATTGGTACAAACCTCTCCGGTGGCCAAGCCACATATGTGGGATCATATGTCTGCAAATAGAGGGATCTCATCTCTGATACTAAGCCTAAAACTCTGAGAAGGGTGCACTATAGGTGTCATTGGGTCCCACATAAGCAAATCTGGGGTTCGTGCAGTGTCCATGTTAGAGAATACGGAGAATAAGAGAGAAAGAGACAAGGAAGGAAAAGAGACAAGAGAGAGAATTAAAAAGGTGAAAGTGACCCTTGGAGAAGAAAAGGAAGAATTTATATGGTTAGGGTGAGAGAGAAAAATTGAGAGAAAGGAAGATGAGGAGAAGAGGGTGAGGTCCACTTAATGAAATAAAACATTGAATGGCCCAAGGCCCACAACAAAAAAAAAAGAAAATTTTCATATAATTGCTCAGGTGTACCCTAAAATTGATCTTTAGACAAGAATGATCTGATTAAAGTATCGTATGGTCGGGTTTGAATCCCCAAAGTTCGCAGAAAAATAAGTGTCTGGTCGAGTTTGAATCCCCCCCAGAGTGTGCAGAAGAACAAGCGTTTGGTCAGATTTGAATCCTTGGAGTGTATAAAAGAATAAGCATTTGGTTAGGTTTGAATCCTCGAAGTGCGCGAAAGAACAAGCATCTAGTCAAGTTTGAATCCCCAAAGTGCGTAAAAGAACAAGCATCTAGTCGGGTTTGAATCCTCGAAGTGCACATTTCAAGAGAGGTTTGGTCGGGTTTGAATACCCGAAGTGTGCATATCAAAAAAGGTCTGGTCGGGTTTGAATCCCCGAAGTGCATTCTTCTTTTACTGAGTAATTCTTGGGCCAGGAAAACCCAAGGAACATGGTTACGTTTCATCTCTTTTTACTGAGTGAAGATTGGGCTATGCTCAAGATTCATGCCAAACTATAATAAGTAACTAATTGGGCCAAGAAAACCCGAGGAACACTGTTACGCTTCATCTTTTCTACTAAGTGACTTCTCAAGCTAGGAAAACTTGAGAATCACACTAAATTTATAATGAGTAGCTGATCAAATTAGCTTAACCCGAGTATCACGGCTATGTTTCTCTTCTATTTCTACTGAGTGAAGATTGGGTCATGCTTGAGATTCATGCCAAAATTATTAATGAGTGACTGATCGGGCCAAGAAAACCTGAGGATTATAGTCACATTTCGAAGATGAAGTTTGACCTCTTAGGTTTGAATTCCAGAGGCTGATGGCTCGAGCGAAGCTCACAAGTCAAGTACGTCATTCTTACTTTTTATTGTTTGATGTGCATGTTGCTTTTTCAAAAAATTATTTTCAGAAAATTCAATTTTTTAAAAAAACCAAGGGGCCAAAATGTGGACACTATCAGTTTGATCAGCCCGCAACAAAAGTTCGATAATGAGAAAGTTTAAGTTTTAAATACAAGGGGAGCCCGAGACTTCTCTAAAATCGACTCTGAAAGCCTAAACACTAAGCCAAACCTAAAAAATCATGTCCAAGCCTAAACACTAAGCCAAATACCAAGCCCATCGCTTCTTGACCCACGGGCCTTAGCTTGGCCTAGGTAAAGAGGCGATCTCCTCAACGAAGAGGCATCACCTCTTCACCCCATGCATCGGTGAGGCGACACCTCATTACACCCACCCTCTGCAGCATTAAATGCTATTAATGGTAGTGGTTGGAAGTCCACTTGCTGAGATTTGGTCATTTTTGGATGTAAAAGAAAAGAAAAAAAGACAGAAAAGAGTTTAGGGAATGAAAAAAAGTAATAAGGAGAGGGTAAGAATAGGTTTTTAGGAATTTAAAAAAAGAGAAAATAAGATAGGCTTTAAAAAGGAATGTGGGAGGCAAAAGAGAGAGGTTAGCTAATTGTTAGAAAGAAAGGTCTAAAAGAAAAAAGCATAGAGAAAGAGAAAAAAAAGAAAAGAAGAAGAAAGGAAGAGACTTTGAGGACTAAAGGATTTAATTCTTTAGAAGAAGAGGGAAACTCCTTGCATTCAAGGCCACCCCTCTATCAACCAAGCTCTGAGGGCTCAGTTAGGAGCATAAATTGATCCAAGACAGTGAGTTCCCTCATTTCTAAGTTTTAAACTCTTTACTTTCATTATAAGCCTTGATTGGTTGCTCTTTGTGTGTTTTCTTGAATTATATTACTTATTTTAAGTTATAGAGAAACATGGTTGCATGAGATATTGAATATTGACTGTTGGTACTTGTAAATTTGTGTTTGTTTCTCATTCACATGCTTGATCATCACGTTTCTTGGAATTTAAGAAATGTAGAGTGTTCCTGCCTCTGTTAAGGGGGCGAAGTCTCTTTATAGAGACGTCGCCTCTTCACGAAGAGGCGAAGGAGGCATCACCTCTTGGTCAGGAGGCGATGCCTCTTTGACAGAACTCTGCCTTTTATATCTTAATTTTCGACTAGTATTTTGCATGTTTGATATGATTTTCATTTTAATTTGTTATATTTCTAGAAATTATGCATGATTCCTATATTGATCAATATTGTTTCTATGTTATTTTCCTTTTTTTGTGTTATTTAGTGGATCATTTTATGAGTTTATATTCATTTATTTTTGTGAATATTATGTGTTGATGATTTGTAAATATTATTATTGTTATTGTATAAAATTTTTTTGTATGTGTTGCAGGAACTATTTGGTGATTTTTAATCACTAGATGTTTGTTTTATTTATCATTTTTAGAGTATTAATTTGTATAATTAATTAGTTTATTTGTGCTTTATGTATGGTTTATTTTTAGTATTTTTATATTTATTTGCACCAAAAAGTTGTAATCCTTAATCTCTTTCCCTTTTTATTTGGAATGAATGGTTGTAAATTATTTTTATTTATTTTATCTGTTTATTTGTGATTAAATGTTGGGGATATAAGCTTAAAATGGAACTAATGTGCAAACTTGGAATAAAATATAAAATTGGAAATCACTCGCGATTTGTATATTAATAAAAGAATAATTTAATAATCAAAAGTAATAAAGTACAAAACAGACACGAATGCTAACCGCAAGGTTGGGTGGACATTCCAAAAGCACATACCCAGTTTCTGAATCCGATCTCTAATGATGACTTCTGAGAACCTCTGTGGAAACTAGTTGTTGTACAGTGTATCCCGGCTTTTCATTCGAGTAGCGACTCCATCTCTATTTTGGGCCCCAAGCCCACTATGTATTTCTTAGTGAGCCATGAGGTCATACAATGTCATGGTCACAAACACTCGAGCGCGCGACCAAATCGCCGCCTACAATGGTTAACAGTTTATTTATGTTGTGGTGACATAGTGGAAGCTTATGAAATTGGATAAATACTGCTCAACGTTGAATCGTGCACGATTACCGTCTAATAATCTTCTATAACCTGTTGATTTGCGTACAAATGTTAAGAAATAGGTATCCAAAAATTCGTTGATTTACAAGAATACTGAATTAAGAGAAAATAATAATCTGATTTATCAATTCAACAAAAACTATCATCGAACAACCCTAAAGAGGTAAATTAATAAAGTTTAGAAAAAAAAAACTCTAAAAACAAAAAAGGAAGAAAAGACAAAAAAATCCAAAAAGGAATATAAACTAGAAAGCCAAATTTAAGAACTTAAACAAAGAAATTTGAATCCGAAAATGAGTTGCTACAGACAAAGTTGTAACAATTGTTGTAGAACTTTGAGTCAATTTCGATTTGATATATTATGAGCCTCATAATTCAATTGATATTTCCACGACTGTCTATTTAAAAATCAAATGCATACACCCACTTTATCAAATCCATTTATAAAAGATAATACGACCTCATCCAGATCATGCGGTCAAATAAAAATGACAAATTATAACCCAAAACAAATTTTAAGTAAGGAACGATGACGCGTCAATTTCTACGCCATATTATTTTCTCCATAAGTTTTTTTAACAATCAACTGTTGTTAAAATTAGGGCTAAACTTATTGTAAGAGTACATAAGTACCAATACCAAAACTAGCAGATAATTCACAGGATTACAACACTTGCTTCTTTTTTGGTTCAAGAACAGGGGGATCAATGTCAATTCCCATGTTAGCTGCAGTGCCCGCTATAATTCTCATTGCTGTTTCGATATTTGTGCAATTCAAGTCTGGCAGCTTTTCAGCAGCTATTGTACGCAACTGTTCAATCGTAATCTTACCCACTTTCTCTCTTTGTGGCTCTTTAGAACCTTTCTCCACTCCTGATCACAATACAAACACAAATAACCATATCACAACCTTCGAAATTGAATGCTTCATCGCTGAAGTATACATATTAATCTTTATTTCACGAAAACAAAAACGTCTTCTACTGGTAACTATTACAAGGTCCGGCATTCCCCATGTCACCTGGGGGATTATCATGCTTAAAAACACCAAAATTTAAGCAGGGCCCAAAACTAAAACAAAGAAGACAAATCTATTCAATAAAAGGAATCCATTTGCAGAATGAATGAACTAATTATTTCTAGGTGCAAGGAGATATTTTTTATTCCTTTCAACTAGATGTGCCTGCACTGGCCATAAGTTTTGGACAGACCATACACTGACTGTGCTCTCCATGATAAGGACTGGGAACTACAAGCAAGCACTAGCATCATTTCTGGCCCTTTATGCGTTATACGTTGGATGAATGTTTCTACAGATTTCAACTCAGCAAAGATGCGCACTTTGAGAATAAATAAGCACATGTTTCAAGAGGAAAAATAGATGGGACCAACAAATTCAGTGCTTATCTATGCCTTATCATCAAGAAAGTTAAAATCACATATCATGAATCACCAAAAGGAAGGGATCAGAAAAAGGGAGGGAAATAATTCCCATAGATTCTCATTCCACCAAATGCTTCAGCACATAATGCTCAATATCTTTTGACCTCACTATGTTTATAAGTGTTATCTTAAATATACCTACCCTTCACACACAGCTGTCTAGTGTCTACTCAAGCAGGGCACTAATCTGGGGCTTCAAGCAGTGTAATTTAACAGAACTTCAAAAGGAGTTCAACCACTCTTTTAGTTAATTACTAACCAACAATGAACAACTAATGCCTTCCCTACCTCCAGTATTAGCAAATCAATTTCCTACATTTGAGACATACCAACAGTGCTACTCAATTTGATCCCTGGAATTCCATAAATGCAGTAAGTGAAACATGTGTTGCAAATGGGATACAATGCCAGCACAAACTTGCTGCTAGAGGGTGCAAGCTTAAACTATTTTAGAAATAGGATTGGTGTAGAGACATTCTTTGTTGTTAATTGTTTGGGAATGTATGTGAAAGTGAGGGCAAGCATTGATGCATATCTCTTAGAAGGTTCAAAGGAATCCGACAGTTAGATGACATTAACAACCACAGTGGCACCCCTGCGTTCTAATGTCAAGGAAGATTTTTACAGCATAATACAGCCCGAGATTTATTTATGTGGAATGACAGGGGCATGCAAAACTTGCTGATGAAACTGCAGAGGATTGCAGGTGACAATGTGATACGCAAGCCCATGAGGTCATAGAGCAGAGTATATCCTAGATTCTAGGTGAGTGGTAAGAGTGGCAACACATACCTAAGCAACCAAGAAATGGGCGAGTGCCATACAATTAGAAATAGCTTTAAAAGGATTAATGGAACATATATATATATATATATATATACAAGTCAAAGAGGGAAAAAGGTCGAACAGTTGGTGAGTTATATAAAAAGAAAAAGAGAAAGGAGTGAAGGAAACCTGCAGCCTTAAGAAGTAGAACAGAGGCAGGTGGCGTCTTCAAAATGAAAGTGAAGCTTCTATCCTGAAAGTGTTAACATCATAACAAAAAATTTACAATCCAGTGCAATTAAATATAACATTAAAAACAAAACGAAAAAGAAAGAACTGACATCATAGACGGTAATTTCAACAGGAATGATATAACCGGCTTTATCAGCAGTTTTGGCATTGTAATCCTTACAGAAAGCCATGATATTTACACCTTTGGCACCGAGAGCTGGCCCCACCGGAGGAGCTGGAGTTGCCTTCCCGGCCTCCAGTGCCAGCTTGATCAGTCCAACCACTGTACCCATCCATCATCGTATCAAATTAAACTGAAACAAGGCACAGTAAAATTGAATACATGAGAAAGAACAGCAAAAAAAAAAAAAAGTTGACCTTTCTTGGCCTTTCCAGCTGGCTTAGGGGGAGCCATTGCGAGAAGTGAGAGACGACGCCCAGGAGTTTGAGTTTGTGTAGTTTTGACAAAGAATCGGAGAGAAAAATTGGGATTTGAGGACAAGCTACTTGGGGATGCTAAAAGAGAAGACGAAAGCTTAGAGCTGTTTGTAATACTATTATTGTTGCATATAGAAGAACTGAGATTACAGTAGGAGGAGGCCATTGTTATGGTTAATTGAGGGAGTGAGGGAAGAAGAACAGAAGAAGGAAAAAAAATAGTGCTGTCTGCTGTGGATAAAATGAAGGGAAATGCGTCCGTCTTTCTCTATCCGTTAACATAATGGCGCTGGGCCTTGACACATAGGGTCACTTTATAAAAATGGGCCTTCATCTCGTTTTATTGCAAAAACATTTCTATACTCTCCACGCTGTGTGTACACAATCTAAAGTCTGGGTTTGTGTTTGTGTTTGTGTCCTGTCTTGTCTTGGTGCTAAACTAAGAATTCTTAATTGCAAACAACATTTTCGCTTTAAAATAGAAGGAGCCTAGGCGCCCTCCATGCTTAGGCGATTGTGAGGTCTGGTGTCACGAAAAAATATGTCTATGGAGTTTTAATACAATGACAAGAGGTTTTGAAGGCATATGTAGGAATACTATAGAATATTCTAGAATAAGCTAGAATAAGTTAGAATTATGTGGAGTACTTTAGCATGTTGTAGAAATGTGTAGAGAGTCTTAAAGACTTATAAGGGAAGCTAGTAGAATTGTCTAGACTTGGGGGTGTCTAAAACTCTCCCTGGGAGGAGAGAAAGGGAAACTTCCTTAAATAAGCCAAGAAAATATTCTAGAAAGTTCTCATATGGAAGTGGAATAGTAAGGAGTTAGGAATAATACTTAACCCTCTCTTGTAAATACCTTCACTCCTCATTTGTAAATATAAGTAAGAAAGCCTTATAAAGCCATAAGAAGCATACTTTCTTATAGCCATTCTTGTTTATTTATATAGTGTAAAGTAAGGTTCCTTTACATATAACACTTGTGCTACCTTTTATACTTAAGCATACACTTTTGTTAGTGGGTGTGCTAACTTTTCAAAGCCAAGGCACAATCCTAAAATTGTGGGAAAGGAGGCTTACTAGCATACTTACGTGGTTTGGACAAGGTATTGCTAGGTCACACGTGAGCAAGTGTTAGGAGTTAACAAAACTTACGTGACAG
This sequence comes from Mallotus nudiflorus, assembly GCA_947683625.1. Lineage (NCBI taxonomy): Eukaryota > Viridiplantae > Streptophyta > Magnoliopsida > Malpighiales > Euphorbiaceae > Mallotus > Mallotus nudiflorus. The sequence goes on along the minus strand of CANTUR010000136.1, from coordinate 547,970 downwards.
TTAGTATCAGAGCTCTTGGTTGAGTTCGAGGATTTGGGTTGCCTTCTTTGAAGTGTGTGTTGGAGTGTTAGCACAAGAGAATGGCTGGTTTAGGTGAGCAAGCAATAAGCCAAGCATAAGGTAGTGCGAAGAAGGGTGGACGAGAGAAGTCTCGTGACGTGCTAATGGCCATAGAGGAAAGGTTGGTCAAAGTAGAGACCACCATGTCCGATTGGAGGGATAAAATCGAAGACATGGACCAACGCATCATAGAGCTCAATTCCAAGGGTGGTGAGGATGAGCTTCGAAGGGAGATGCAAGGTGCCTTAAATGAGGTCATGGACAAGTTATTGAGGGAAGGCAAAACCCTTAAAGTGATGTTGCAAGCTTACAAGGAGAAGGTCGAGAAGCTCAAGATGAAGCTTAGTTTGGTAAAGGTCGTATTGGCAAGTGGTGGGGGACTCCAAGCTACGACCATTCATAAGGTGGATGCTCCCAAGCCAAAAGCCTATGGTGGGGCGAGAAATGCAAGGGAGATAGACAACTTCCTATGAAGCTTGGAGAAGTACTTTGAGGTCGTAGGCATAGTAAATGAGAATGCCAAGGTGAGTTATGTATCTCTCTATTTAAATGATGTGACTACCATGTGATAGAGGAGAAGGTGCGAGGACGTCAAGAGGGGGACATGCACCATCACTACATAGGAAGATTTTAAGATGGAGTTAAAGGCCCAATTCTACCCCAAGGATGCTGAGAATGAAGCAAGGACCAAGCTTTATCGCCTTCAACACAAGGAGGGGTATATACCAGAGTATGTCAAGGAGTTCTCCGAGTTGATGTTGGAGATACCTGACTTGGGAGAGAAGGAGGCATTATTCAACTTCCTCGATAGATTGTCCCATTGGGCTAAGCAAGAGTTGGAGCGACAGGATGTCAAATACCTTGCTACTACAATGGCCATTGCCGAGAGCTTAATAGAGTTCAAGAAGAGGGACTCGAAAGGTGTAGGCAAGAAGGTCGAGTGCAATGGCAATGGTGGGGGAGATAATGGGGAGTCTTCTGATGATGACGAAGAGCGCTCCCGCATAAGGGACGAAACAAACGAAGAAGGGATGACAAAGAGGGGTCATTTAAATAATGGCGTAAAGAGGACAAAGGTGAGTCTTATAAGCCTAAACTTGCTTGCTTCATTTGTAATGGGCCACATTGAGTAATGAGTGCCCCAAGTGAGGAAAGCTTATGGCTCTGGTAAGAATGGAAGGAGAGAAGCAACGCTAGGGGGAGCTTGCTAGCATCACTCTCTTTAATTCCATTCAACCCAAGAGTGGAGAATAACATCATGGCCGAATGTTGATCAAGACTAAGGTGTGTGGGAAAACCTTAAAAGCCATGATTGACACGGGTGCCGATGTGATCTATATGGCAAAGGAACTTGCCAATGAGATAAGCATGCCATATAGAAAGTCAACTGGCTTTGCAAAAAGGGTGGACAATAAGATGTTCAAAATCGAGGGGAAGGCTCATGGAGTGGACATCGAGATAGGTCCGTGGCATGGCAAACTTGACATTTTGGTGGCTCCACTTAGTGGAAAAAAGTTCTACTTGGGGATGGTCTTCCTAAACATGGTGAAAGCTATCTTGGTTCCCTACGCTAACACCATGTACTTTATGGAGGATGGCCAAATGCTACCCGCACCCATCGAGAGGGAGAAGTGTTAAGACATGAGGATCTTCAATATACAAGTCTCCAAGGGTGAATCTCGAGAGGGACAAGGTGAAAAGGGTACAAAGAGGCCTACGCAACGAGGGCAAAAGTATAAAGGTAGGTGAAGGAAGCCTACTTCACCGCCAAAGGGTAAGGTGGATGACAAGTGTAAGACCATCCATGAGGGTGATACGGATGGCTTAAAGGCATCAAGGGGTGCGCCAAGGAAGGAAGATGTTCATGAGTATGTGTGAAGGACTTCCCAAAGGAGTAAGGAGAGCGTTGACGAGCATGATCCAAGGGGAGGATCGAATAGGGCAACCATGAGAGCACGAAAGGGTCATGACCAAGACAAGGGAATCTTGAAGAATCATGGGAGGTGCAAGTCAACTACTCAAGCAACGCGAGTCGAACGTGAGGGTCTTGACATAGAGGCGACAAAAGAGCTGCTTCAAGGGTCGAAGAAGCTTGTGGAGCTCTTAGAATCGCCAAAGCCTCGTGAGCGACGAGGGCATCGCTAGGTTTGGTGGGGGAGAATGTCATGGAAAAATATGCCTAAGGAGTTTTGACACCATGGCAAGAGGTTTTGAAGGCATACATTCTCCCAAGCTTAACTATAGTATGTAGGAATACTATAGAATATTCTAGAATAGGCTAGAATAAGCTAGAGTTGTGTAGAGTACTCTAGCATGTTGTAGAAGTATGTAGAGAGTCCTAAAGGCTTGTAAGCGAAGCTAGTAGAATTATCTAGACTTGGGGGTGTCTAAAACTCTCCATGGGAGGAGAGGAAGGGAAGCTTCCTTAAGTAAGCCAAGGGAATATTCTAGAAAGTTCCCATATGAAGGCGGAATAGTAAAGAGGTGGGAATAGTACCCAACCCTCTCCTATAAATATCTCCACTCCTCATTTGTAAATATAAGTAAGAAAGTCTTGTAAAATCATAGGAAGCATACTTTCTTGTAGTCATTCTTGTTTATTTATGTAGTGTAAAGTAATGTTCTTTTACACATAACACTTATGCTACCTTTTATACTTAAGCATACACTTTTGCTAATGGGTGTGTTAGCTTTCTAAAGGTAAGGCATGATCCTAAAATTGTGGGTGAAGAGGCTTACTAGCATACTTGCGTGGGTTAGACGAGGTATTGTGTCACGACCCAAAACAGGGGCTATGACCAGCGTTAGGGAACGAAAATTCTTTCGAATCCAGATAGCAAGCCTAAAAATAAAATAAACATGCAATAGTAATAATAATAATACAATTAAATAATATACTATGCAGCGGAATAAAATCATAAATATCAAAATAATAACCTACCATGGGATTTAAATCGAATCCTCATCTCATATATATAAATAAATCTTTTAATACAAGTTTCAGTTCAAATTCTTCAAATACATAACTCATACAAATATAATACATAAGACCCATAATTTATTACAACTACTGCAGTGTCTAGATTATAAAATAAAATTCAAGACTTAGATAAGCAGTTTACATAAAGAAGCCGGACGGAAGAAATTCGACGTACAGGCCTGCTACTGAGGTCTGAGGAAGATGACTCTCCTGAAAAATGGTTAACGGAGGGGAGTCAGACCTCACTGAGTGAATTACTATAATATATATACATGCATACTAAATGCCAATGCACACAATCAAAAGTATATATATAATGTGTATATATATACAAGCAAATACACATAGATGCAATAAAATCATTTTATATATTTTTATTGAAAATCACAGTTTCTGAAGGATTGAATAGAACCCTAGAAAATCGCAACCTCAAACAGTGTCAGACAACACTCTAGCCATACAGGCTCACTTATTCCAATATATTCACTTATTCCATTTGGACAGTAGACTGGCCCAGAGACACTAAGTCAACCGAGCTCCAGCAGTCTGACTGTCAGTGTGATTGGCCCCGAGACACTTGATCAACCGAGCTCCAGCAATGACACTCTCAAATCACATCACACACATCAAATAATCAAATCCAATCAATATCCACAAGTGGTTAGTAATATAGCCTAAATGCTATAAGCGTACCGGTACATACTCGGTCCTAGTGCTGCCCACTAGGTAGCACGTTCTATTAACATTCTTCATTAAAACATAAAACATACATTCATAAAAATAAAAGATACATGAATTGAATAAAATAGCAACATAAACCATATATATACTAGAAATATATCAAAAATAAACCAGGTATATTTCGAGTATATATATGTCAAATAATTCTAATATAATTGCAAACTAAATTAGAAATATATTTAAAAATATTTTAAGTATAAATGTTTAATAAAATATGCATATAATTTAAAATATATCAAAAATAAACCAAAGATAAACCAAGAATAAACTAAAAATAAACTTAAATACTAATTGAGTTATTTATGCATATTTAATCAATATAAAACATACATTTCTAAATCATGCACCCTAAGCATATATATATATATAGAATAGTAACTCACACTTAATGCGCTTCTCGAGATGGGTCCGATAGGCCTGGTCCACTAGGCCTCGGTCTCGGCGCAACTAAACATACAAAAATAACAGACATCATAATAAACCTAACAGAAAATTCTAGAAACTTGGTATAGAATATTGGACACAGAATCAAAATTAGAGTTTGACCGGATATCACGTTTTACGAGAATTCTATCAAAAATTCGGCAGAACCTCCCCTGTAAAACGGACATCTCTTTACTCAAAGAGTAGAGCCGGCCCTGCAAAGAAACACACTTCGAAAAATAGACACAGAATCACATCCACAACCCCTCGGTCAGACCCCAAACTACAGTTCACCGACCGGGGTCCACAATTCACAAAATAATACAGAAATACCAAAAATACCCTTATATCATAGAAATACATTTTATAAGTATAAATTACATAATTAACCCTAAAATACAGTAAAAACCGATAAAAACTCATTTATTTAGAAAAATCGTATATAATATATATAATTTGAAAATAATTTACGAAAAATAGTTTTAATTAATTAAAAATACTAAATAATTTGTATAAATCATTTTTATGCCTTAAATAACAATTAAAAGCAATTTAATTACATTTTTAGCCAATTTATGATAAAATTACCAAAATACCCCTATAATTACAAATATACTAAAATTACTTCAAAAATTCACCAAAAATAATATAATTGCAAAAAATTAATTTTCTCAACATATTTATCAATAATATCAATATTTAAACTCAATTAACTAATTAATTTCAATTAAAAACACAATTAACCCTATTTTCTCAAAATTACATAAACTAATTAAATTCAAAATAAATACATAGAAATTCATAAAAATTCCAAATAAATTTCTATAATTCATTTCAAAACTAATAATTATCATAAAACATAATTTCATAATTTATTTAATTAATTTTTGAAAATTAGAAAATAATACTAAAATATTCAAAAATACCCAAAAATCAAAATAATTCCCAAAAATTCACACATGAAGATTAAGCTAAGGGGAACAACATTTGTGAAGGAATTTTTCATGAAACAATCAATTCGAAGTTCAAAAAAATCAAGAACCCTAAAATGGCCGAATTACCAAAATCGAAACCTAAGCAAATCAAGACCATTTTAAGTGAAACAAGACTTGGAATCACACTCACCGGAGCTCAAGGAGGAGAAAGAGACCGGCGGTGTCGAAAATGGTGGCCGGAAACGCCGTGATCGACGGTGAAAATGAATTCGGCTTCCCGAGCTTATTCTGGCCAAACCTCGACGGAATAGGGCGCTGCTGGCGACAGGGAAGGCTGGGGAAGGAGGTGGCATGCCGGGAGGCACACCGACGGTGAGAAAACGGCGTGACAGATGGTAGTTTGGTGAGAAGGGCGATCGGAGATGGTGAAGAGGAGTCGGGGGCAGATTGATAATTTGTCAAAAAATTTTGATTCTAGCTTATATCATGTATATATATATGTATATGTATTATTACACTATATATTATAATATTATAAATTCCACACACATTAAATATACTCCGCACACATATAAATTAATATTTTAAAATTTAATACACTTAAAAATAATTAAATAATATTAAAATTAATTAATAAATAATAAAATATTAAGGTAATTAATTAAATCCTAGTTAAATAAATAAATACACATATATACGTTATTTAGTACTTTAAAAATATATATGAGCTCATGCAAGTTCGTAAAATTGTTTATAATAATTAATAATAAATAATTTACGTGTCAATTTTTTCGAAAATACAAATCCTGAAAAAATTTTACGTAAAATATTTAAAATAATATAAAATAATTAAAAATTAATTTTAATTAAATAACAACTTATAAAATATCATAAATATATATAAAAATTATTAACACTGTATATTATGATACAATATTAAAATATTTAAAAATATGAAATATTACATATTATTAGGCCGTACTTGAGTAAATGTTGGAAGTTAACAAAATTCGTGTGACAGTGGGGTGGGCTTGGAGATTTGGCATCTCTTAGCTATAGGTTGTAGCTGCCCAACAAAAGGATACCCTCTAAACCAAAAAAAATTATATTTTCTATTTTGCTCCTAATACGAAGGAGCTAAAGATCATTTTGAGAATTTAACTTCCGGATTTACTGTTTCCTGCCACTTACATTATCCATAAAATAAAATTAAGTAGAACATATCTTAGAACCACTTTTGTCTGCCAGTATTTCCTTTTAACACATTATGAATTTATTATCTATCAATTCCATTTCCTCTACCATCTTTTGATTACTATTCAATTTTTTTTATTGACCCAAAAGTCATAGATAATAATAATAAACTTGTTAATCTACGAATCGAATCAAAAGTTGGGTCAAAAAAAAAAATCAAATTACTCATCCTTTTGATGTCTCTTCAAGAGACCTATACATATAACAATACCATTAAATAATTACATATAAGGATAAGGCTTTTGCCTGAGCGATTAATTAGACATTTTCCTCAATTTCTTCTCTAATATTTAAATAGCTTTTTTTTTTTCAGATGCGAAAAGCTCAGAATAAAAAAAATGATTTAAAACGTTATCATACGGCGTGGCCTTTTATTTTATTTTTTGAAAAAAAAAAAAAGAAAGTAACCCAAAGACTTTTCTTTTTTGGTTTGCGGAGAAGGGTCCACCACATTCACCCAATTAAATATTAATTGAGTGTTACTATAATGACTTTTTCAGAAAGATGGACCCATCTCTTAAAGGGACGCCCTATTATCCCAAAACTTTAGGATAAAACTCAACTCAACTCAACTAATAACACTCCATTTGGGATTATTAAGGTAAAATTAAAAATAAAAGCACTTTCTAAGTTTTGTTTTTCTTTATGAAAAATATTTTTTCAAACAGTAAGTTTGAAAAAGATTATTATATATTTTCAACATAAATATCAAAAGGGCTAAGATTATTAAAGGATTAGAGTAAATAAAATAAACCACAAGGACATCTACCGCTACCTCTAATAACTTTATTTATTTATTTGTTTAAGCGGACCGGCAAAAACTCCCACTCAAAAGGGTCGTACTGACGCAAACAAAGCGCTTCTAGAAACCAATCTCCATTACCCTTTTTATGTATACCAGTGCACTTCCTTTCCTCCTTTAATTTGCCTCTTCAAACCAAAACCATCTCCTCTCTAACAAACCACCACAAGACACAGATTGTCTTATTGATATGGGGTTTCCCTCTGTCTCCATCAAGATCCCATACTCTGGCATCAAGTTCTTGGTAGCTTTACTTACTTACTTCAAGATTGTGCTCACAGCCGCCCTCACTTGTCTCTGCCTCCTCAAGCCACCGCAACAGCGCTATACTAGTGAGAACGACGCCATCAATTATGTTCTTGTAATCAATCCACTCTGCCCAACGCCAGTCCCTGTCCCCGTTGAAACTCTAACGGCCATCATCAAGAAGAGACTCCCGGTCACAAACCTGAGCACTATCCTCTCAACATTCGGAAAGCATGAAGATGAAGTGTGCGTCTGCTCTGTCTGCTTCGATTCTATAAACAAAAGCGACGAAACCAGAGAGCTGTACAACTGCTGTCATGTTTTTCATAAAGTCTGCCTGGATCGTTGGGTTGATGAGGGACAGGTTACCTGCCCATTGTGCAGATCCCTTCTCTTTCCCAATAACGTTTTGACTTCAAAGTCTGAAGATCCATGGATTCCTCAGAGACGGAGGACTGCTCTTATTTCCGGTGGTGATCCTCCTGTAACAGGAGGCAATTGACTCCAACTGCGTGCTTCATCCAGATCCATGGGTGTGCAACATGACCCCTGCTCTGCTATCTCTCTTCCAAGTTTGTACAAGCAAAAGCACAGGACTACATTTGTAAACATTTTAGTTGGATCTTGATATATTTACGTTAATTTTTTACTACCTCTATTCTTTCTTCACTGTACTGTATCTATATACGTCATGACATTGAAGTGCACTTGGACTAACATCAGTGTAAAGTATGATTTATGCTCCTGCCTAAACAAGCGAATCTATTTCGACAATCAAGAATTCAGTAATTCCTTTACTCTAGCTTGCGGTAGCTAACTGATTGCATAGCTGAAGTAAAATTTACAAGTTTCAAGTTAAATTTAACCTTGTCAAACCTGGTTCAATGATCTGCATATATACTAACTAGAGCCAGCTGTTGTGTAGTGTACATTTCCTGCAATCAACAGCATGCGTGTTCTTGGTTGCCAAAAAGATCCAAAAACTGTCAGGCTAAGCCCTACAGTTGTTGTTATTAATTGTGGTGCAAAACAAGCTTACGACAGGACTCACTCAAAGGAACCGCAATAGGAAAAAAGCTTACAAAGGTTCCATGAGCCATGGGTGAAAACAGCTGTCCATAAAAATGTTGCAATAGTGTTCAAAAAATAAAAATGTTGCAATTGGCATGAGGACAAAGCATAAAATCCAATGCATGTGCCAATGGCAACCGAATACAGCTCATGATATTGATTCAAGGAATGACGGGGAAAAAAGACAAAAAGAAACGAATGAACGTTGAGAACTGCTTCTGTATGCAGGCAAATTTGATCGTAAAAGATGTTGTTCAATGTTATGTTGTGGTAGAAATACTACCCAACAACAGCCTATTGTGCCGTCCAAAGTCCAAACAGAGCTGGGGATCGGGACTATATGGTACTGATGTGATTGTTTACTTGTTTACGCACCATACGTACACAGACTTATGGGTTGCGGATGTTCCCAGGCTGCCCAGCCCAGTTAACAATGAATCGTTATTTAAGCACCCAAAAGTTTAACAATTTAATTTTTTTTAAGCTTGTTTAATTATAATTAATAAGCTAATAGTTTAGCTTAAGAGGTTAGTTAGGTTTGTGTTGCGTCTTTGGAACATTTTAACCATTCAATTAAAAATTACATTCATTACCAAGTCATACCAACTTACTTATATTCAACATCTTATCAACTAATCAATTCTAATGTTGTTGGTTGCTTCATAACCACTCTTCAATAAATAATTGGGTAATGGTCTCAATCGAGGCCTTCAATCAAATTCCCAGCGCCAGTTGATGTTCATGTTGATGCAACTAGTTTTGCATTAATTAAAAAATTACTAATAATAACAAAATAATTGAGAATCATATCTTAAAAAATATAATAAAATCTTTCACGCGTTATCCTAATTATTTTTAAAAGGAAAAAAAGGTGCAATTTGAATCCTAAATTCGAATCTAAAGTTTGCATTGGATTCGAAAAATTTTTTTTCTAAAAAGGTGGAACTTAATGTTTAAAAATTCAAACATATTAGACTCTTATTCAAAGAATTAAGCCATTTTTTAAAGAATGGTTACGATTAAGTTTAAAAAATCAAAATCAAGTTTAACTTTAATATTGACTAATAAAAATTAGTTCGAATGATAATACTAATTAATGAAATTGGTTTCAAAATATAAATTTTTGAAGTTTTAAAATTTTATATATATAGAAATATATTTTGCTGATTTTTTTAGAAACTTTTAAAAATTGAAGTTGTTTTTATATAAATAAAAAAAATTAAAAATTTATAATCAAATGACATACATTTAAATAAAAAAAAATAAAAAATTTCCATGCACTTAATAATTTTTAAATCTATAAAAAATTTAAAAAAGTATTAACTATATAAAAATTTTATAATTATTTTTTAAATATATATTTAACTTAATTGTAAAATTTTTAAATTTTTTAAAAATTTATAGATCTATAAAAAATATTTTTTTCACTTTTTTTAAATATATTTTTTTAACCATAAAAATTTTTAAAAACTTCATAAATTTATATTTTGAAACCAATTTCATCAATTTTTATTACTATTCGAACTAATTTTTATTAATCAACATTAAAGTTAAATCTAATTTTTATGTTTTGAACTTAATTGTAATAATTTTTTGAAAAAAGATTTAATTTTTTTAAAAATGGATCAATATGTTCAAATTTTTAAAAATTAAATTTCACTTTTTTTAAAAAAAATTTTTAGAATACAATATGAACTTTGAATCCAAGTTTAGAGTTAAAATTGCACCTTTTCCCTTTTCAAAACTATTTAAATGAGTAAAGCATATTTTTATTTATTTGTTTAATTAAAAATCCAATAACAATTTCCCAAACAGCAATAGCATTATTCTAGTTATTTTGACTATTAGAATTATTAATTAGCTGACTTCATCAGAATCATCCTAATATAAAATAAAAATGATAATCAACTAACTTCTCAACATGGCTGCTCCAACTACATACACAATCATTCATATATTTAAAGAGAAACAAGGTCAACTTGCAATCTGAATAAATCAAATTTTGAAGGCAAACAAGAAGAAAAGGGACCATACCAGCACCAGGCTACCAATTCTATTGCAATTTGCAGAAAATGAGAGCCAAACAATGAACCTACCATCAAGGAATTCAAAAAAGAATTAAGAAAACAGTAAATAAAAATAGATACACTCTGTTCTTGCTTTCTTTTTCCCCGCTAAAGGACAAAACAAACACCATCCCTATCCTATATGGTTCAAGATTCATCAATCAAACTCAAACAGCAAACAAATTTAGATCTGCGGTAGAAGATTTCGAGAAGCTCTAATTCATATAATTGAAGCGATGAATCATTGCAAAATCAAACAAGCTCATTTGCATCGCCATGAAACAAAATACAAACATAAACTGCCAAGTACAGAAAATTATCAAAAGAGATACAAATCAACCACCGAAACCATAAAGCGTGCGACCCTGTCTCTTAAGAGCATAAACAACATCCATGGCAGTAACAGTCTTTCTACGAGCGTGCTCAGTGTAAGTAACAGCATCACGAATCACATTCTCCAGGAAGATCTTGAGAACGCCTCTTGTCTCTTCATAAATAAGACCGCTGATACGCTTCACCCCTCCTCTACGAGCCAACCTGCGAATTGCAGGTTTCGTGATCCCTTGAATGTTATCTCTCAGCACCTTCCTGTGCCTCTTTGCTCCTCCCTTTCCCAGCCCCTTTCCACCCTTCCCTCTTCCTGACATTTTTTCTTTATGCAATTTCTTCAATTCTGTGTAGCATCGACAGATCTGATCTGCTCTGAGAAGAGGAACATGATAGGTTTAAATAGAAGGAAGGAAGCCTCTTTCAAACTTTTCGAATTTTTGAGCGCCGAAAACTTAAAAATTAACCTCAAGTACCGCCTAATTTTCTACTCTTTTGGTGGCCGTTGGATGGAGAATTATCGACGGTTGAAAGTGTTCGATCCGCGTGAACGATAAACTCTTCATCGTAACCGTTTATTTAACTTCATCTACGGGTAGCTTCGAACAACAAACAGATCGTTTTTATTTACATGTTTGTTCAGTCCAGTGGAATAAATCTGCTGCTTTGTTGGACTTGGAGGAATCTATCTATCTATCTCTCCTTCTCCTTCTTCGACGAATTGAGTTAACAGCAGAAAGAGTAATTTTTAGAATTAATTTCAAGCTATCATTCAATTATCAAATCAAACGCACCAACCCAATTCGTTATTGCATTGAATTAATTAATTAATGCTAATTTACATATGACTCAGTTTCCCTTACTGCTATTGGACTCCTAACAAAATGCTCGCCGTCGCTCCATGTCAAGCTCCCAAATTTGTAATCGCCCGCCACTCTCTCACCTGAAAACAATGCCACTTTGAAGGAAAGGTTTTTGGTGGTGGAGTTAAAAATTAATTCTTTTGGCTCAACTCTCATTCTTATGCCGAATGGAACCCGCACTGTTGCTTTATACACTGAATCTGCTGCTCCGACGTTTGTCACCTTTCTTGTCACTGTAACTGTTACTCTTCTTTTCAAATTTGGGATAGTGATTGAAGGAAGGTTCAGGTTCAGTTTCATTTGGCTGTTTTTCCTGCAGATCACAGCGGCTTTGCTTAAGCTGCTAATGGATGAACTACTATAGCCCATGGAGCAGAGAAATTGGATATAGTCTTCTGTGGTAATGTCATAAACAAGCCCTGGATTTATTGCTTTCTCAGGATTTACATTTCCCCCACCTATGTCAAATGCGTCTGCTGGCTTGCGGGTGCCACCCTCTGCATATATGTTCATTCCATCTGTTGCTATCCGGGAAGCTGCATTTTGCATGATATCATATGGTCGTTTCATCGTTTGATATATCAACAAATTTTGGCTTCGAATTTGACTGACCTGTAGTAACAAGAGCTGATCTTATGGCTGCAGGAGACCACTTTGGATGCACAGATTTTATGAGAGCTGCTACTCCCGCCACATGGGGACAAGCCATTGATGTTCCCGATAGCAATGCATATGCATTGCTATTTCCCTTGCTGGCCGGTCGATATGCTGCTAAGATGTCCACGCCTGGTGCAGCTAAGTCAGGCTACCTCCATCAACAAAAGAAAAAATTGATATAGGAGTTATGCCCATTGTAGAAGATAAAGATATTTGCAATAATTTTTTTTTTTTGCCTGTTACCATATACAGGACTATTCTTTGTTAGTATTAGTTAGTCTGTCAGTAGGGGACTATTCTTTATTAGTCTGTTAGTAGAGGAGGAAAAGCTCTCTCTATATATATATATATAATCATACACACTTAAATTGATGGAATCCCTAAGTGTAGATAAGTTTTAAGTATTAAATTCCTTAGAAAGGGGAAGAAGATCTCAAACATAAGACCTCCAACTCTCAAGGGCAAAGGCCTAACCACCCCAGGTGCAATAATAAAATAATTTCAAACCCTATTGTTTAGTTACTTTGTGCATAGGGTGCCTCAAGTTTAAGCTTTACGCATTTCATGGGTAATGACCTGGCAAATGTCATGCTTTTCCTTTGGAATATAATCATTGAATAGATTTGACTTGTCTTTTCTTATAAATAACTGTTGCCGAATCCTGTCATTAGTTATATTGATAATTGTAATACATAACAAAGGCTAATCTTGGTTAAGTGGAAGGAATGGATGTCTATTGAAATGGACATTGCTTGTTATATTATACCTTTAGCACTGACGGGGAAATTGAACTTGGTCCTCTGGATGAGAATGATGCTACTTGTGGAGATGCTTGTTTGCCAACGACGGTCTTGGGAAGACTCAGCTTTGCAATTGGATTCCTTCATATATAGCCGATGTTAGTCTTTTTCTATGCAAAACAGTTTTTGTTCCGTCTGTATTTATTTCCCCCCAACTCTGCCTTTTTCTTTGTTTTTTTTGTGTGTGTGTGTGTGTATGTTTTTGCGCATGGCCTTCCAAGGATGGGGAGGCTTACATTTCCTCACCTTGCTTTTCTAATGTAAGAAAGTATTAGCGTCCCTACTTCATAATCAACTTTGACACATGGAATCAATTTGCAGTTGTCAAGCCCATCATCATGAAATTGTGCAAATATGAGTGCAATCCCTCCTGCACGGGACACTGAAGTTGATGCAGATACAATATCCTGTGTATCTGATGTTGAGAAACACAGTATGATTTTCCCTGCTGCTAATGTGGTGTTAAGACTTCCAAGTTGACAGTCCTCACTGTGGATATGGAATATTATGGCAAATGAAGCGTAAAAGGAGAATGGACTAAAAAAAATATTTTGAAGTGGAGTAGAAAAGTAGAGGCAAAAAGGAAAAAGAAATCTTACGCTGAATCATCTTGGGGGTCAACAGCTATACGTTCGGAATATGTAAGGCCAAAAAAACCATGATAATCCATATCCATATCAATAGAGTTGCCCTGCAGTAGAAAAAATATCATTACAAATAAATTTATAACTTGCCTGGTTGCTGTTTTATTTCAGGTTTTAGGTTTGTTAGTTTACCCATAATGTGTTGTTGTTCCCAAGAGTGATTGCTGTTGGAAAAGCCCTGTCGATTGTAGTGGCTGCAACAGTGATGAGCCAGGGTGCAGTGTTCACAACTGTTTGCGTTGTTGGGCCATGATTTCCTGCTGAAGAGATCACAGGGATCCCCCTCGCAGTTGCATGGAAGGACCCAATTGCAATTGATTCACGCTGATCAAGATAGGAGAATAAAGGAAGTTCATGGCCAATTGAGATTGAGAGGATATCTACTCCATCTTGTATGGCTTTATCAAATGCTTTTAGAATATCAGCATCAGTGCATCCTCCGGCATCAATTTCCCAACAAACCTTGTAAACTGCCAAGTGAGCAAGAGGTGCTCCTCCTCTCGCCAAACCTGAAGCTAGTCCTTTGTAGCTCGCTTGTTCCACAAAGTAGCCAGCTGCTATTGAAGCTGTATGAGTGCCGTGGCCCTCTCCATCCCTCGGTGACAGAAACTCTCTAGTATTAGTTGTGCTAACAGGCTTCTTTATCTCGTTTCTAAATCCTTTTATGAACCAACGAGCCCCTATGAGTTTTCTATTGCAGTTGGACGAGTTGAAGAATTCTCCCTCTTGGCATATTCCTTTCCAATGAGATGGGATAGGACCCATTCCTGTATCATCAAAGCTTTTGGACTCTGGCCAAATTCCTGTACAACATTCCCTTCCAAATTTAATAGCTAGTCCAAAAACTTATTTATCAGGAGATGTAATACCTGTATCTATCACACCAATGATGGTTCCTTCACCCATGTTGCTTTGTGTTAACAGATTCTTTGACCTATGGCGACTCAGTCCAATAAATTCCCAGCTTCTAGTGGTGTGGAGCTTTTGAATGCCATTTGGAAAAACTTGGATGACACCAGGAAACCCTGCAATATCAACCATTAAAGATGTGCAAAAAATATAGCTAGGCTACATGTAAGTCTTTTAGCAAATCAGAGTGCCTGCAATTTCAACGGCCTGAGACTCGGTCAGCCTTGCTGCAAATCCAGAAAACCCGTGCCTGTAGCTGTAAAGAATGGAACTCTTTGCTGCTTCTTTGCTTCATCAGAAAAATAAGAAAGTTTGATGGTTGTCTATATAAATAAAGGTAATGTCAAAATAAGAATTTTTATAGTAAGCTTTGTAGTTTACCTCCCTAGCAAGGTTGACAGCATTTGATGGTGAAACTTCTTGTTAGTTGTTGGATCTTCATGAATCTTCTCTCCCATGTACACGATATGCACCTGGTAAATATTTCATTTAGAATTGTCTATGAAGAGATGTTGACACTGAACTTAGTTGAATGCATATACTCACTTTCTCTGAAGCGTCAACATGCAGTGCAGAAATCTGAAGACAGTGTTGAAGTAAAAAAAGAGCTAAAATCATGATCAAATTGATTTTTATTGTCCGTCTCAAGTTTATTGACTTGTTATCCATCAAATGATCGTCTGAACTTAGTAAATATGAGATTCTAGCATTTATAGGGTTGGCAGATTTTTCAGGCTTATAAGGTAATTATTGTAACAAAGTTAATATTATGGGCTTGATGGATATATAAGAGGAGAGTGGTCTTTTTCTTGTCGCACTTTTTTTATCTTTTTGACAATCGACACAAAAGCAATTGATTGGTGATATTGTTGGAAAGACAAGATGCTAAGGGCAAATTACATTAATGCTATTGGGGCAATCGTGTAGCCATGTGAGGCATAACTTTCATAAAGGAAAGCAGAAATTTGGACGTCCATGCCTTTATTTATCGTTGTCTGCCTTTTCATTGGTGCAGTGTGCCCTGAATGCTTGTTAAGATGCATACCTGCTAACACTTGAGAATGATTTTCAAGGACTTCAAAATTTAACATTGAGCTTTCTTGAGGTAAAAAAGGAGCATGTCTACATTATTCATTTACTTGACAGTGGTCTTTGCCGACATTTGCAAATGTTTGATGTGAACTGCTTCTTTATGTATAGGGCTATTTCTGCTACTGTTACTCAAGAAATATGTTATGTTCAATGTTTGTGCTCTCTGCTTCTTTATGTATAGGGCTATTTCTGCTACTGTTACTCAAGAAATATGTTATGTTCAATGTTTGTGCTCTCTGCTTCTCTACCAGGTAAATGATGTGTCTTCAGAAGATCAAAATGGATGATGGGAATGTAGGCCCCATATGCACATAGTTGATGGTACTATCCTGTCATATATCCTTCATATAAAGTCAGGTCCAGCCGTAAGAAAAGATTCTCCTCCCATAATCTCCTAGTTGCTCCTTTGCTTTTGTCTTTGTGAGTGGAGTTGTGCTTTTGCGGGTTGAATTGCAGGAAGGTGAAAGTGATGCTGACAATGGAAACCAACACAGCAGTGGTAGCAAAAAGTTGGGCGAAGTGTTGATAACATGCACAAAGTCATACGAGTGGGATAATTGGGAGGAAAGTGGGTGATGACAATTTACAATTGATATCTAAGCAGGCATTATTTGGTTTCCACATTAGTTCTTCACAATAAAGTAGAGCTTTAAGTAGGGAAAAGCAATGAGTACCCATGAATCCATTTCTTTATTGCAAAGTATATTGGAGCTTTACTAAAATAGGGTGTCCGGACAAGCGAAGAAAAAAGTCACTTTATATGATGGACCATTGACCTTGTTCTTTGCTGAAAGTGGCTGCCATCTAGTTGTTTATTTTTTAGTCTGGTTGATATTTAATCACAATCATTGTCAGATTATGCACTTTCCTTCCAAAGATATGGGACCAGTTTGTTAATGTTGCGAATAAACAGTAAACACAGTAAAGAAAATACAGAAAAAAAGAAAGAATACAAAGATTTAACGAGGTTCGGTAATGTGCCTACATCCTCGAGAGCAAGCGGTTGGAGTGTTTTTCTTATTAGAACAGTCAACCAGGGTTATAGTATACATCATGTGTATATAACAAGATAAGTACAGCAGAAACTATTAAATTACCCTTGTACCATACCCCGCATCCCTAACTCATCTAATCGGAACTCCTCAATTAATCCTAGAATCCCCTTAAAGGACAGATGTTGTTGTTCTGCTACTTACTTACGCTTCGTCGTTCTGTTCCACTACGTTCCAACATCTGTACACTTACTACTACATATGAGCCATACACAATAGTTACATTGCAGTATTTAACATAAGATCATCATTTGGAATTTAATAGAATCCTCTTGTTTCATGGTGTGATTTCAATGTAGTAACTTTGAGCTAATTTCAAGAAAGAACTTCATTGTCACTTCTCAGAGTAACAGCAGCAGTTTTATCTTTTCTTCACACACTGCAGTTTATCTGAGACTGGGGGTTCTTCGTTCCTCAGTTTTTATTAGTGCCTTCAGTCTTCGGACACCACAAGTGATCTTGGTAACTTGTACGTAATTAATCACAAATCATAAAACCATCCTTGCCATAGAAGGGATGGGTCAAATCTGAAATGGGTTCAATTCTTTGCGTCCCTAAAATTTTATTTACAAATACATTTAGCACAACAGGAACTTTGATTAAACCTTTATTTGAAGCTGCAGTTTAAATTCAATTTTTTGTGTAAGAATCTATCAAACAATAAATATTTGTTACATTTCTTAGTATTCATTGACATAAGGTTGTAAAATCTCGGTTCTAACGGACAATGGACTTGTCACCGTATGTGCACCATCACTCCATGATAGGCTCCCAAAATAGTATCCTGTGTTCACCTGGTAGTTTGCAATAACTGTGACAGTGAAGGTTATTCTCTTGGTCTTTCCGCTGAAAAATAGCACATCTGGTTTTACTGAAATACTGGTGCCAAATGGAGGCTCAATCACTGCTCGGTAAATAGAGTTAGGGGCTCCTACATTTGTTACCGTTCTGGTGATTCTGACTGATTTTCTAAGATTTGGTATGGTTATGGAAGGAAGGTTAATGTTCAAAATGGATGTTTCTTTTCTGGAGCATACTATTGGTTGTCCTGTGAGACTAGAGATGGCAGTGTTGTTGTAGCCCATAGCACAGAGGTAGTGTATGTAGTCAGGTGTGCCCATATCATACACAAGACCGGGGTCTGCTGCTCTATTTGTGTTTGCAATGCCTCCTCCTATGTCGAATGGGTTAGCCAGCTTTTGAGGAGATCCCTCTGCAAATATTGGATAACCTGAAGGATGATTTCTCCATGCTGCGTTCCCATTTATGAAATGCACAGTCAGTGGAAACCCGTGTTATGACCTTTTAGTTATAGGACAGTGCATGGTGTATGGATATGAACATAACAGAATGCAATACCAGTTGTGACAAGTGCAGACTTAATGGCTGCTGGAGACCAATCAGGATGCAATGCTTTGAGAAGAGCCACTATGCCTGAGATATGAGGAGTTGACATTGATGTTCCTGAATGCATTGTATATCCATTATCCTCGAATGGATCAAGAGGTGAAGTAGCAGCTAATATGTTCACTCCAGGTGCAGTTATATCAGGCTGTGCCCCAGATACAATGATTAGAATCTTCTCAGGTGGTTGAACGGAAAAAAACTGTTCAATTGATGTTATGTAGTACTTGAAGAATTCACCTTAAGAATTGCTGGAGCAATTGAGTTAGGGCCTCTAGATGAGAAATATGCAACCTTTGCCAAAACAGGACTCCCCACAATTGTTTTAGAAGGGCTCAGCTTTACTGAAGGAGACCTGTGTATTTCCAATTAAAAAAATATAGTCTTTTAGGATCTAAAGAAATCTAACTAATGGTGATCGTCAAGTCAAGGAAACATGGATTATACCTTGTAGAACGGATGTAAAAGAGAATCCGAGTTCCAATTTCATAGTCTACTTCAATGCATGGGAAGTCATCCCGGCAGGGATACAATGCATCACTAGGATTCTTGGCAGCAATCAACCCAACTCCACCTGCTTCCTTGACAGCTACTGTAGCACTTGTTACTGCAGACCCGCGAGCCGTTGGGGTGAAGCAGAGAACCACCTTGCCAGCCACTAATGTAGCATTTAGAGATAGAGATAGACAGGAACTGCAAGCAGACAATCCAGAGTTTCAGACAATGATTTTTGTTTTCAGCGAATATGCTTAACAAAATGCAATTTCTTGTCTAACAGAAAAAAAGTACCCTGCAGCATTGGGGACAAGCCCTGAGCCCTGTGGATAAAACAAGCCTCTAAAACCAGTCTCATTTCCAGTGAATGTGGCTAGGCCCTGCAATTTTTATGCCAACAGTTGAACAAATTACTTAAAGAGTTATTTCGTCCAAAATTGTAGAAACTGAAAAGTGATACAGTTTAAATCCAAAAAGGGAATCTGATAGGACATGAAAGATGATACCAGGAAAGTTTTATTGTTTCCAAGTGTTATGGGTGTTGGAAACGCCCGGTCCATGGTGCTTGCTGCGACAGTCAAAATCCAAGGTGCTGTATTCTGCACAGTCTGAGCTGAAGGTCCGTCATTTGCAGCTCCGCAAACGACAGTGATGCCCCTAGAAACAGCATGAAAGGAACCAGTAGCTATGCCATCACGTTCATCAATATCTGAAAATAGGGGAATCGAAGAACCAATTGACAGAGACAACACATCTACTCCATCATGTATTGCATCATCAAAAGCCTTCAGTATGTCAGCAGCTGAGCATTGTCCGCCAAGAACATCCCAACAAACCTTGTAAATAGCCAACCGAGCACGTGGAGCTCCGCCTCTTATGGTACCGTGAGCAAGACCTCTGTAGCTAACATTGCTAACAAAAGCACCAGCTGCGGTGCTAGCTGTGTGCGTCCCGTGCCCATTTGCATCTCTCGCAGATAAAAACTCGAGGTCTCCAGATGTGTTCAGGGGCTTTCCATACTCAGCAAGAAATCCATCAATGTACCAACGGGCTCCAATTATTTTCTTATTACAGTGAAGGGTGGGATTAAACCGCCTCCCAGAGACACAAACACCTTTCCAGCGGGACGGTATGGGTTCAAGTCCTTCATCGCTGAAAGCTTTGGACTCTGGCCATATTCCTGTTCCATCAAGTTGCTTTTTGTTCCAAGTTCTTTTCAGGCATTACATGCAAAAAAGGATGGATAGAAAAAAGCTTACCTGTATCAAAAACGCCAACGATAACTCCATTACCCATGCTGCTGTTATGAAGTGCATTGGCAGGAGAATGAGAAGAGAGGCCTAAGAAGTCCCAACTTCTAGTTGTTTGTAGCTTGTGAAGACTATTTGGTATAACTCGGACGACGCCCGGCAAATCTGTTGTGCGGCAAGACAAGCTATCAGATGAAAAATTTATGTCTACATGATCCATGGTATCTGAACAAGGAAATGGTAATGTATATATATGAACAACTACCAGCAAGCTGTTGAGCCTGAGACTCGGTCAACTTGGCTGCAAACCCAGAGAACCCATGTCTGTAGCTGTACACCATCAGTGCTGAGGCCAATTCCTTGCTGCAGCATGATGAAATTGACATGTAAAGAAGAATTAATGAGCACATGATTTTTTTTCCCTTTTAAACAGTAATATATAATGTACCTCCCGACAACATTGGCAAGCATATCGTGATGTGAATCTGCGATCAGCTTGAGATCATCGTGCTGCTTCTCTCCCAAATATACAATATGAACCTGTCGATTCACACACAAAATTAGTGCACATTTCTCCTCTTTTCTGTTTTAGCAAAGAGTACAATGAGAGGAAGGAAGGTGAAAATGCACGTACATTGGTAGTGGCCTCCACCTTTGTCACCAAAATGTCTTGACCATAAAGAAGGACTAGAAGATTAACCACGAAAGCAATACAAACTGGTGTTGATTTGATCATTTTCTTCTTACGTCTCCGTGCCTCTGGTATAGAATAGAGATATATGTACAGATGCAAAACAATAAAAAATATCAACAACTTGAAACTGGAAATCTCTCGGTCTCATTACAAAACATGAAATGTTCAAATGCATTTAAGAATTAAAGGTCCACAAGGGTATGCTTATGCGCAAGTTGAAGGTCAAAATTAACATTTAGGCCAGTCATTTTGGACTTAGCAAGCAGAAAAGTGAATATGGTCATCAAATAACGAGCAGACAGATATACATATATATACAGAAATTTGTTGAATTTGGAGCAAGTTAAAAATCACTTACCGTACACGCCGACTGTTCAGGTTTCAGAAGTGCACACCACGCACTTTCTAACTTAAGCTTTGTAATTCTTTAGATATTTGTTGTGGTTATGGAAACAGTAATTACTTAAAGCATCAATCTTACTTGTGCAGCGAGAGAAATTCTTCTTAGCAGCAACCAAATATATATATAAAGAAAAATAAAATAAAAAAAGACTTGAAGGTATGAAAATAAAACCTCCCTTAATCTGCAAGTATTATCCTCTTTTGGGTCAACTGGGATATCATATTACCTCATGAACACATCCTTTGACAATGAGGTTGTACAGTTGGTGGTATGTTTGGTTATATAATTTAAAATGGTTGACTATTACACGTTGATCATTCCATGTGTTGCTGTCAAGGGCTTAAAAGAAACATGGAATTAGTCCACTTTTTTTTTTTTTTTTTTGAAAAACGGGTATTTTAGCGCGTACAAGCTATAGGACCATAGAGATGGGGCAATCACAACAGTGGCAACTAATTAGTAATTAGCACTAAACTTAACAGTGGAGGGTGGCAGAGTGCTAGTGCTTACAAACTTGCAACAAAAAGAAAAGGCCTCCTTTGTGTCGTGTGATGTTCTTTATTTAAGATTACACCCATGCTTTTTGAAGGTGCCTTCAAATTACTTTATTTTCACTTTTCCATAAGAAATGAATGTTTCTATCACATTTATCAGACCTGTAGGCCTCAAATACAACTTTGAAAAAGAAGGCCTTGAATGTGAATTGGTTCCCAGGCAAATATTCGGAGTATGAAAAATCAAGGCTACACAAATTTCCAAGAAGTGGGTGGCGAAGTTTCGCATCGTAAATGCCTAGTGGCCATCTTCTAGAGCCAAACAAACCACATACGAAGTTTCTGGCCGTGCGGTGCCTTAATTTCTTTGTCTAAATCACCCCAAAGTTTTCCCAAGTATTGCTCTGAGATTCAGCTTCAGGATGGTAGGAAATCATTTGCATCCAGACTTTCAGGTATAGGATCCTACATAGGCTTGAGGTGGCATTAGCTATGCATGCAGTTTCCGTAATATGAAAATCTTCAAAGGCTGAGGCTGCTAACAAATTCCACCGCTGCTCATCAGTTTTCATCCAACAAGAGCAGAACTATCACTGGCAGACATGTGGAATTTGATTTGCCATACAACCTGGTGCTGCCCCTTAAAATTTTAAACTTAAAATAAATCCAATGACGGCCTGTGTATTGCATTAACTCCCGATGATGCGGTCACTTCTATGTTATGAAGTACCTAGAGTAATTAACTCAGTCGTCTTGATGTCTGTCTGTAAACAAGTCATTTACTGTGTGTTCCACACAGCAGTAGTGGAATGTATACGCTTAAAGTCCAATGTCTCTTTGCCAAAAGGGAAAAGAGTCCGCCATATCATGGAACCAGTCAGCCACAGTTGTAAACACTGTTCAATATGCTGGGACGAAGCCAAAAAGATTCAGAAAGTGAATCCTTCTGTTTCCTTTTTACCAAGGCTTCTGCAACCACTGAGAATGAAAACAGAATGCACGGCGTACCTTCCATTAGTGCTTCCAAATAGCCAGCAGTATGGTACTGACACAATTATACCGGGAAAAGATGCAATCAGCTCTCAGGGCGGATGACAGTAGCCAGACGGAGTGGGGCAAAATCTCCATATCAGATAGATGGAAAGTAGAATAGAAATAGCATAATGATCAATCAACTATTTTTTAAAAACATTGCCCATCACATCATTACATTTACATCCATCCATCCAGTAGATCAGCCAAATATAGCCAGGGTGTGCATAGTAGGGTTCGAACAGTCCGTATAATTTTTTTTCACAAATTCGAAATAGAACCCAAGTCCTTAGATGGGTGTGGGTTGGATTCGATAACCGATTAGATAACACAAAAAAAAAAAAGAGAGAGAGAGATAATTTTTGTAAACACCGTGTTGCTATCTTCATATATACATATTCAAACTTATCTTAATTTTATCTAACGAGTGTAATCACCAAACAACAGAAGAAGCCTCATCTATTACGAAGTTAATGCCACGAACCCAAAGTTCTGAATTTTCAGGAGAGCTTGCCTCGAAGTGAATCTCTCTACATGTCTCCGTTGTCACCCTAAAAACTATATTGTTTCTGTCTTCGAGGCCCTTTCTTCGATTCTTTAGAAAGTCTGCACTTGGCCCTGCCACTGCTTCCTTGCAGACCACATTTCTTCGGCTTGACTTTCCCCATGATAGCATGCCCGATTTGAACATGAACATCCGAATGACCTTTCTATGCGGTGAACCTCTCCCCTCATGGGTTTGCTTCCACAGCTCCTCCCCTAGAAGCACATGAGAACGAGCAAGATAATCAAATATCACTCTCTCTGCAGCCTTACATTTTTTGCTGTTTCTAGCCAGAGATAATGCTGTCTCTCCTCTGCAATTGGAAATCCCACAATCAGCACCTCCTTGCATCAAGAGTTTGCAGACATCCGCATGGCCTTCCTTGGCCTCAAGCATGAGAGGTGAATGCCCAGTGTCATCCATATCATTCATGGGGTACCCCATTTCCAGAAGCTGAGTCATGGCAGGCAAATTGTCAATCCATGCGGCAAAGTGCAGAGCTCTGAACTCAGGGTGACTTGTCAATCTATGACCAAGCACACAATCAAGCAATATTTCTTTAAATCGAGTCCCGTCAACAGCATAGGGATAATCATGCAACATAGATACTACAGACTGACCGTCCCTGCTGTTCATGCTCATGTCAGCTCCAGCATCAATGAGGAAATGGAACACCTCCGTATGGCCAGATATTACAGAAACCATAACGGGTGTCAAATCTGAACCATCATGTTTATCTATATCTTCTTTTGAATGTTGAAGGATCATCTGCAAAAGCTTGATGTTTCCAGTTCCAGCAACAAAGTGCAGCGGAGAGAACACCGCAAAGATTGGTAGAACAGACCTTTTTTCGAGTGATAATAGTTTGCCGAAAGATACATGCCAAAGAGGATCCAAATGCACTTCTTTTTGCCAATTGTACTGCAGTGTCCCCATTGTTATTTACTAGACCCAAATCAGCACCTGAAATAATAAGCTCGAGGAAGCAAATGGCATGATCAGCTTTAGCAGCCAACATCAAGGCCGTGTCACATCATCTTCTGTCCTTGAATTCTCTTGACAACCATGCGAGGTTAACTGCTTTATAATGGGAAGACATCTTACATAGCGGAAGAGTAAAAACAATGAATTAATGTTCGTTGAATCACATATGATTGCCGAATACTAATTTTCTATCACCTGTAATTCGCAAATTCATGAAATAAGCATCAAAATTCAAAAACTTTTGAGAATTGAAGGGAATTCGATATTTTTTTATTAATTAACAACACGGCCAAAAGTAAAAAACACAGCTTACATAGAGAAAACCCATAGATAAAAGAATCCTAAACAAAATAGGAAAAAAATCCTAAAACAACCAAAAACAGAAAATTGCTAGTTTTGAGACCTAAACAATGGAATTTGCCCAAAAAACAATGGAGCTCACAAGCAAAGCTGTGACTTGGAATCATTGGACCGATTACAATCAAATTGGGTTCCTGTCGAGCTAAAATTTGAAACTCCAAAGTTGCTGAAAATTACGAAAATGCCACTAATGCAATTTTTCATAATTTTCCATAAACCAAATTGCAATTTCTTCAACACTCACATCAACATCCCGGTCTGGCAGCCAAATGAAGAGGGTGAGATTCATGACCTTTCTTGGTCCTTATTGGAAACTCAACATCAGCACCCGCAGTAAGGAGCACAGCTACGGCATCAGGATTCTGGCAAAGGATTGCATGGCAAAGAAGGGTCCTACCTTGCGGTTGACTTTCAAGACATGAAATTTGGTGCTGAAGCAAACAGTTTAAAATCTCGCCACTTGCTTCATAATTCTCGACTGCACGCCAAACTTCATTATATGGCTCTCCTAAGCATGCGCCAACCCTCAATTCCTCACCTGAGAAGATGTCCCATGACCAAGCTCCCACCATAACAAGGCTATTAGTTCTTGCACCAGCCTAAATATACATGTATAAATCATATGCTTAAAAAAACTGGAATTACAATGTATAACGAAAATGTCGTTTTCTCAAATCTATAAAAAGAAATGAAGAAAAGATGATATGTTGAGGGGCTAATACAGAAACTTAAGGATGGAATAACTCTGAGGTTGAACTCATCAGAGTCCAAAAAACAAAAGCCCAGCAAAGGAATCATAACACTGCAGCTGATAAGCAATTCTATGATGCACCAAAGTACGAAGTATAATGCCTTTTACATCATTTAATTTCAAAGCAGCCTACAGGTCAGGAATCAGTTTAGGGCATTACCTCCAACAAATATTTAACCATCGGAACTTGTCAGCTCACAACAGCAGCCACCAGCGGTGTGCAGGTAATGTTAGCATGCAATGCAGGCTTGAGTGACCGCAAGAGAACTCTGTGCGTGCAATTTATTTCTGCTCCGTTCTGTAAAGCCAAAAGTTAATTGTATTGTCAGGTAGTCAGATGCTTCCAGCGGAAAAATTAGCTCAACAGGAATACACAAATTATCCTAATTAACGCTGTTGCAACATCAACAAATCCTCTGCAGCTAGCAGATACCAGTGCACATTTTGCAGCGTCAGGTGCAATCATATCTGAGCACATCAACAGTTCAGCAGCTTTAGCCTGGCCATAAAGCCAAGCCTCAAGCAACGCACCTTCACAAGCTGATTGAGATGTGCCTGCCTTGAGAAGCATGTCAAGAAGAGCACAATGGCCTTCACGAGCAGCAGCTGTGGCTGCAAAGCCCCGAAACAATTCCTGGTTTACGTCAGCCCCAGAAGACTGTAAACGTGTAACAATTTAATGAGCAGCATTAGAAGTTGATTGCGTCTTTCATTAGGGGCAACAAAAGCTATTCAGTGATAACGCATGCTGACTGACTCAGGCATTAAGCTAAATATATTAAGCAAATGCGTTTGCTATTTGGA
The DNA here is from genome assembly GCA_947683625.1 of Mallotus nudiflorus. NCBI lineage: Eukaryota > Viridiplantae > Streptophyta > Magnoliopsida > Malpighiales > Euphorbiaceae > Mallotus > Mallotus nudiflorus. The sequence continues at coordinate 521,833 of CANTUR010000136.1, read as the reverse complement.
ATATATATATAACCAATTGAGAAAGGCAAAATTATAATTCAACAGAACAGGGATGGCATGATATGTTGAATGGCAACTCCTAGACGTCAAAATGTCACATAAACAAATCTAAAAAGAAGTAATCAATTCAATGCAATGCAATTAGGAACACTGCAAGGGGCAACCACAAATTTGATATGACAATAACATTAGTAATTCGATTCACTTAGCACCAAATATATATATGGAACTGATATATAGAATCAGGATAACACTAACAAATGAAACAGAATCAATATATACCAGGAGTTTCCGAGCAATATCAACGTGATCAGAATGAGCAGTTGAAAACAGCGGAGTGACATCAGTGACAAAATCTTTGCATTCAATCTCAATCTCATCAGCCTCATCCTCCCTTAACACAGTCTCGATGCACTTCACTCTCAAGCGAACTGTCCCTATGTAATTAACATCTACCGTTTCTAGTTTCAAACTCTGCGCCACACACTCTACGTCTCCGCTCACATACGCCTCTATGAGTCTCTGAGACGACATTGCAAACTCATCTCGATGTTCCCCACAGACATAACTGTACCTGGCCATTGCAACCATTGATCAAGTGAAGCAATCCTAGAAAAAAACGAAAGCCCACAAAAGATATCCTCATAACCAAGCGAATCCAAGAATTAGGGAAAAGTGATCGAAAGGGAATAAATTTAATAATGGAGTGCAGAATAAACCAAATATAGCAAATATATAGTAGGGGACAAGCAAAGATAATTAGGCTGTGAACAATAATTAATTACTGTAGGGAGAAGAAACAAGAAGAAGAAGAAGAACAAGTATTTGAATGAATATAATAACTATGGTGTGACGTAAAAGGAAGGAACTAAAATCGGTGTTAAGACAGCATATATACCTTCAATGAATTGGAAGCATAACGCAGTGTGTCTGTGCTAGCGCTACTGCTACTGGTAGCCACCAGTGATAAAGAAAAGAAAAGAAAAGAAAAGAAAATGTAAGAAAGAAAGGAAATGGTGGGTGAAAGATGGAGACAAAATGCATTTGAAAGAGACAAATGTAATGCTCAATAAACAGAAAAATGTGGGTAGCAACGCATCACCTGAGGAAGCTGAAGGAGGCTTAACGTCAGCTAGCTGCCTGAAGTTGACTTTTGGTAACGGACAGAACAGAACAGGACAGGCGTCAGCTTCCATACCAACAAACAACTGCCATTAAAACCGTATTTGATATTGAAATTTGAAAACAAATTGCAGCCCATCAATTCGCTATCCAGACCAGCCCCATTTTCATCAGCCCTTTTCTTTTTTTTTTTTTTTCTCTTTTAGAGAGATGGAGAGCCCATAAATTGATATCTGATCAATGTAGGCAACGATCCAATTTTTTTTTTTTTAATAGCAATTTAAAGTGTGGGTTCAATCTCATTGTCCAGGAAAAAAAAAAATGTGTGGGTTCAATGTCAATCCATCCCCTTTCCTCTGGCTACTAACAAAATAAAAACATGTTGCTCTAATTTTCAATAAATCGGGTTCAGTCAAACGTTAGCGTGCTATAAAAATTGATTTCTCAATAAAAAAAATTAACTATTTGATAAAATTATAAATTCTCAAACGTTTTTATCATAATATATTTTATAAATTTGATATAATAATGAAAAAAATAAAATTTTTATTATATAAATTGATACCGCATATATATATTCTTGTTTAATTAAAGAGTTTTGTTTCCTGAACAGAATTATTCGAAAGGGGAAGTTAGCCGAATCTATTTACAAAAGAGAATCTGTCTCAAAGAAGATTTCTAAGCAAAAAATGAATACTTTCCTATTTAGTTTAGGATTCGTATCCCAAAAAGAATCATATTCCTTTTAGGTCTAAGTATCACTATAAATAGAACCTCATACTTTTTATTCTCAATCATCTTATTCTCTCATATTCTAATTGTCTTTTGCTTTCTCTCTAAATTCTCTCTTTGTTCTCTAACTTAGGCATTGGAGTGTTTGTGGGATTCTTCTCACCTCTCACCTTACCCTTTATTCATTGTTCGCAGGGTATTAAGCTTAAGAGTTCTGGAAACAAATTATCAAGTGGCGTAATTTTTGGGAACTCTTAGGAAAAAACCATTCATATACCTGCTAAGTTAAAGACATCAACACCATGACTTCCAGCCCACCGCCAACCTCGATTCCTGAAACTAACATTAATCCCTCTGCACCCATTCCTTCAATTAATCTGTCAATACCTCTCCCAACAGCAGTGCTTCCAGCAACCTTCCAATATGTCAGAACTTCATCCAGAAATACGCATTTGCCTCTTGGTAATACCCAGGGATGGCGGCTTTGGGCACTGATTTTCCATATTATGCTCCATTATAACACCATCATCGTCTAATACCTTCCATACCTTTTTCAAGCCTAACAGATACACCGGCTGTTACAATGCCAAATCTAAACATTGTAACCCAAATATTCAATCTCAACCAAACCAACAAGGAAGTTATGATACAAAATATCTAAGCTCAAATAGCCTTAATGTAATAACAGCTAAACACTTTAATTCAAAGTGGAAACTCTAAACTGACTCATATAGACAACAATACAACACCTTAGGAGGCACCCGAGATAAACAAAGGAAAGGATAAAGCACCGGAAGGGGAATGTAGTTCAATAATTTCGGCCCTTGATGACTCAAAGTTAACTCAGAAGGTAGAAGAGGTTATACACAAAGCCTGTACGAAACCAATAAAGGAGGATGAATGTGTTATGGAAGGCAGAACTCCATTCATAAGAAGGATAATCCAGACAAAGATCCCTACCAAGTTCAGAATCCCACCACTTGATCAATACGACTGAACTGAAGATCCTGTCAACCACATATTCGCATTTAAAATAAGGATGTTGCTATAGAATGTGAATGATGGAATCATGTGTAGAGTTTTCCCAAGCACACTCACAAAGAACACCTAAAAGTGGTTTCATCGACTCCCGGAGAACTCCATAACCTCTTTTAAGGATCTGGCAGAAAGTTTCATACCAGGTTTGTCACCAATATTCTCCTTGCCAAAAACATCAATAATCTTCGAATGTGCCGGCAAGAAGTCGATGAGTCCTTATAAAGTTATATTGATCTGTTTAATAAGGTAGCCATGCAGATCGAAAACCTTGTGGACGAAGTTGCCATAGAAGCTTTGAAAAATGGCACTAAACTCGGAAAGCTTAAAGATAAGATAATGATAAAGGAACCTGGCACTTTTGCAAAGGTATTGGCTATGACAGTCAAAATGATAAAGGTGGATGAAGATAAAGGGATGCGAAAGGAGGAGGAAAAACCACCAACCAAAGATGAAAGATCAAGATCTAGATGAATAAGCTTCCCAAAAATAAACTTCAGAAACCCAGTATAAAGATTTGACAAAGAAGCAGACAGATACACACCTTTAAATAACTCTCGATCTAGAATTCTTATATGGGTCAGGCAAAATGGTGTTGGAATTACCCCAGCTAAAAGGATAAGCCGAAGCCAAAGGTCCACACAAGATAGGGGACAATACTGCTAGTATTATCGAGAATATGGGCATGACACTGAGGTTTACAGAGAGATGAAGAATGCCATAAAAAGACTGGTGTAGAATGGTAAACTCAACAATTTCATGGACACATCTAGAAGGAGCAGGAACCCATAAGCCCAGGCGCAAGACAGGCCAAAAGCAAAGAAAGCTCAGAATGAGCCAACTGGTATTATTAACATGATTATTGGTGGAGAAAACGCCAAGAGGAAACTCAAACGGAGCAGGGGAGAAAGGTCAACCATCAAGAAAAGAGAGATTTTGTTCAATTCGAAAGATCGTTTGCATGTTTGCCATCCCCATTGTGATGCTCTAGTGATAAATGCATACATAAATAATTATTTAGTAAAGAGGTTATTGGTCGACAACAGAAGATCTATCAATGTGTTATCTTGGAATGCTTACAAAGCAAAAGGAAGCTCCGTCACCGACCTGAAGGCCATCTAGAATCCCATCACAAGCTTTTATAGAGGAACTACACAGCTAATGAGATTCGTGGAGTTAAATTTGGAATTTGGAAATCTAGATGATGAAGAAACGAAATTTATTAAAACCTTGTTCAACGTGGTGGATCTCCTACTAGCATACAATGGAATCATAGGACGTCCGACACTCTACGAAGCAGATGCAGTCACCAGTATCCAACACTTAAATATGAAAATTCCAGTCGAGGGTGGAATTCTTACTACTCGGGGAGATCAGCATATCACCAGACAATGTTACTAGATGGCTATAAAGCCTCAAATGGAAGCCTTCCCCTTAGAAGCATGGGAAATAGAGAAATAAGGCACTGGACCACAACCGGTTGATGACACCAAAACATTGTAAATTACTGATCGAAAAACAGTGAAGACTGGTATTAAGCTTGACTTTAATATCAAGGAAGGAATAAGGGAGTCCTCATTAGGCACTCGGAAGACTTTACTTCCTGGGCATCTAAAATAATTGGGGAAGATCCCCAGGTTGCTTCTCATAGCTTGAACGTTAGACCAGGGGCAAAGCTAATGATCCAAAAGAAAAGAACTTTTGGATACGAGAGGTAGAGGATAATCACTAAGGAAATGAAGAAATTATTATAAGCTAGGTTTATCAAGGAGATTACTCATCCAGAGTGGGTGGCCAATGTGGTACTTGTTAAAAAAGTGAACAAAAAGTATAGGATGTGTGTGGACTATACTGACCTTAATTGAGCATGCCCCAAGGACAACTACCCACTGCCTACAATTGACCAACTCGTAGAATCCACTGCCAGCCATGGACTATATAGTTTTGTTGATGTGGTGCAAGGATATCACTAGATACCAATGAAGGGGGAAGATCAAGAGAAAACATCCTTCATCACTCATGAAGGCCTTTACTGCTATAAGGTGATGCCTTTCGAACTGAAGAATACCGGAGTAACACATAAAAAAATGATGAATCATGTACTTCGGGACCAGATTGGGACAAATGTAAAAGTATATGTGGATGACATTATTATCAAGAGCAAGAATGAAGAACAATAACCGGCAAATTTGGATTAAGTTCTCAAATTGTTGAGCAAATCTAGGATCAAGCTAAACCCAGAGAAATGTGTTTTTGGAGTCAAAGCTGGCAAATTTTTGGGATTCATGATATCCCACAGAGTTATTAAGGCTAACCCAGAAAAAATAGATGTCATTCTCAAAATGAAAGCCCCAAAGAATATCCACAAGTTACAAAAACTAAATGGAAGAATCATGGCTTTGGGACGTTTCATTTCATGCTCAATCAGACGGTGTCTACTACTATTCTAAGCTTTAAAAAATTCTAAGAAATTTGTTTGGACTACAGACTGCCAGGCAACCTTTGAAGACGTCAAAAAATTCTTATCCTCACCACCTTTACTTAGCAGACCAATCCCAGATGAAATACTGTATTTATATCTTTTAGTAGGTCAAGAATGCATTACTTCGGTGCTAGTAAGAGAAGAAGAGAGCCAGCAAAACCTAATATATTACATCAGCAAAATGCTTTGAGGATCCGAGTACCCAATGTTGGATAAGCTGGCTATGGTTGTTGTCCATGCATTTTGAAAACTCCGACATTACTTCCAGGCTCATCCTATCATTGTCAGATCCTGCTTCCCTTTACAAAAAATCTTATAAAAGCCTGAGACTTTAAGCAGATTGGCTCAATGGTCAATATTACTTGGAGAATTCGACATTGATTATGAGCCCCGTCAGCAAGTGAAAGCCCAAGCATTAGCAGATTTCGTTCAAGAAATGATGCCGGAAGACCTCCCCATGACCAAGGCACCGTAATGGAAGCTCTATGTTGATGGAGCATTCTCCACTCAAGGATCCGATGCATGAGTAGTCCTTAAGGGACCGCATAAAATCCATATCCAGTATACAATTCGCATAGAGGACAACGCGACCAACAATGCCATAAAATATGAGGCAGTCATTACAGGATTGAAGTTGGTTGCCGAAGTCAGAGCCGAACACCTCATAATACACTCGGACTCCCAACCTGTCACGACCCAAACCGGGTGTCATGACCGGCGTTAGGTTACGGGAATTCTTTCGAATCCGGAATCCATAGCAAGCCTTAAAAATATAAGCATGCAATAATTAAAATAAAATATGCATCAATATCAAAATCTCACTCTAATATAATAAAATAATCTGTCATATCATAAAATAAAATGTATTAATACAATATTCAGAGAAAGGCCTCTGAATTCAAAACCAACATACAACAAAAACCAAATACAACTCACTAATGCAGTTTTCTAGAGTATAATATAAAATCAAGTAGATAATTTACACAAAATAGTTAGGGTGGAAGAAATCCGGCGGATGGATCTACTGTTGAGGTTTGAAGAAGAAAAATCTCCTAAAAATCAACTGAGGGAAGTCATACCTCATTGAGTGAATTATTATAGTATATATACATGCATCCCCTAATGTCAAATGCAATCAATCATTCGTATATAATAAATATATATACAAGCATTTCACACAAATGCTGAAAACACTTTATATATATAAATACTGAAAAACATTATGTTTTACTGAAGGATCAAATAGAACCCTATTTAATCGCAACCTCAAATAACAATAACATAACTCTAGCCACACAGGCTCACTTAATTCCAAATCAATTCACTTATTCCATATGAATAGTAGACTGGCCCCGAGACACTAAGTTAACCAAGCTCTAGTAACCACAAGATCAATCACATCTCATATCAAATCAGTCAATCAATCAATCAGTCTCAATTAATTCATAATACCACAAATGATTCTCACTCAACCCTAAATCTATCAAACCGGTACGTATACGGTTTTAGTGCTACCCACTAGGTAGCACATTCTATCGATATCCTTCATTTAAATAAAACATTCATATGGAAAAATAAATAATGCATAATAACATTCATAATGACAAAATAAACCATATATATACCATAAATATACCTAAAATAAACTAAATATATTTCAAGTATATATATGTTAAATAAATTCAAATTAACCATGAAATATGCCAAATATAAATCAATAATATACTAAAAACATTTTAAGTATAAATCAATAGTATAACATGCATTTATTTCAAAATATACCAAAAATATACTAAAAATATACCTAAAATATACTTAAGTATTTAATGAAACATTTTATGAATAATTACAAATCAAAACATGTATTTTCTAAAACATGCAACCTAAGTGCGATGTATATATAAAATAACAACTCACAAGTTTGCGCTCCTCGAGACTAGTTCGACGGGCCCGGTCTACTAGGCCTCAGTCTCAGCGTAACTAAACAATAAAATAAATACAAAAATTATAATAAATCTAAAGAGACTCAATATAAGAATACAGAACACAGACAGATACAGAATTTCAGGATCGACTCGATGCCACGTTTTACGAGAATTCTATCAAAAATTCGACAGAACCTTCTCTGTAAAACAAACATCTCTCTACTAAAAAGTAGAGCCGGTCTTACAAGAAAATACACTTCAAATCATGGAATATTCACACTTTCGGTTGGGACCCTTAACTACACAATATTTCCAACTGAAGTCCACAATTCACCAAAAATCAAAATAATATAATCAATATATTAAAAATCAATAAATTCCATAAATATCCTCAAAATATCAAAATATTACATATTTAACATTAAAACACTAAATATACTTAATTTCGCAATAATTAAATAAAAGTCCTAAATAATAATATAATATTATTAAAAATTCAATTTTCCAATAATTACACATAAAATAATAATAATTCATTTTATAAATCCAAATAACTTAATTAACCCAAATATATAACAAAAAGTTATAAAAACCCATTTTATTACCAAAATAATATATAATATATTATTTGAAAATAATTTTTGAAAATTGGTATTAATTAGTAAAAAAATAGTAAATAATTTGTAAAAATCATTTAATACCTTAAATAATTCTAAAACCAATTAAAATATAATATTTAACTATAATTATCACAAAATTACACAATTACCCTAATAATTCAAAATATCCATAACATTACTAATATTACTAAAAAATTCTATAAAAATCATATAAAATCATTAAAATTATTTTCTCAACATATATAATACTAATATCAACTAAAACACATTATTAAAAATAATTTCAACAAAAGTACATATTAACCTAATATTTCAATATTTACATAAACTATAAATATTATTAAAAATTATATAATAATCCCAAAATTATTTTCTTTACTCTAAAATTAATATCAACTCATAATAACACCAAATCAACAAATTTTATAATTTAATAAATTAATTTATGAAAATTAAATAAATAATAAAAAATATTCAAAAATTCACAAAAATTAAAATAAATTCCAAAAATTCAAAAAAAAATATATATATTCATTTAGATTAAGCTACTAGGATCAACTTTAGTAAAGGGAGTTTGCATAAATCAACCAAAAATCAACTAAAAAAAACAACATAAAAGCTTAAAACTGAAAAATCGAGAAAACTCACAAACCATCAGGTTTAAGCTCAAACGGAGCTTGGAATCAACTTCACTAGAGCTTAGGGAGTTAATAAAGACTGAAAACATGCAAAATGGTGGCTGGAATCAAGGATGGCCGAAAAAAATGGAGAATCGGCCACTGTCTCGGTCAAGCTTGCTGCAGACGCCGAGGAAGGAGGAGGAGGGTGGCAGAGCTGGTAGAGGGAGGAGTGGTTGATGGCGAAGTCAAGGGAGGCTCACCGACGGGCAAGGATTGGGATGGCGCAGGGAAGAAGATGAAGTTACAGAGAGTTTTTTTTTTTTTCTTGCTTGGTTCATCACGTTTTTGTATATGTGTGTGTGTATATATATATATATATTAAACTTTATAATATAATATTACTTTAGGTTAAATAATTCTCCACCACTTATATTCACACACACATATATATACACACATATATTTATATAGACACACACATATATTTATATACATTAACATATATACAATTAACAATAATTAATAATGATAATTCTAATAAAATAAATAATGTAATTTGATAAAATAATAACAGAAATAATAATGCACTAAATTAAATATTATTAAAATAATGCTATCCGAAAATAGTAAATATAAACGATGCAAATTAAATGTCCAAAATAATAATTTTCAAAATAAAATATTTACGTAAAAAATTATAATGAAACATAAAATAATAATGATTAATCACAAAATAGTAAAATAATTAAACATAATTCTTAAATTTATTAACACTGCATATCTCATTTTATATTAAAATAATTTAAAAACTAGGGTTATTATAGTCTTCCCTCCTTATAGGAATTCATCCCCGAATTCAAGAAAAGAATAAATACAAGAATCAAGGAGGAAAGAGATACATGTAAGAAGCTCACATCTCTACTTCAGTCTCTCAAGTATGCTCTTCTATGTTGTTGCTTCGCCACAACACCTTGACCATCAGAATTTGCTTCAAATGTAATTGTCGAACTTCATAGTCTACGATCTCAACAGGTTCTTCCACGAATGTCAAGTCTTCATTCACTTCCATACTATCAGGCTGCAACACGTGCGAAGGGTCTGAAATATACTTCCTCAGCATCGAGATATGGAACACTAGATGTACTTTAGATAAACTCGGAGGCAAAGCCAATTGATATACAACAGTGCCCACTTTCTCCAGAATCTCAAACGGTCTAATATATCTCGGTACTAGCTTACCTTTCTTGTCAAATCTCATCACACCCTTAATCGAAGACACTTTCAGAAACACATAGTCTCCTACCTTAAACTCCACATCTCTGCGTCTTGGATCCGCATAGCTCTTTTGTCTGCTAACTGCAATCTCTAGTCTTCTCTTGATCATAGCAACCTTTTCAGCAACATCTTGAACCATCTTAGGTCCAGTCAACGCTCTCTCCCCAATCTCATCCCAACTTAAAGGGGATCTACACTTTCTTCCATGCAAAGCCTCATATAGTGCCATCCTAATACTACTATGGTAGCTGTTATTATAAGCAAACTCCATATGTGGCAAATGATCATCTCGACTACCTCCTAGATTCAAAATACACATTCTCAACATATCTTCCAATGTCTAGATTGTCCTCTCAGACTGACCATCTATCTGAGGATGAAAGCAGTACTAAAATCCAACCTGGTGCCCATCGCTTCTTATAACTTCTGCCAAAAATGAGAGGTAAACATTGAACCTCTGTTTGACACAATGGACACAGGTACTCTGTGAAGGCACACAATATTCTTTATATACAGCTTTGCCAATCTGGCTATAGAATAAGTGGCTTTCACAAGCAAGAAATGTGCAGACTTGGTCATCTTGTCCATAATCACCCAGATGGAATCGTATCCATCCTTGGAATGAGGTAAACCAACCACAAAATCCATAACAATCCTTTCACACTTCCACTTAGGAATAGGAAGAGGCTGAAGCTTCCTAGAAGGCTTTTGATGTTCAACTTTCACCTGCTGACACGTCAAACACTTAGCAACATAATCAGCTACATCCTTCTTTAATCCATCCCACTAATACAAGTCTCTAAAACTATGGTACATTTTAGTGACACATGGATGTACACTATAAACTATAGAATGTGCTTCCTCAAGGATTTCTTCTCTCAAATTATCCACATCAGGAACACACAATCTACCACTGATCCACAAAACACCTTTATCATCAAGTGTGAAATCGGTGAACTTCCCTACTCGAACATTCTCTGCAAGCTCTTCCAGAATAGGATCTCAACTTTAAGCTACCTTAATCCTATCTCTCAACACAGATCGCACCTTGAACTGAGCTAGCAGTCCACCAGATCTACTCATCTTCATCATCAAACCTTGATCCACTAACTCATGTAACTCTTGGTTCAACGGTCTCCTCTCCACACTGATGTAAGCAAGACTTCCTGAGGACTTCTTACTCAAGGCATCTACCACCACATTAGCCTTTCTTGGATGATAAAGGATCTTACAGTCTTTCAACAGTTCCAACCATCTTCTGTGCCTCAGATTCATATCTCTCTGTTGGAAAATGTACTTAAGGCTCTTGTGATCAGTAAAAATCTCATAAGTCACCCTGTACAGATAATGTCTCCAGATCTTGAGAGCAAATATCACTGTAGCCATCTCTAGGTAGTAAGTAGGATAATTCTATTCATGCTTCTTCAACTACCTCGAAGCATAAGCTATCACCCTACTATTCTGCATCAACACACAGCCTAGGCCAACTCTAGAGGCATCACAATACACTGTGAACTTGTTTACTCCATTAGGCAAAGCTAAAATTGGAGTTATGGTCAACTTCTCCTTCAGCAATTGGAAACTATTCTCACAAGCATCTGACCACTCAAACTTCACATTCTTTTGAGTCAAGCGAGTTATAGGAGCTGCAATTTTGGAAAAATCTTGTACAAAAATCCTATAATACCCAGCTAAACCCAGAAAACTATGAATCTCAGAAATTATAGTCGGTCTAGGCCACTCAGACACTGACTCAATCTTCTGTGGATCAACCTGGATACCATCTTTAGACACCATGTGTCGAAGAAATGTAACGCTCTCTAACTAGAAATCACACTTTGAGAATTTAGCATAAAGCTGATGTTCTCTCAATGTCTGCAGTATAGTCCTTAAGTGATATACGTGTTCTTCCATACTCTTTGAATACACCAGTGTATTATTAATGAAGACTACCACAAACTGATCCACAAATGGTCTGAATACCCTATTCATCAAATCCATAAAAGCTACTGGTGTGTTAGTCAAGCCAAATGACATCACCAAAAACTCATAGTGGCCATATCGAGTGTGGAATGCCATTTTAGGAACATTGGCTTCACTAATCCGCAACTAATGATAACCCGACCTCAAATCAATCTTGGAAAAGAATTGTGCACCCTGAAGTTGATCAAATAAGTCATCTATCCTTGGGAGAGGATACTTGTTCTTCACTGTCACCTTATTTAGCTCTCTGTAGTCAATGCATAGTCTTAGGGTACTATCCTTTTTCCTCATAAATAGGACCGATGCACCCCAAGGAGAAACACTAGGTCTGATGAAACCCTTATCCAATAATTCCTGTAACTGCTCCTTCAACTCTTTCAACTCTACAGGAGCCATTCTGTAGGGTGGCATCGAAATAGGGGTAGTTCCTAGAACCACATTTATACAAAACTCAATATCTCTATGAGGTGGTAAACCTAGCAACTCCTCAGGAAAAATATTAGGAAACTCACAGGCAACAGGAACATCTGTGAGTGATAACTTCTCCACTTAAGTATCCCTGACTAATGCCAAATAACCCTGACAACCCTTCCTCAGCTTCTTTCTAACCGTGATAGCGAAGGTGAGATTCTGAGCTGTAGAACTCTTATCACTAATAACTTAAACTCTTCTTCATCAAAAATTCTGAATATCACCTCTTTACTCTGATAATCCACAATAATATAGTGCTGAGATAACCAATCCATACTGAGGATAACATCAAATTCCATCACATCCAACAACACTAAATTTACAGGCAATTCTCTACCTCCGATAAAAATTGGACGACTAGAAAGAACAATGTCGGTGTCCAAAGAATCACTTAGAGGAGTAGCGATAGACAAAGGAAAAGCCATCCTTGAAGCTTACCAACAAGATTTTAAAGTAAACACAGGAGATACAAAGGAATGCATGGCACCTGGATTAAATAAAACCCAAGCATCTAGGTAACAAACAGAAGTAATACTTGTCACAACTGCATTAGATGCCTGAGTGTCCTGCTGAGTGAGATGGAAAACTCTAGCCTGACCTTGACCTCCCTGTTGACTAGTAGAAGCCTGGCCAAAACCTCTGATACCTCATCTGGTACCTCTACCATGTCCCTGCTGAGTAATAATCTGAGTCAAACTCGGGTGCTGAGCTGGAGGTAACTAAAAAGGAACTAGTGCTACACTAGCAATCGACTGTTGTGGCTAATAACTAGAATAGGGACATGATCTGGCATAGCGTCCCATTTGTCCGCATCTAAAACAAGTCAGCGGCACTATGTAACATGGTCCTTGATGGACTTTACCACACATCTAGCAAACACTAACTACTGACCTAAAACTGCGACCACTACTGCTACTCGAAGCACCTGACCTAAATGTGATCGGTCTGTGTTGACCCCCACGGCCATGTCTACTACTCCTGTGCACTCTTTGCTACTATCTCTAACTCTACTGGACTGGGCCTCTCTGTTGACTACTTGAACCAATCTGAAAGCTTGAATAAGAAGTAGTCTAAAATCCTCCTAACTGAGTGCCCAACTAGTAATAATCAGGCATAGCTCCTTGCCTGACTAGCCTTAGCTCAATCTCCTTGGTCAACTCTATCACCGACTCTAAAGTAAGGCTTGTTGTAGGCATCCCAGCAAAAGCAAAACCTAAACTAGTGACATAGGTAATGATTATAAAATACTGATCTCTCATCAGATCCTCTGCATATCTGCCAAGTCAAAGAAACTCTCTGGTGTAGTCCTCAACAGATTTGTCACCTCTGGATATACTCATTAGCCAGAGTCTGTAACTCATACGGAGTGGCTCTGGGCATAATCTCCTCATAAATCGCTCTCTAAACTGTGCCTAGGTTATGGTAGTCATGTATGGCTGAATCATCTGAATAAACCAATATAGGTGTCACGACCCAAAACAGGGGCCATGACCGGCGCTAGGGAACGGGAATTCTTTCGAATCCGGAACCCGTAGCAAGCCTAAAAATAAAATAAATCATGCAATAATAACAATAATATTATTATATGCAGCGGAAATGGAAATCATAAATATCATAATATCATTTCACATCAACTGGATTTAAATCAAATCTCATCTCATAGATATATAATCTTTAATACAAATCCAGTTTCAATATAATACATCTCTTTAAATAAAATACATGAAATCCAATACTTTAATTCACAACTACTACAGTGTCTAGATAAAATAAATAAGACTCAAGTAGATAATTTACATAAAGAAGCCGGGGCGGAAGAAATCCGGCATATCGACCTGCTACTGAGGTCTGAAGAAGTTGACTCTCCTGAAAAATAGTCAACGGAGGGGAGTCAGACCTCACTGAGTGAATTACTATAATATATATACATACACACTAAGTGATAATGCATACAGTCATCAGTATATATAATATGTATATATACAGGCAATTACACACAGATGCAATAAAATCATTTTTTATATATTTTATCTGAAAATCATCTTTTATGAAGGATCACATACAACCCTAGAATAACGCAACCTCGAAAATAGTGTTAAACAACACTCTAGCCATGCAGGCTCGCTTATTCCAAATATGTCCACTTAATCCATTTGGACAGTAGACTGGCCCCGAGACACTAAGTCAACCAAGCTCCAGCAGTCTGACTGCCAGTGTGATTGGCCCCGAGACACTTGGTCAACCGAGCTCCAGCAATCACACCCAAACCACATCTCACACATATCAATAATCACATCAAATCAATATCCACAAATAAGTTAGTATTATAGCCTAAATACTATAGGCGTACCGGTACGTACTCGGTCCTAGTGCTGCCCACTAGGTAGCACGTTCTATCGATATCCTTCATTAATAAATAATATAAAACATTCATTCACAATAAATGATGCATGAATTTAAATGAAATAGCAATATAAACCATATATATATACCGAAAATATACCAAAAGTAAACCAGGTATATTTCGAGTATATATATATCAAATGCATTCAATCAGATTATAAATTAAGCTGAAAATATATTTAAAAACATTTTAAATATATTTTATTCACAAAATATGCATATAATTTATTATATACCAATAATATGCTTAATGTAAACTTAAGAAATAATCAAATTATTTATGCATATTTAATCAACATAAAACATGCATTTTTAAATCATGCATCCTAAGCATATATATATAATATAGTAACTCACCTAATGCGCTCCACGAGACAGGTCCGACGGGCCTGGTCCACTAGCCCTCGGTCTCGGCGCAACTAAACAAGCAATAAATAATCGACATTAGAATAAACCTAACAGAAATCCTAGAATTCAATCTAGAGTATTAACACAGAATCGGAAGTTAGGGTTCGACTGGACATCACGTTTTACTAGAATTCTATCAAAAATTCGGCAGAACCTCCCCTGTAAAACGGACATCTCTCTACTCAAAAGAGTAGAGCCGACCCTGCAAAGAAATACACTTCGAAAAATAAGCTCAACACAATCCACAACCACTCGGTCGGACTCCAGACTACAATCTACCGATCGGGGTCCACAATCATAGAACAAATTTCAGGTATACCAAAAATATCCTTACAACATAGAACTACATCTCATAGGTAAAAATTACATAATTAACCTTGAAACACAGTAAAAATCGATTAAAACTCATTTTATTAGAAAAACCATAAATTATATATATAATTGAAAATAATTTACGAAAAATAGTTTTAATTAGTTAAAAATACTAAATAATTTATAGAAATCATTTTTATACCTTAAATAATTATTAAAACCAATTAAATTACATTTTTAGACAATTTAGGGTAAAATTACCAAAATACCCCTATATATATAAATATACTTAAATTACTTCAAAAATTCACCAAAAATCATAAAATTATCCAAAATTAATTTTCTAAACATATTTATCAATAATATAAATAATTAAACTCAATTAACCAATTAAATTAAAATAAAAACACAATTAACCTAATTTTTCCAAAATTCCATAAACTTCAATAATTCAAAATAAATACTTAGAAATTCATAAAAATTCCAAATAAATTCCTATAATTCATTTAAACACCTAATTTAACCTTAAACTCAAATTTCATAATTTGAATAATTAATTTCCGAAAATTAGAAAATAATATTAAAATATTCAAAAATACCCAAAAATCCAAAAAATCTCCAAAAATTCTACAAAAATTCATACATGTAGATTAAGCTACTAGGAACAACATTTTTGAAGGGAGTTTTCATGAATCATCCAATTAGAAGCTCAAAAAAATCGAAAACCCTAATAGGCCGAAATTGAAAAATCGAAACCTAAGCAAATCTAAACCATTTTAGCTCAAACCAAAGCTAGAATCACACTCACCGGAGCTCAAGGAGAAGAAAGAGACCGGCGGTGTCAAAAATGGTGGCCGGAATCGACGTGATCGACGGTGGATCGATTTTCGGCTTCTCCGGCCAAAATCGACTTCCAAGCGCCAGAAACGGCTACCTCAGGCGGCGAAAATGGTCGGGGAAGGCAGTGGCACACCGGACGGCACACCCACGGTGAAGAAACGACGTGACAGACGCCCGGACGGCGAGGAGAAGGATCGGGAGGAAGAAGAAGACTCGGGGGGCAAAATGGTAATTTTCCAATTCTTTTGATTTTTGATGTATATATGTATATATATATACTTTATACTATATATTAAAATAATATTAAATTACACACATCAAATATACACCACACACATAAAATCTAATATTTTAATAATTTATACTAAATAAAATTAATTAAATAATAATAAAACAAATAAATAATTAATAAAATATTAGGGTAATAATAAACCCTAATTAAATAATTATACACACACAGACTTTATTTAATAATTTAAAAATATGTATGAGTTCATGCAAGTCCGTAAATACATTTAAAATAATTAATAATACATTGTTTACGTGAAAGTTTCCCCGAAAATGAAAGTCCCGGAAAAATATTACGTAAAACACTGGAAATAATACACAGTAATTAAAAATAGGTTTTAAATACAATAAAACTCAATAAAATATCATCTAATATACAGAAATTATTAACACTGCATATCCCGGTACAGTGTAAAAATATTTTAAAAAAACACGGGATATTACAACAGGGCTGATCCCTCTACTAACAGCTCAACAATCATGATCCACTGGTACTCAGTGTGAGTAGTCTGAGTCCTTATCTCAATCGCATATAGAAAATCCAACGGGTTTAAAGTCCCATCGAAAGCTATCCGACCAACTCTAGTGTAAAACAGTATTGCCTCAGGGTCAGACATACCCTGCTGATAAACAGGCTGAATCGACGGTGCAATTGGAAGTATAGGAGCATCCTTGTACTCAGGCTCTTCAGGTTCCTCATCTTGTAGCTCTCTCTATCTACGATGACCTGTTGCTCCTCGAGGTTTACCTCTGCCACGACCTCTGTGCCTCACTGGTAGCTCATGAGGTAAAACCTCATCCTGAAAGGACTCCTCATCCTCAGTCTCAATGACCGGTGGAGTGGCACACAGTCATCTCCTCATTTTTAAAAGACAAACAGAAGGATTCAGACAAAACAGACAACTAATGGTTACACGAAAAACTAAATCAAGGAGAACTTATCAAAGACATACTCAAACCTAATTAACTACAGTAGTTTCAAAAGAAAACACAACATAAAAAAATTAGGGCCACAACTCTAACAACTTAGGTCCAAATATAAACTCTACTATGATACCAACTTTGTCACGACCTAAACCGGGAGTCATGATCGGCGTTAGGGAATGAGAATTCTTTCGAATCTGGAACCCGTAGCAAGCCTTAAAAATATAAGCATGCAATAATTAAAATAAAATATGCACCAATATCAAAATCTCACTCCAATATAATAAAATAATCTGTCATATCATAAAATAAAATGTATTAATACAATATTTAGAGAAAGGCCTCTGAATTCACAACCAACATACAACAAAAACCAAATACAACTCACTACTATAATTTTCTAGAGTATAATATAAAATCAAGTAGATAATTTACACAAAATAGTCGGGACAAAAGAAATCCGGTGGATGGGCTTACTGTTGAGGTCTGAAGAAGAAAAATCTCTTGAAAAATCAACTAAGGGGAGTCAGACCTCACTGAGTGAATTATTATAATATAAATATATACATCCCCTAATGTCAAATGCAATCAATCATTCGTATATAATAAATGTATATACAAGCATTTCACACAAATGCTGAAAACACTTTATATATATAAATACTGAAAAACATTATGTTTTACTAAAGGACCAAATCGAATCCTATTTAATTGAAACCTCAATCAATAATAACATCACTCTAGCCATACAGGCTCACTTAATTCCAAATCAATTCACTTATTTCATATGGATAGTAGACTGGCCCCGAGACACTAAGTCAACTAAGCTCTAGCAGTTTGACTGTCAGTGTGATTAGCCCCAAGACACTTGGTCAATCGAGCTCCAGCAATCACACTATCCATCACATCTCATATCAAATCATTCAATCAATCAATCAGTTTCAATTAATTCATAATACCACAAATGATTCTCACTTAACCCTAAATTTATCGCACTGATACATACGCGGTCATAGTGCTGCCCACTAGGTAGCACGTTCTATTGATATCCTTCATTTAAATAAAACATTCATACGGGAAAATAAATAATACATAATAACATTCATAATGACAAAATAAACCATATATATACCAGAAATATACCTAAAATAAACTAAGTATATTTCAAGTATATATATGTTAAATAAATTCAAATTAGCCATGAAATATGCCAAATATAAATCAATAATATACTAAAAACATTTTAAGTATAAATCAATAGTATAATATGCATTTATTTCAAAATATACCTAAAATATACTTAAGCATTTAATGAAACATTTTATGAATAATTACTGATAACTAATTTCTGGGACTCCTGGGCTGAATGTCCTGCAAAGCACTGAACAGAGGGCAAGGTGAGAGGTGGGGGGAATCCCCACAAACACTTCGATGCCTAATTTAGAGAATAGAAATCAGGCGGAGGAAAGATAGCTTGAATATATGTGAATGAGATGTCCCTTTATGAGGGGTATATGGTGCTATATATAGTGATACTCAAACCTAGGAGGAATAGGAATCCTTGTGGGTCAGTGAATCATAATCCTTGTAGGAGAGTGTTCCTTCTTCAGTTAGGATTCCTCTTTGAGATAGTTCCTTGGACGGATCTATCTTCTCTTTTGTCCATGTGTTCCTATTTAGGGGGGTAGAGGACCCCTAATTAGGTGGGAACATTCTAGATGATATCAAGAGTCCCCCCATGGAGTATGTGGATATTTATGTCCGTTGTGTCCGAGTAAGATGCAGTGGTGCCTTTATATGGGTGATAAGATGCAAGTGAGATGAGGTGGCCAGCTTTAGTCATAATAAGCAGAGCTTAGTGCTGAGTATGTTGGTTGATCATCATCAAATCGTAATCTGTGGAACTAGGGTACCTGATGAGCGAGTATGATCAACGCAATAGATTAACCCATTCGTTTTGGAACAAGACGGAACCAGTTGTTACTGGATTTATAGATGCTCGACACAAGGGCGTGAGGCTTATATGCTCAGAACCTCAGTACTATGGAAGTGACCTGAGGGTGCCAACTTCAGTCACTGGACTTTATGTGGACGAAACTTAGATGTTTGGCAAAGGGGCGTGAGGGTTACATGCTCGGAACCTCAGTACTACGGAAGCGACCTGAGGGTGCCAGCTTCAGTCACTAGACTTTATGTGGACGAGACTTAGATGCTCGACACAGGGGTGCGAGGCTTACATGCTCGGAAGCTCAGTACTACGGAAGCGACTTGAGGGTGCCAACTTCAGTCACTGGACTTTATATGAGCGAGACTTAGATGCTCGGCACAGGGGCGCGAGGCTTACATGCTCAGAACCTTAGTACTACAAAAGCGACCTGAGGGTGCCAGCTTCAGTCACTAGACTTTATGTGAGTGAGACTTAGATGCTCGGTACAGAGGCGTGAGGCTTACATGCTCGAAACCTCAGTATTACGGAAGCGACCTGAGGATGCCAGCTTCAATCACTGGACTTTGTGTACGGAATAGGTTGGGAGTGATGCTTGAAACGTCTCCCAATTTGCTTGATGCAGTGGCCCACTTGAAGATGTGAGTGGGCCAACATGGGGTGATTTTATTTCAACTCTTGAGATCACACGATTGATGCATCATTTCGTGTGTCAATGAGCGAAATGTTCATACAGTCGTCATCATGAATCTTCGCCTAATGGGTTATTTTATTCCTAATAGGCCCTTGGTGGTCTAGGGAGGAGCACAGTAATAATGAGGGCAGTTAATGGCGTGCTTCTAGGTCCTTCCATATCTTTATAAATACTGCTGCATTTGCTAACTGGCACATTTTACTTTCTTTACTCTTTCATTCTATTTTTGATGCGTTTCTACTGCATCCACCATTTTTATTCCTTCCTGCCATAACTCTCGCTTGAGGTTGCCAGGTGATTCTTTTCATCATTTCTTCCTCCTCTTTTTTGCCCCTTTTTTGTCATTTGGTTTTCGTTCCCTTCTTTGTTATGGCTCCCCCGGAAGAGGTTAGCTCTGACCTCTTTGTTTCCAACGTAGATAGTGAATTGCTAGGGTGGTATCAACGGCAGTTCTGCATCCCCACCGATTATGCCCTCCACACTGTAGACAGAAGGTTTAGGGCCTATACCCCTTTATTGGGGCTAATTAGATTAGTGGTGTACTTCGACCAGTTAGAGGGGGGTCTGAAATTTCCCTTAGATCCCTTTGTCAAGGACTTCCTTAATAGAAATAACATTACGCCCGGTCAGCTTCATTCAAATAGTTATAGGATACTGACCGGGTTCATATAGCTAATGCATGAGGAGGGTAGGGTTCCCGATCTAGATGTCCTCCGGTATTTGTATAGGCTGACTAGGAAGAAGGGAGAGCTGATGTTCTCCCTTTCGGTCGTACCCAACCATTCACTTTTTGTTAAACTTCCAGATCTTCACAATAAGTGGAGATACTATTTTTTTATTGTGGAGCATCAATAGGACTTCCTGGATATCCGGAGGATGTGGTCAGACGAGTGTCATAAAGTGACTCGTCCAGCGAAACTTTCTGATCTGGATACGGAATTAGTTTTGCGGCTACATCTAGACAGACTTGTTGAAGCTCGATCCGTAGAGGATGCATCCCGGAGGTATCTGTGGAGAGTCTATCTAAGTCGCGACCATTTCCCTGGTATGATTTTTTGTTTTGAGTTTTATTTTGTCTAACTAGTCTTATCTTTCCATCTGTAGATGGCTGACTTTTTTGATTTTGCGGTCGGGATTTTCCTAGATGAGCCAGCTGCAGTGGAGGAAGGCCGAAATTATCCTCCCCCTGAAGCTGAGGCTCCCGCTGCTCTGGAGGCCATTCTTGTCGATCCTAAGGGCAAATAAATAGTGGAAAGTGAGTAGCCGGAGCGGGTCGGACGACGAAAAAGGCGGCTGATCAAAGCAGAGTCAGATGCAGAGGGGCTGGACGAAGAGATTTACGTACAACGTCCCCGGTTATCTGGTTGTTCAGATATGCAGGGCTAGATATTAAAAAAGATGAAGCCCCCGAGCATCTCCAATAGTCAAGTACGGGACCAGTACGTCGAGTCATTGCGGTTACCTGGGGACATGCAACATTGGTCAAATGAGGGACCGGACGGATTGCTCGATTCCATGATGGGCCTATCACTGGAGGTAAGGGAGTTTCTGGTACTTGAAGTAACTGTTGTAGTGGGATTTTGGCTAAGTTGTTTGGTTGTTTTTGGCAGATGACTCAGGCCTTACTGTTGGCGAAGGATCAGTACTTCTACTTGAAGAGTCAGTACAGCTTAAAAGAAACTGAGGTGGGGACGATCGCTATAGATTTTGAGAAAAAACTAGATAGTGCCAAAGCAGCTCTGGAGCACTGCCAGACAAGATACGCGGAGGCCAAATCTGATGCGGAGGCGAATCAGAAAAAGGTTTTTGAACTGGAACATAGCCAGGCTCAGCTGACAAGGAGGATCGAGGAGCAGGATCTTTAGATTGTTGGACTTCATGAGAGGCTGGCGGAGCTTGAGAAATCTCATGCCAATGATAAAAAGACATATCAAAGCATGGTAGGGAGGTTTCTCAAGGCGTACCGGGCTGAATGCAAAAGGATCTTGCTCTCTCAAGACTTAGGATTGGATTTGGGGGCCTTAGATCGAATAACCCCAGCCGATCTAGTAAGGCTTGCTACAGAGGATAATGCCCGTCGAAAGGCTAGTTCCTTTTTTATGAGGGAGTCTGAAGAGGCAGCTGCTACAACTAGGTCTGGTGAGCATCTAGAGGCTGCCAATGATGCTTCCCCCTCAGTTTCTGGGATAGGGGGTCCGGGTGTGAAGATACTATAGTATATATGTATAGGTTTATGTGTATCTTTTTTTTTAACCACTCATGTGTAAAGACATTCTTTATCAATAAAGATATTTTTTATTGAATCAAATTATATGCTTGAGTACAAGATCATTGATAATATTTTCTGAGGGAGTCTGAGTTCCAGAACCTCAGTAGTTCTTTGCCTCCTCTTTCTCTTAGTTTATACGCCCCCTTTGTTGTGCATTCTAAGATCTGATACGGGCCTTCCCAATTAGGGCCTAACTTGTCGGTACCCGAGGTGCCTTTGCCAATATCTGCTCTTCTGAGTACCCAGTTACCTGTCCTAAAATTCTCTGTTATTTTACGTAGATGGTGGTACCGAGTTATCCTTTATCGATGTGCCTCTATCGTTGCTGCCGCTTGTTCTCTTCGTTCCTCTAGTATGTCAAGGCATATTCGTGCGTTGACATTATTGACAGCATAGTCGAGGTCTTGGCTTACCCGGTACCTTAGGGACCCAACCTCCACTGGAATTACTGCATCCATGCCATAAGTTAATCTGAATAGCGTTTTGCCAGTGGATGATAGGGGTGTGGTTCTGTAGGCCCAGATTACATTGTTTAGCTCTTTGACCCAGTTCCCTTTCTTATCGTCGAGTCTTTTCTTCAACCCTTGCATGAGGATTCTGTTGGTGACCTCAGTTTGTCTGTTCGTCTGCGGGTGAGCTACTGAGGTGAAGCACAATTTTATGCCAAGGTCTGAGTAGAAATTTCTAAATTTGTGGTTGTCAAACTGTTTGCCATTGTCTGTAATTAAAGTGTGAGGGATGTCGAATCTACAAATGATCTCCTTCCAGAAAAAGTACTGTATCCGGGCTTCTGTGATGGTTAGGACTGCTTCTGCTTCTACCCATTTCGTGAAATGGTCAATGGCCACGATTAAGAACTTTTTCTACAAGGTAGATAGAGGAAAAGGACTTAGGATGTCCATCCCCCACATGGCGAAAGGCCATGGGCTGCCGATGGGATGCAGAGGTTGAGAAGATTTGTGGCTAAGCCGGGCATAGTGCTGGCACTAGTGACATGATTGTGTTAGCTACTAGGCATCCTTGGATATGGTGGGCCAGTAGTACCCCTGGAGCAAGGCCTTTCTAGTGAGTGAATAGTGGGACTCATGTGCACCACAAATTCCTTCATGGGTTTCTCGTAGTATGTAATTTCCCTCCTCTGGGGAAACACACTTTGACCAAGGGTGTGAGAGGGATTTTTGGTAGAGCTCCCCTTGGTGGACGGAATAGTGGGCTGCTTTGGCCTTAAGCTTCCGAGCTTGCAGCTTGTCTTCTGGAAGTGTGCCATGCTCAAGATATTGGATGATGGGCTGTATCCATTCTGAGACTACTTGTGTTCTGAAAACTTCAATACCCTCTGTGCTGGGATTGGTGAGTGATTCAGTGAAATTCATATCCCTAAATGCTTGACTGTTCTCGGCTACAGATTTAGCAAGGTAATCGGCCTCATTGTTGTCTTCTCTGGGAATCTGGACGATATTCCATTGGCCTCCATCTTACTCGATGTGTTACAAAAGTCACCTGGCTTTGTCTACATACTCGGCGATGCAGGCATCTTTGACTTGAAATGCTCCACTGACTTGGTTGACTACTAGTTGGAATCTGAGTGTATAATGAGGTGTTTGGCCCTGACTTCCGTGGCTAGTTTCAACCCTGTAATGAGTGCTTCGTATTCAGCTGCATTGTTGGTGGCATTATACTATATGCGGACTGCGTACTGGAAATGAACTTTATGTGGTCCCCTGAGTATTATTCCCGTGTCGAAACCATGAGCTGAGGATGCTCCGTCAACATAGAGCTTCCATTCTAGTATCTTGGTCAAGGTTACATCTTCCGGAGCCATTTCTTGGACAAAATCCGCTAAGGCCTGGGCTTTCATCTGCTGTCGAGGCTCGTAATCAATATCGAACTCGTCGAGTAAGACCGACCATTGCACTAGCCTGCCTAAAGTCTCTGGTCTCTGTAATATTTTTTATAATGGAAAACGGGACCGGACTACGATATGGTGAGCTTGGAAGTAGTGTCGAAGCTTTCGAGAAGCATGAACCATAGTTAAGGCTAATTTGTCCAGCATGGGATACCGGACTTCAGGTCCTCGGAGCATCTTGCTGACATAGTAGACATGGCTTTGCTGGCTTCCCTCTTCCTTTACCAGTACTGAAGTGATGTATTCTCGGCCAATAGAGAGGTATAAGTATAAGGTCTCATTCGGTATCAGACGACTGATTAATGGTAGGGAAGATAAGAATATTTTAATTTCTTTAAATATTGCTTGGCAATCAGCGGACCACTGGAACTTGCCAAAACTTTTGAGAGCTCAGAACAATGGTAGGCTTCGCCTAGCTGAGCAAGAAATAAAATGCCCCAATGCGGTTATTCTTCCATTTAGCTTTTGTATATCACGGATGCTCTTCGGTGCTGCCATGTTGAGTATGACTTCCATTTTTTCTGGGTTGGCTTCAATGCCTTGGTGAGAAATCATGAACCCCAGGAACTTACCGGCCTAGACTCTGAAGACGCATTTATCAGGATTCAACTTGATCTTGGATTGGCTTAGTAACTGCAGGACTTGATCCACGTCTGCTGGGTGGTGCTCAGAGTGCTTACTTTTAATGATGATGTCATCCACATATACCTCCATGCTGGTCCTAATTTTGCTCTGAAGGACTTGGTTCATCATTCTTTGGTATGTGGCTCCGGCATTTTTCAGTCCGAAGGGCATCACCTTGTAGCAGTACAACCCTTCATGTATGACGAAGGATGTTTTCTCCTGGTCTTCTTTCTTCATGGGGTTCTGGTGATAACCTTAGACAGCATCTACGAAGCTATATAAGCCATGGCCAGCGGTGGAATCGACGAGCTGATCAATCGTTGGTAACGGGTGGCTGTCTTTAGGGCATGCTCGGTTGAGGTCGGTGTTGTCTACACACATTCTATACTTCCCATTTGCTTTTTTTATGAGTACTACGTTGGCTACCCGGTATGGGTGAGTAACCTCTTTAATGAATCCGGCTGCTAATAGCTTCGTTGTTTCCTCGACAATGATCTGTTGTCTTTCATAGGTGAAAGTTCTTTTCTTCTGTGCTACTGGCTTGGCCCTTGGTTTGATGTTTAGGCAGTGACAGGCAACCTGCGGGTCCACGCCGATGATCTCAGAGGCTTGAGAAGCAAAATATTCTGAGTGTCTAATAAGGACGTCCCTTAATGTGTCTTTGATGTCTTGATTAAGGGCATTACTAATTTTCACAGATTTTCCTCCATTGATTCGTAATGCCTCCGTGTCTTCCACCGGTTGTGGATCAACGCCTTGCTTCTCAACTTCCCATGCTTCCAAATGAAAAGCTTCCACTAGAGATTTCATGGTCATCTGATAGCATTGTCTGGCCATTTGCTGATTTCCCTTGATAGTAAGGGTCCCTGTTTTGATCAAAATTTTCATGGTTAATTGTCGGATGCTGGTGACTGCATCTGCTTCATAAAGTAACGGTCATCCTATTATCCTATTATAGGCTAGTGGTATGTCTACCACGTTGAATGGAGTCCGGATGATTTTTGTTTTTGCATCCTCTTGGTTTTCGAATTCTAGATCCAGATTGACAATCCCCATTGGTTGCACCATTCCTCCACAAAAGCTAGTGATGGGGTTTTGGATGGCCGTTAAGTTGGTGATGGAGTTGCCCATAGCTTTGTACGCATTCCAAGATAAAACATTGATAGCACTCCCATTATCGACTAATAGCCTTTTGACCCGATACTTATTTATGCATGCGGTTATCACCAGGGCATCACTGTGAGGGTGATGTATATGCAAATTGTCTTTCGAGTTAAAAATGTTATCGCTTTTACCGGGTATCATTTTTCCTCCTCTACTGCATTTTAATTGTTTCCTGGTGTTTTCTCCTCCCATAATCATGTTGATCATTCCGATCGGTTCTTTCCTAGCTTTCTTTACCTCAGTTTTTTCACGGTCATGGTTTTTCGTGTTTTCGCGTCTCCTCGGTGCGTTAGTGAAATTATCAAGCTTTCCTCGCTGCACTAGTTTTTCTATAGCACTCTTCAGTTCTCTGCAGCCTTCTGTGTTATGGTCGTACTCTCTGTGGTACTCACAGTACTGGCTTCTATCATGAGTAAATCTCCGACTTGGGCTGATTCTTTTGGCTGGTGTAATTTCCACTCCATTCTGCCTGACCCACATGAGGATCCTGGATCGAGAAGTGTTCAGGGGTGTATATCTATCTGCTTCCCTATTAAATCTATTTGTCGGAGCTCTGAAATTCATTTTTAGGAAGCTTACTCGTCTCTGCTTGGGCCGTTCATCTCTAGTCGGTGGCCTATCTTCTTCCCGACGCATCCTCCTATCTTCGTCCATCTTTATCATCCGATTCACTATCACCATTGCCTTTGCAAAGGTACTCAGTTCTTTAGTCATTAATTTGCCTTTTAGCTTTCTGAGTCTAGTGCCATTTTTCAAAGTTTCTATGGCGACTTCATCAATGAGGTGCTCAATTTGCATAGCTGTTTTATTGAAATGGTCAAGGTAACTTCATAGAGATTCATCAGCCTCCTGCCGGCACATCCGGAGGTCGTTGATGTTTTTTGCAGGAGGGATATTGGTGATGAATCTGATACGGAACTGCTCGGCTAAGTCCTTAAAAGATGTGACAGAATTCTCCGGGAGTCGATGAAACCATTTTTGGGCGCTCTTTGTGAGTGTACTTGGGAAGACTCTGCACATGATTCCATCATTCACATTCTGGAGTAGCATCTTTATTTGAAAAGCAGATATATGACTAATAGGGTCTCCTGTCCCATCATACTGATCAAGCTGCAGGATTCTGAACTTACTAGGAATCTCCGTTTGAATTATTCTGCTGACAAATGGAGTTCTGCTATCCATCACCCATTCTTCTTCCTTTCTAGGTTTAGTCTGGGCTTTGTTCATTGCTTCCTCAACCTTCTGTGCTAATTTTGAATCATCGAGAGCTGGGATGGACGAACTACACTCCCCTTCTGGTGCTTTATCCTTCCCTGTGCTCGTCCCTGGGGCTTGTCGGGGTGCTGCATTATCATTATTTGGAGCTGGTTCAGTATGCTCGCTCTGTGTTATAACGCTTAGCTGTTGTTGCATCAAGGTTATTTGTGCCTGAATATTTTTTATCATGGCCTCTTTGCTTACTTGGTCAAGGCCGAGTGTTTGGGTTAATGTGTTTAGGTTTGGAGTGGTTATTGCTGGTGTTTCTAGTAGGCTTGGAAAAGGTATTGATCGATGGTGTTGCAGCTTAGCGTAATATGGGAGATCTGTCCCCAAGGACGGGTATCTCGGGGTGTTTTTCGAAGGTAAAGGAGCATGACTGGATGTGGCCCCAACAAGCTGCAAGGTGGGCAGTGGTATTATTGCTGGGAAAGGGTTTGAAAGGTCAGTCGAGAGGATGGGTGCAGAAGGATTGGTGCTGCCCTCAGAAATTTAGGCCGGAGGTGGGCTAGAAGTCATGGTGAAGGTGTCTTTAGCTTAGCAAGTGAATGAATGGCTTTTCCTAAGGAGTTCCCACAGACGGCGCCACTTGATAACTAATTTTCGGGACTCCTGGGCTGAACGTCCTGCAAAGCACTGAATAGAGGGCTAGGTGAGAGGTGGGGGGAATCCCCACAAACACTCTGATGCCTAAGTTAGAGAATAGAAATCGGGTGGAGGAAAGATAGCTTGAATATGTGTGAATGAAATGTCCCCTTATGAGGGGTATATGGTGCTATGTATAGTGATACTCAAACCTGGGAGGAATAAGAATCCTTGTGGGTCAGTGAATCGTAGTCCTTGTAGGAGAGTGTTCCTTCTTCAGTTAGGATTCGTCTTTGAGGTAGTTCCTTGGACGGATCTGTCTTCTCCTTTGTCCATGTGTTCCTATTTAGGGGGGTAGAGGACCCCTAATTAGGTTGGAACATTCTAGATGGTATTAATTACAAATCAAAACATGTATTTTCTAAAACATGCAACCTAAGTGCGATGTATATATAAAATAACAATTCACAAATTTACGCTCCTCGAGACTGGTTCGACGGGCCCAGTCCACTAGGCCTCAGTTTCGACATAACTAAATAATAAAATAAATATAGAAATAAGAATAAATCTAACTTAAACCTCTAAAGAGACTTGATCTAAGAATACAGAACGTAGACAGACACAGAATTTCAAGATCGACGTAATGTCACATTTTAAGAGAATTCTACCGAAAATTTGGTAGAACCTTTTCTGTAAAACGAACATCTCTCTACTAAAAAGTAGAGCTAGTCCTGCAAGAAAATACATTTTAAATCACAGAATATTCACACCTTCGGTTGGGACCCCGAACTACACAATATTCTCAACCGAAATTCACAATTCACCAAAAATCCAAATAATATAGTAAATATATTAAAAATCAATAAATTCTATAAATATCCTCAAAATATCAAAATATTACATATTTAACATTAAAACACTAAATATACTTAATTTCGCAATAATTAAATAAAAGTCCTAAATAATAATATAATATTATTAAAAATCCAATTTTTCAATAATTACACATAAAATAATAATAATTCATTTTATAAATCTAAATAACTTAATTAACCCAAATATATAACAAAAAGTAATAAAAACCCATTTTATTACCAAAATAATATATAATATATTATTTGAAATAATTTTCAAAAATTGGTATTAGTTAGTAAAAAAATAGTAAATAATTTGTAAAAATCATTTTAATACCTTAAATAATTCTAAAACCAATTAAAATATAATATTTAACTATAATTATCACAAAATTACACAATTACCCTAATAATTCAAAATATCCGTAATAATACTAATATTACTAAAAAATTCTATAAAAATAATATAAAATCATTAAAATTATTTTCTCAACATATATAATACTAATATCAACTAAAACACATTATTAAAAAATAATTTCAATAAAAATACATATTTAACCTAATATTTCAATATTTACATAAACTATAAATATTATTAAAAATTATATAATAATCCCAAAATTATTTTCTTTACTCTAAAATTAATATCAACTCATAATAACACCAAATCAACAAATTTTATAATTTAATAAATTAATTTATGAAAATTAAATAAATAATAAAAAAAATTCAAAAATTCACAAAAATTAAAATAAATTTCAAAAATTAAAAAAAATATATATTCATTTAGATTAAACTACTAGGATCAACTTTAGTAAAGGGAGTTTGCATAAATCAACCAAAAATTAACTAAAAAAATAATAAAAAATATATAAAAGGTTAAAACTGAAAAATTGGGAAAACTCACAAACGATTGGGTTTAAGCTCAAACGGAGCTTGGAATCAACTTCACCGGAACTTAGGGAGTTGATAGAGACTAGAAACGTGCAAATGGTGGTCGGAATTAAGGATGGCTGGAAAAAATGGAGAATCGGCCACTATCTCGGTCAAGCTTGTTACCGACGCTGGGGAAGGAGGAGGAGGGTGGCAGAGGGAGGAGTGGTCAACGGCGAAGTCAAGGGAGGCACACCGACAGGCAAGGATCGAGATGGCGTGGGGAAGAAGATGAAGTTACAGAGAGTTTTTTTTTTGGGTTTTTGCTTGGTTCATCACATTTTTGTATATATATATATATATATATATATATATTAACTTTATAATTTAATATTACTTTAGGTTAAATAATTCTCCACCGCATATATTCACACTCACACATATATTTATATACATTAACATATATACAATTAGCAATAATTAATAATGATAATTCTAATAAAATAAATAATGCAATTTGATAAAACAATAATAGAAATAATAATGCACTAAATTAAATATTATTAAAATAATGTTATTCGAAAATAGTAAATATAAACAAGGCAAATTAAATGTCCAAAATAATAAGTTTCAAAATAAAATATTTATGTAGAAAATATAATTAAACATAAAATAATAATGATTAATCACAAAATAGTAAAATAATTAAATATAATTGTTAAATTTATTAACACTGCATATCTCGATTTATATTAAAATAATTTTAAAACTAGGGTTATTACACAACTAATAGTAAATCAGGTTAATGGGACATTCCAAATTAAGGATCCAAGCATTGCCAAATACGTGGGCAAAGTCATGCAACTCTTGAAGCAAATCGAATAAGAAGGGGGCTAGTGGGAGATCGTCCAGATACCTAAAAATGAAAACTCTGAGGCCAACCTCCTAGCTAAATCGGCAATTGAAGATAGTCAAGCGTTTAAGGGTATGGAATTCACCAAAGCACTAGCAAAACCCAGTATTGAAGACCTCAAAATCTTGGAGGTATGGGAAGTCTCAGAATGGATGCAACCAATAGTCCAGTACCTGGAACATGGGACCCTTCCTGAAGATAAATTAAATGCTCAGAAACTGAAGATAAAGGTAGCCCACTACTTTATCCACCATGGGGAGCTCTACAAGAAATCCCTTTCATACCCATGGTCCAAATGCATATCCCTAGAGGAAGGAAATTACATAAGGAAATCCACGAAGGAATTTGTGGAGCACATGAGTCCCACTACACACTAATTAGGAAAGCGCTACTTCAAGGATACTATTAGCCCACCATGTCTAATGATGCCCGAAAGTTGACTCAAGAATGTCATAAGTGCTAGCAATTTGCTCGTCTCAATCACAAGCCCTCCCACTCCCTGCATCCAATCAGCAGCTCGTGGCCCTTTGTCATATGGGGAATGGAGATCCTGGGTCCCTTCCCGACCTCCACTTCATAAAAAATTCTTAATTGTGGCTATAGACCATTTCACTAAATGGATAGAAGTAGAAGTAGTTCCAACCATCATAGAAGCTTGGATCCAACACTTCTTCTGGAAGTAGTTCCAACCATCATAGAAGCTTGGATCCAACACTTCTTCTGGAGAGAAATTATTTATAAATTTGGCTTACCTCACACCTTGATCATGGACAATGGAAAACAGTTTGGCAATAAAAATTTCAAAGGTTTCTGCACAAACCTTGGAATAAAGCTTCATTTCACCTTGGTAGCTCACTCGTAAACGAACGGGTAAAGAGAAGTCACCAACATAACTATTACACAAGGATTAAAGAAGAGACTCGATGAGAAAAAGGAAAAATGGGTCGAAGAGCTTAACAACGTGATTTAGGCTTACAGGACCACCTCCAGATCATCCACAGAGGAAACACCATTCAGACTAACTTATGGCATGGATGCGGTAATACTAGTAGAGATTGATTCACCAAGTTATAGGATTAGTCGCAACTTCAATAAACACATCAATAACATTGATGCTCGAATATGTCTGGACCTATTAGAAGAAAGATGAGAATAGACGTTAACCATAGCTGAAGCACATAGGCAACGGGTCGCACGATATCATCTCCAGCATAGCTACCCAAGATAGTTCAAAGTTAGTGACTGGGTACTCAAAAGGCAGATATTGGCAAAGGCAACTCCACCACTGGCAAACTAGGTCCAAATTGGAAAGGCCCCTATCAGATCTCAGAATATACATCTAAAGGGGCATACAAGTTAAAAAACAGAGAAGGCAAAAAACTGCCATGATTTTGGAACTTGGATTGTCTCCAGAAATACTATTAATAAATGAACTTGAAATGGTATTAAATAAAGTATCTATTCATTGAAGAAATAATCGTCTTACAAAGATTCAATTACAAAAAAAAAATCTTTATTCTACTAATTGTACATTCGACCCTTTGGGCTCGGAGACGGGAGGGGGGACAATCTGCTTAGAACTAATAGGCACGGTGTGCTCTGCAGAAGACTCTTCAACAGACCTAAAAGCATCCCTTGCATGAAGGGAAGTTGACTTTTACCGAGCATCCTCTTCAGCAGCAATCTTCGCCAGATCGACTGGTGTTATTCGATCCAGCTCCGCCAAGTCTAGCTATGGATTCTGAGAGAGCAGGATCCTCCTACATTCAAAATGGTAAGCCTTAAAAAATCCTCCCACCATGCTCTGGTGGGATCTTTTGTCATTTTTTTGAGACTTCTCAACCTCATATAACTTCTTCTCCAGATCTGTAATCCGGGAATCCTGCTCTTCAATCCTCCTAGTCAACTAACCCTGACTATGCTCTAGATCAACAATCTTTTTCTGGATCACCTCAGCCTCAGATTTTGCCTCTACATATTTGGTCTGGCAGAGCTCTAGTGCCGCCTTAGCATTATCCAACTTTGTCTCAAAATCGATGGCTATTGTTCCGACCTCCATCTCCTTCAGGCTGTACTAGCTTTTAAGGTAGAAATATTGATCCTTTGCCAACAGCAGGGCCTGAGTCATCTGTGAAAAGGGAAACTTAGTGCCACTCAATACAAGAAAATGTAAAAGTAAAAGAAAAATTCCATTCTCTTACTTCTAGGGAATGACCAATCATTGAATCAAATAGCTTTTCCAGACCCTCCTCAGTCCAGCACTGCATATTTGTTGGCAGCCTCAGTGATTCCGTATACTGGTCTTGAACCTGGCTATTCGAGACGATTGATGGCTTTATTTTATTCAGGATCCATCCCCTTATATCCGGATAACCTCAGACGCTGGATGTATATCTCCTCATCTAACTCCTCAGCATCCGAGCCTTACTCGATCAGCTGTCTTTTCTATCGACCTTCCCTGCTAGCATAGGATGATTTGACTATAGCCTTTCCTATTGGATTGGCAACCATTTCCTTGGGGGCGGCAGGAACTTTAGGTTCTGGAGAAAGGGAGACCCGTATGTCTTCTTGGGCTGTTGGTTCATCAGCTAGAAGTGAAATGTCATCCATAAAAGCAAAAAAGTCAGCCATTTACAATTGTAAAAATAAAAAAATAAGTTAGAAAGATACCTTTTGACAATCCAAACATACCAGAAGAGTGAGCATGATCTGGACAAACTCTCTACAGGTATCTTCTGGATACATCCTCAACCAATCGAGCCTCGACCAGTCCATTAAGGTACAACTGTAAGACCATCTCCATATCGTGACTGGGTAATCTCGGAGGCCGTCTCACCCTACGGCACTCATCAGACCACATTCCCTAGACATCCAGGAAGTTCGCATGGTGCTTAACAATAAAAAAGTTATGCCTCCACTTCTTATGAAGATCTGGAAGTTTTACAAACAAACTGTGGTTGGGAACAACTGACAGGGAGAACATCAATTCTCCCTTCTTCTGGGTCAGGCTATGCAAGTATCAGAGGACATCTAAATCCGGTTCCCTACCCTTTTCATGCATCTATTGGATAAACCTAGTCAGAATCCGGTAGCTATTAGGGTGAAGCTGACCAGACGCTATGTTATATCTATTCATAAATCTTTTTACAAAGGGATCTAATGGAAACTTTAAACCTTCCTCTAGTTTGTCAAAACATACCACTAGCCTATTAAGCCCTAGTATGAGGGTATGAGCCCTAAACTTCCTATCTACGGTATGGAGGGTATAATCAGTAGGAATGCATAACTGCCTTCAATACCACCCCAGCAGTTCATCATCTATTTTAAACACAAACAGGTCAGAGCTAACATGTTCCCTCGGTGCCATAATACTATCTATAAAAAGGAAAAGCACACGTATGACAAAAAAAACAGGAAGAAAAAGGGGAAGGACAATATCACCTGGTTATAAAATAAGAGAATCACAACAAACAAAGCGTAGTAGCAGTGGCAAAGTAAATGCAACACCAGTGAAATAAAATAACAAAATGCATCAACTCATAGTAAAGGGGATATTTATAGAGCAACTGAAGGCTTTAGAGCAAACCATTAATTGCCCTTATCATTACTTCATTTCTCCCTACATCATTAAGGGCAGTCTGGGAAATGAAAAACCCACTAATCGAGTGGCCATCATAATGGCAATAGAAACATCTCATATTCTGACACACGAAAAGATACGTCGGGTACGCAGTTCAAATTTCAAATATCTAGGCATCAAGGCGACATAGCTATTACCTAACCCGGACGCATCTTTGCTAGCTGTGTTTTTATTTACAACTCGGCACGACAAGATCCAACATCACCCTCCAACAACTGAAGTTGGCTCCCTCAGGTCGCTCATATAGTACTGAGGATGGACATCCAAGCTATACTTGCAGCACACTCAGATTATTCGGCACTTAGGCCGTGCTTATAATGCACCAAGATTAAGTTCAGTGACTGAACCTGACACCCTCAGGTCATTTCTATAGTACTGAGGTTCCGAGCATGTAAGCCTCACGTCCTTGCACTGAGTGTCTAAGCCTCGCATATTAGTCCAATGACTGAAGCTGGCACCCTCAGGTCACTTCTATAGTACTAAGGTTCTAGCATGTAAGCCTCGCATCCTTGCACCGAGTGTTTATACCTTGCACACTAGTCTAGTGACTGAAGCTGGCACCCTCAAGTCGCTTTTATAGTACTGAGGTTTGGCACTCGGGCCGCGCTTTTAATGCACCGAGCATCAAAACTCCAGTGACGACTGGTTCCGTCACGTCATTTTCACACCGACGGGTAATCCATTATATTCATTTTCGCAAACTTTGCGCTATCCAAGGTCTATATGACACTTCAACAATACGACAGTTTCAAGACTCGGTATCGAGCTTTACCTTCTTCCTATGACTGAGGTTGGCCACCTCAGCTTACCCTTCCATGTCACTACGTAGTAACTAACCACCTTCTCTCTATATAGAATAATAAGTGTTCTATTATTTATATACTTAGATACGTCGGACATAAATATTTGGACAAACCCACGGGGGGGAACTCTTGATACCGCATATATATATTCCTGTTTAATTAAATAGTTTTGTTTTTTGAACAGGGTTACTTGGAAAGGGAAGGTAGCCAAATCCATTTACGGAAGGGACTCTGCCTCAAAGAAGATTCCTAAGTAAATAAGGAATACTCTCTTATGTGGTTTAAAATTCCTATCCTAAAAGGAATCCTACTCCTTTTAGGTCTAAGTATCACTATAATTAGGATCTCATACCTCTCATTCTCAATCATCTTATTCTCTCATATTCTAATGGCCTCTTGCTTTCTTTCTAAATTCTCTTTTTGTTCTCTAACTTAGGTATCAGAGTGTTTGTGGGAATCCTCCCCACCTCTCACCTTGCTCTTTGTTCATTGTTCGCAGGGTCTTAAGCACAGGAGTTTCAGAAATAAATTATCATAAATGATTTGTAAAATGGGATCTTATACTGAGTGTTTGCAACGACAAGCTCTAAATAAACAGTAAATTGTACTTAAATTAAAAATAGCTAATAAATTGGACATTTCACTAAAGTTGAAAGCTATGGTTAGTTTGCTCATAATGGTAAGTAACGAATTTTTTTTTTAACAACGATTTGGGAGTACATTCTATATATATCTATCATTTCTATCTATCTAATATCTATTTATCATATTATCTATTATATAAAAAGTATTTGTCATTTTTTTTTCCTAGAGGTACAATTAAAGTTCAAAAGCCTTAATTTTTTTGATATCTCTAGAATTTGAACCGTGATCAAAATCATGGGCCCTTTACCTTGCATCTTAGCTACGCAAGTGAAGGTAGCAATGAATGTTTATTGATGATAGTTGATGCCTTCTCTTTCATTCTCTACTTATTTTTATAACAAATATCATTAATTCCTCAATTAAAATTTGATAATCATTAAATTACAGTTTGAAGAATTAAATTACTGTAATTTAAATCTTTTGTGCTTATTTTTAGTGGTTGAAAACATTTTTCACAGCTTCCAAAATTTTCTCTTATTTTAATTATCGAATCAAAATTTGCGAATTGGATTTTAATGCATTATAAACTTATGGTTTGAATGAGTGTTACTTTAAATTAAACCTCAAATATGAGCCCAAACACAAAACCAAAGTACTAAACTATATTTAGAAAAAAAAAAATTAGTAACTCAATTTTATGTTAGATGAATTGAATTGTAAGGAAAATTTTTTACATTTATTGGATTGTTTTTCCTTTTTTTAACAACTATTGGAATGCTTAGAGCATAGGAAAATTTGTTTAGTAGCATGTGTGCGACATTTGATCAGGTCGCCTTGTCTTGGGTTGTCTTGTCTTAATTCTGAGGAGACATTATAACTATATATATATATATAATGCAATGCGTTTAAAGGTATTAATATAATTATTTAAGGGATGAAATTAACTATTAGTAATTATTAGTATTCAAAAATGGTCGTTAAAAAAAATGTTAGTGTCCCCACTGTAAAAAAAAAAATTATGCATCTGGGCTATAACTATAGGCTCCGCATATTAAAAAAAAAAAAAAACTTTTTTTGCGCTAGTGGGACTGCATATTCTGTCCCTACTCACCAATTTCAATTTGTACTGTACTGTTACTCTATTTTTGGTTCTTGCTTTCTTTTTTTGTATTTCACCATCTTCTTCTTTAAAATTTTTGAATTTTTCGCCCCACTGTAGAGTGGGACCCAACCCCTTTTCTCTTGACCAAATTAACCTTCTGCTCTTCACTTCACCCACCCTATCCCTTCCCAAATTATACTTCCTCTAATCCCAACCTATTTTCAAATTATCAAATGGCATGCAAATGCTGTACTTTATAGTTTTATATTTTTTTTAACAAATATTTAGAAGTAAAAATTTAATTTTATTAAATAAAATTTTAAATTTAAATTTTATATATAAAAAAATATAAATATTAAAAGAGTTTTATTTTTCACTTATAAGTCAAACTTATTTAAACTATAAAATAATTAAAATATTTATAATCACTAGATATCAAATAAAAAAATAGTAATATATTGTTATCCATAGTTGATTATCATGTGTGAAGGATGAGGAAAATCAATTAATTTAATTATTATGGATATGGATATTTATATGATTTAGAAAGATGTTACTTTGTTTGGCCAAATAATTTAATCAATTCCTATGAATTTACATCTTGGCCTCTCACCTAAGTATATGTTTCTATGGCTACTTGCATTCATTATTTCACCCTGCACGATGGATCACTTGATTGTAACACCTCCACCTAATTGCTAGTTCGGAAAATCCTTTCACATAATACATATATATATATATATACATATACTGTTCAATTGTCATATTATTTTTATCCACCATTTTCATCTATATGTATTTTTCAATTTAAAAAATGCTTCCTAATATAAATTTATTTTTTCACTTTCATACTTTTAAACTTAAAATTTTTCATTACATTTGAAATATTTATTTTAATTTTTATATGATTTTTCTAATATCTACAAAAATTTAAATTATTTTAAAATTTAAGCCTGATAAAATCATAAAAAGGTAAAATTTTATCAACACTTATTTTTCATATATAAAATTTAAATTCAATAACTTACTTTTTTGTCATATTATTTTATTTTATTTCAATAAAAGGCACATTGCTATATTTTTATTTCATATCAATATTAGAATATTTACAAAAGAAAATCATTGCAACTTCATAGTTGTAATCAAATTGGCATATCAAAGTGCTTGAACTTGATATGATCCTCATATAAGGAGTGAACTTTAAGCCTGTGTTGCATATATTTCTTTTAATTTTATTTGCAAAAAGGAACAAAATAATAATAATAATTATTATTATTGTTGAAAAAAAAAAGGAAAAGATTCAGAATAAACGAAGAAATTTAAAAAAGCAAAATGAAAAGGAGGGATAGGACAAAGGTCACAGCATAGGGGCATTATTGGCAGTTAATAAGCTGTCCTGACCTCTGTCATTTGCATTATTTTTTTTTGTATTTCTGTGCTTTCTTCCTTCTCTGTGACAATACAGCGAAAGCAAACATAATTACAGCTTTGCTAATATTTCTAGGTGATTTTTCATTGGATTTGGAAAGCTGAAATCTGCAACAAAAGCGACGCCATTTCCCATTTACACAACCATCGACTGTTGTTGCCTTTCTTATTTTCTTTCCGTTTTTTTCTCGCTCTCTCTTCAAAGAAAAATGGGGTCTTTTGTTTCTTCATTGTAGCACTTGAAAGTTCTTTCTTTTAGCAAGAACGAAGCCGAAGCTCTTTTGATGCGAATGGGTTTAAGCAGACCTCAAAAACCCACCAACGGAGTTTCTACCAGATGGGTTACTATCTTCTGCATTGCTAGCTTCTTCTTGGGTGTTCTTGTTGTTAACAGGTTCTCTTCCTAATCTTTACTCTTTCTCACCACTGTGAAATGCTCAAGATCTTGCCTTTAGAATGATCAGCTTTTAATTCGGTACTGCTTTAGCTGCTTTTATTCCTTTTGTATGCGATGGAGAATTTCAGATTCTCTTTTTTACAAACTCATTTGCAAAATATTACCCTTTTTCTTGTTACTCATAACTTTCAGGTTTTTTTTATTGGAACCCATTGTTGAATCTTGACTTTTTTTTCCTTGTTTTTGTCTACACAATTAAGTTATGGTGGGCAGTTGGGGCGATACCTGTGATCTTATTACCAGGATCAATGGATTGATTTGCATGAGTTGTTGGAATAAGAACTCTGTTGATCAGTTTTGGACAATTGACCATTCTATTGATCTAATATCTCTCCGGTAGCAAATTTAGTAGTAGATTATATTATTTTTGTGTCTGGACATTAACTAGTCTCGCTTGGAGACTGCATTCCACAACCTGGAGAATTATGCATACTTAGAAAGTTGACTAGTTGAGCACATACTTGCTACAAACTTTAGAAGCTTGCTGGGCCTTTTCAAGAGGTGCCTGACAAACTATAAGCTGA
The DNA here is from genome assembly GCA_947683625.1 of Mallotus nudiflorus. Lineage (NCBI taxonomy): Eukaryota > Viridiplantae > Streptophyta > Magnoliopsida > Malpighiales > Euphorbiaceae > Mallotus > Mallotus nudiflorus. Next base: position 482,767 of record CANTUR010000136.1, on the reverse strand, counting down.
TGGTAATTGAAAAGGAAGGGCGCTGAGTAGTGAATTGAGGGAACTGGTTTGCAATTTATATCTTGTCTGATTTGTGTGCTAAGAGATATTTCTTAGTTGTTCATGGAAGCCAGCTATCATATGCAAGTACTAGTTTTGCATTTTAGTTGTTTTCAGACTCCACAGTCCATTGGGGGTCTTCCTGTGACATCTATTAAGTAAATTAACCCTTTCGAGGAATTCACCTGATATCAGTCTTCTGTAAGGCTTATGTATTGGCCGCATCACACCTTACAAGTATTCAAGAATTATTATCGGTGGTTAATTTTCTGCATTATTTTTGGCTTTAATCTCCTTTTGAGTGCTGAACAATATAAATCAACTTCTTGAAAGTTTGTTGGTTTATAATGGCAGTAAACTTTTTTCCTCTTCTTTACTCAGGTGAGATTGAACACATGGTCTGTTTCAAACAATATGGCCAATGTGATGATTTTTATCTTCTTAGTCAAATGAAATTTCAACAGTCAATTTGCTTATGGCTTTTCATAATATCATAATGGATGTTAACAAAGGGGCAATATGATGGATAAGTGTATTGGAATGTTAATTTTACTGTTAATCTGCAGGATCAGCAGCATGCATCTAAATATCTTTGGTGATTCTAAAAGCAAATATTGATTGTGCGGATTTGGAGCAGTTTAAACCTAAAAAGTGCATTAGTTTTTTGAAAAGAGACAAAAGGCTTATTCCACTTAGGTTGTAACGAGCAGAATGTTTGTGCTTTTAGTGAACTGACGAATGCTAGTTTATTGTTTCTGGCTCTTCATCAATATTAGATAATTATGCTGGAAATTAGAAGCACAAGTGATTGACATATATTGAGCAGCTGACCATAGAAATATTAGGATGCAGCACCTTGTACCTTTGAATGGTGCATTACATAGCTCACACGTTTCATGAATAGTGAAACGTGGCTGTTTTCCATCTTTCTTTTGGAACTAATAAATTCAACGAGCTTAATTTCTTTGTTAGTCAATTTTACATTTCAATAAACTACTATAGTCATCTTTGTCTCAAATTGCACTTTGTTAGTTGAGAGTCTATTTTACCCATTCTTTATTTATTACTTGGTGTTGTTGGAAGAGTGAATCTGTAATGTGTCTTCTATCTGTTAGGTTTTGGATCGTTCCAGATCCAGCTGACATGGATGAGGAGGCTTTGTCTTTGAAGGAACATCAATCAAAAATGTCTCATCTTGTACTTAATTGTGACAGGAAGGCAAGTCAATAGAATAATGGTAACCTATGCTCCATTTTCTGCAAGCAAGACATACTCATGATATTGTTTATGATATCACAGGAGACTTCTGTCCAGGCTGGAGACATCCTTTCTCAAGTTTCACAAACTCATGATGTAATCATGTGAGGTCTCTTAGCCTGCTGATTTTTTGTTCTTGGATAATTAAACTCCTGATTATGTTAGATTTGACATGTGTATGACAATAATTACAGGACACTAGACAAAACAATTTCCTCATTGGAAATGCAGCTGGCTGCTGCAAGAGCTGTGAAAGGCAATAGTGAGGAAGGATCTCCAATGGGCACCAAATCTGCAACTGAGTCTTTGAAGGAGCGGCAGAAAGTTTTCTTTGTTATGGGTATAATGACAGCTTTCAGTAGCAGAAAACGGAGGGACTCAATTAGAGAAACTTGGATGCCAAAAGGTTAAGCATTTTCTTTAGCATATACCATTGATAGCTGTTGAAAAGTACTTGCTGACAGTTTTTGGTTGTTACACTAGGAGAGGAATTAAAGAAGTTGGAAATCGAGAAGGGTATCATAATGAGATTTGTGATAGGACACAGGTGGGTTGGTCAATTCTGCAAATGATTAGGCATTCTATCATGTAATGATAGTTTGATAACACTTGCTTGAATTTTTTGGTTGACGCCACAGTGCATCGCCAGGTGGTGTTCTGGACCGTGCTATTGATGCAGAAGAGGAACAGCATAAGGATTTCCTGCGGCTGGTAGGCTGTTGTTTTAGATTTCCTTTTATCTGGTTGGCCATCCATTCTGTCAGAGAATTGCCAGGCACAATGCAGGATCTGTAGCATTATTAAATAAAGGCCATAAAACTTCTGAAAAATTGAACCCTTAGTTGCCTTTTTTTCCCTTCTTTTAATTACTTGTTCTAGAAGCTGATACTTTCAAGAGGCCAAAGTTACTAAAAAATTTGATGGACTTTTTTTTAGTTAACTTGTGTTTTAAAACTAAAGCTACAGCTACTGGGTTGCGGTTTAGAGTGAAGATCATTTCTAAAAATATTCGGCAAGCTTTGCATAGCAGTTATAACAAGTCACCAATGACTTCTCCAAAGCTTATAGCAAGTCACTGTTGTTTGTATTGCAGAATCATATTGAAGGATATCATGAATTGTCATCAAAAACACAATTATACTTTTCAACTGCAGTTTCTAGGTGGGATGCTGACTTTTATATTAAAGTTGATGACGATGTACACGTAAATCTTGGTTAGTTTATCTGTACGTCGATTCTTTGCTTAGAGAGGTATAAATGCATGTGATTTCATTTTATTGAATTAGTCTAACCATCTTTCAGGTATGGTTGGCTCTACTTTGGCCCGCCATAGATCAAAATCCCGTGTTTATATTGGTTGTATGAAATCTGGACCGGTCCTAGCACAGAAGTAAGGAGCGAATTCAATTATAGTAAAATTTCTGATCATCTTGCATTCAGATTGGTCACTATTATTTGCCTCTGTGATGTAATTGTAGAGGCGTTAAGTATCATGAGCCAGAATATTGGAAATTTGGCGAGGAGGGTAATAAGTACTTTAGGCATGCAACGGGGCAGATATATGCAATCTCCAAAGACTTGGCCACCTATATTTCAGTAAATCGGTAAGTCCTTACATGACATCATTGTTCTATTCTGATTATACTTGATGCAGTTAATGATTAAGTGCTGTCTCCAGGAACATACTTCATAGATATGCAAATGAAGATGTTTCCCTGGGATCCTGGTTTATTGGTCTTGATGTGGAGCACATTGATGACCGAAGCCTCTGCTGTGGGACTCCACCTGGTAGGCACATGTGGAAGTAAATATTATGCATTGCTCTTTGATAAGAATTACATTTTAATGACTTGGTGGTGGTTGCCTTTAGATATCAAAACTGACGACGTCTTTTGGACTGTCTTGTGATTATTACTGAACCTACCAGCTTGTTTGTGAATGAGAAAATTTTGATAGATATTAGTCATAGGCTCGTGTGTATAGAGTTAAAAAAACAAAATCATTCTACTTGCTACATTCTTAATTATAAATGTTTGTATAGAATCTTGTAACTACAGCATAAGCACTCCATCCATGGATTCATTAGAACATTTATTTTTCTGAACATAAAAGTTTTGATTCCTTTCCGGGCAGGATATGACATATTACACCAAATTCTGCCTGTTTAGAGCTGAATAAAAATATTTGTTTGCTAATGGTGTTGAAAGTTTTGTGATAGACTGCGAGTGGAAGGCTCAAGCGGGGAATCCTTGCGCTGCATCATTTGACTGGACCTGCAGTGGCGTTTGCAAGTCGGTGGAGAGAATGATGGAGGTTCATCAGCGGTGTGGGGAAGGTGATGGAGCAATCTGGCACACAAGTTTCTAATACTTTTTCACACTGCAGTGACTGTAATATAGTTGTGTATGTGTGTGATCAAGACCTGTGGCCCTGACCACCATCTGTCTGATTTTTGCCATTTGATGCCTCGGACAGTTGGTGCATGATTAAATTAATTAGTGCACATACAGATTGTCAAGCCAGGGAAAGGAAAAGAAAAGGTTGAATCTCGTAGCTACAAATAACAAACATTATAATTCTTTGTGGATATAATCCATTGATTTAAAACAACTCGACAGCCAGCTTATGAGGATGCAATGCTACTTACAGCCTTACCTTAAACTAGAATTTATATTCTTAATTCTTGTTGCTCCATACTTAACTATTAAAGTATATAGATATCATATGGAAAGAGCTGGATATTCTCTGTGAATGCAATCACTCATAAATTTTTTCCAGCATATTGCCATGTGAAAGCATCCTGAGTCTAGAGCGCAGCAAGGATTCAGTATCAATTTCAAAAGTCTGTCAGCTGATGGCCCAGATGCGGCGCCATTTGATTTTGGTAAAACTCAAACTGGGCGCATGATCCTTTCCCCAGAAAAGTTGGAACCAGCCAATTCTAGATTCAGTTCCACTAAGCTATGTCCACGCTGACTTACTGGTAATAGCTGGCTGCAGGTTTCCATGTATTTTCATGAATCTTGAATATGATAAATTGTTTTCGGAACTTTTGAGTCTAAATCCTGTAGTGAATCAACAAAGGGTAAGGTGAGAGAGGGGAGAATTTTTACAAACATTCTAATGCCTAATTCAGAAAATGGAGAGAGATAGTCTAAGTATGAGAGAATTAAATGAATGAAAATGAGAGATATATGATCCTATTTATAGGGATAATGATATTTAGACCTGAGAGGAATAAAATTTCTCTTTAATATAGGTCTTCTACCTATTTGAGAAGTATTTCTTTATCCCTAATTGGGAATCCTTCTCCTATCTGATTTAGGCATTCTTCATCTGCAAGTAATCCTTGCAAAGAAAAATAAACTCTTAGTAGAATAGGAATATGTATATGGAGTATTAAAAGTCTCCTCTAAAAGTATGTTTGGATATTTATGCCCGATGTGTATTAGAAGTGCGGCCCAAGTACTGATTCTCAGTATTATTAAAGCAACTTAAGGGTGCTAGCTTCAATTAGTGGACTTAGATTCTCAGTGCATTAGAAATGCGGCCTGAGTGTTGAACCTTAGTACTATTGAAGCGACTTAAGGGTGTCGGCTTCAGTCATTGGACTTAGATTCTTGGTGCATTAGAAACATAGCCCTAATGTCGAACCTCAGTACTATCCAAGCGACATAAGGGTGCTAGCTTCAATCATTGGATTCTTGGTGTATTAAAAGCGCGGCCCAAGTGCTGAATTTTAGTACTATCGAAACGACCTAAGGGTGCTGGCTTCAGTCATTGGACTTAGATTCTTGGTGCATTAGAAGTGCAGTCCGAGTATCGAACCTCAGTACTATCAAATTAAAAGCACGACTTGAGTGTTAATCCTCAGTACTATCGAAGCGACTTAAGGGTGTCAGCTTTAGTTACTGGACTTAGATTCTCAGTGCATTAAAAGCGCGACCGGAGTGCCAAACCTTAGTATTATTGAAGCGACCTAAGAATGCTAGCTTCAATCACTGGACTTAGATTCTTGGTGCATTGGAAGCATGGCCCGAGTGTTGAACCTCAATACTATCGAAGCGACCTAAGGGTGCCAGCTTCAATCACTAGACTTAGATTCTTAGTGTATTAAAAGCACAACCCTAATGCCGAACCTCAATATTATCAAAGCGACCTGAGGGTGTCAGCTTTAGTCGTTGGACTTAGATTCTCGATGCATTATAAACATGGTCCAAGTGCTGATAAAAAGATGAGGACAACTGGCGGCGGTGTAGACGACGGGGTTTAGCGCGCGTCCAAGATTTTAACAACCGCAACACTGTTTGAGCTCAAGGCTCTAGAGAACACACTATCCACTGTCATAAAGACATGGCGTGGAGATGAGGAGTCGCCACCCAAGGTAATAATTGAGACAAATCGAAAAGGTGGTACTCAATTCCCTAAAAGGAAGCTAGCACCACAACTAGGAGATTCTGGGTACGAAATACCAACTCTTTTAGTCTCGTGTTCATTTAGAATTACTTTATGAATTACTATATTATTCTTTATTTACATGCAATTTCATATAAACCCCTACTCTAGAAATTAACTCTAAGGCAAATTAGTTATGAAAATACAAGTAAATAATGCATTCAATAGAATATATAATCCCTAAGTTAGTCTAATATACATGGATTTTAATTAAATGAGCTAAATCTATATGTTTTAATTTTACAAGTGAGCTAAAGACTAATTCCTTTTAATTTTAATTAAATGAACCTAAGTCTATTTATTTTAATTCTAACAAATTATGGAGGCATTTAAATTAGTGGGCTTATATCTACATATTTTAATTCTAAAGTGATATTAAATCTACAAATTATGAAAAAGACTTAAATTAAATGGGTTAAGTCTAAATTAATTAAATTAAATTAAGTAGACCTATGTCTAATTTATTAGATGAGTCTAAGTTATTTCTTACCTGAAATCTAATTAATTATGGGTCTAAATATATATTTTAATTAATTAAACCTAAAAACCTAAATTTATTTAAGTGAATTAAAATTTAATATGGGCTTAAAGCCCAAAATAATTAAAAATAAATAAACAACAAAACATATAAAAATAAATAAATAAGCCCAAAATAAATAAATAAATAAATAAGCCCAAAAATAAATATATATATTAAAAAAATTAAATTAAAAATCAAACAATTAGTTAAATTATTTCCTTCTAAACCCTAATTTTCATTAGCATGCAACCTAAATTAATCTACTTCCTCCATTAATTTTAATTAATTACCCAATTGAAACACCCTAATTTTACTAACTAATTAATTAATATAAACGTGCAATCACACATATAATTCCACAATTTCCACTATTGGGGCTATTACAATAATCTATTAAAAAAAAAAACTAATACAACCCCAAAAATAAATAAATAAAATAAAGCAATAAAATAAAATAATAATAAAGAAACCCTAAAAACTATATCTCTACAAGGTTTTATCCATGGCATTCCATGGACCTTTTATGGATTCGATTTTCCAAATTCTTTCCTCGTTTTTTTTTCTTCCATTTTTATTTTTGCTCTTCCTCTTCTGCCTTCTCCTTTTTTTTTTACTTTCTCTCCTTATATAGGGATACATCTTGAAATCTTAATTATAAATTGATTCCTAAAAGACTTCTATTTTCTTAAAAACATTATCAAAATAATTTTTGGAGAATTTCAGACCAATTAAGACTCAATTTATCTAGAAAATTCGAGATTTATTATGAAAATTCAAGAATTTGCAGAAGAAATCTAATTTCGATCAGAATTAGCATAATTCCAATCAGAATTAGGGTAATTCCGATCACTTTTTTTAATTACAAAAAGGTCCTTGAAAGAATTTAAGTTTTACAATTAGATCCCTAAAAAGCATTGCAATTTAGTCCATGAAAACCTTAAATCCTTTTTTTGAAAAATGCAATTAGACCCTTGAAGTTTCAAAGTTCAAATATTGAAGACCTATTCATGACATTTTTATTTTTGGAGTCTTTTGTCACATCCATAACTCATCATCCCGAAATTGGGAGTCTATAGTTGCCCCCCTTTGTCGCTATTTGCTTGACAAATTACGACAAAGTAAACTAGCACCCAATTTCTTAATTGAAAGTAAGGATACTTACCTGTGCTTCATGAAGCTTTTGCTTACGAACTTGCTATACTCGTGTAATATCCCGAGATTTTAAATAATTTTAAACTGCATCGAGATATGCAGTGTTAATAATTTTGATAAATATATTTGATTATTTGATTGGTTGTTAATTATTAAAGTTATTTTTTTAACTATTTTAAATTTCTTACGTAAAATTTTTTCAAGAATTTTATTTTTAGAAAAATTAAAACCTAAATAAATATTTATTATTTATGTTAGTCCGTTTTACGTAATTGCATGATTCCATGCATGATTTTAATTATCATATTAATATATATACATATACATGCATATATATACATATTTAGCATTTTAGTGTTTATTGTTAATTATGTATGTATATATATAGTTTTATTTAATTAATATGTGTTTTATATATATATATATATATATATATATATATATATATATATTGTTTATTTTTTTTAAATATGTGCTGTAGAAATTTTTATGAATATAATATTATTATATTATAATATAAGTTATTAAAGTTATATATATATATATATATATATATATATATATATATACCCTCTTCTTCTCTAAGCTCTTGATGCCCCCTTCTTCCCGGTCGCCATCGTAACTCTGTTTCTTCACCGTCGGTGTGCCTCTTGGCATGCCATCTTCCCTTCCAGCTCACTCCGTCGCCTGCTACTCCCTTTTTTGGCGTGTTTTGATCGAGAAGTCAAAATTCAAGCTTATCGCCTTTCAACCGTTTTTCGACTGCCAAATTGGACGTCGCCAGTCTCCATCTCTTCCTTGAGCTTCGGTGAGTGCATTTCTAAGCTTGGTTTCACTTGATCTGGTCTAGATTTCGTTGGTGATCAATTTTCTATTTCGGCCATTTTGAGTTCTTTAATTTTTTAAACTTCGATTATAATGATTAAAGCTTACTTAATTCACAAAGATTGTTCATAGTAGCTCAATCTACATCCTATAATTTTTTTGGAATTTTTGGAATTTATTTTGATTTTTGTGAATTTTTGATTATTTTATTAATATTTTCTAATTTTCGTAAATTAATTAAATAATTTGTGAAATTATGATTTATGGTGTTTTTAGGGGTTAAAATGAATTTTAGAAATTTATTTTTAATTTTTGTGATTTTTGTATAATTATTATGAATTTATTTAGTTTAGGTGAATTTTGGAAAATTAGGTTAAATAAGTATTTTGTTAAAATTAATGGGTTAATTGAGTATAATTATTGATTTTATTGAATTATATGTCAAGAAATTAATTTTTGAGCAATTGTATAATTTTTAGTGAATTTTTTAATAATTATAGTATATAATGTGAATTTATATATAATTAGGGGTATTTTGGTAATTTGGTAAATAATTGGTTGAAAATTAAGTTAAATTGGTTTTAATAATTATTTGAGGTATTAAAATTAATTTTTACGAATTATTTAGTATTTTTAACTAATTAAAACTATTTTTCTAAAATTATTTTCAAATTATATATAATATATTGTTTTTGTAAATAAATGAGTTTTTAATGATTTTTAATATGATTTTGGGCTAATTATGTAATTTGGATTTATAAAATGAATTTTGGTTAATATTTATGAATTTATTGAGAATTGTGGATTTTTAATAATATTTTATTAAAATTAGGATTTTATTGCAATTATTGGTAAAATAATTATTTTTAGTGTTTTAATATGTAAATTGCTATATGTTGACATATAAAGGGTATTTTTGGAATTTGAATGCATTCTGTGTATATCTCATGAATTGTGAACCTCGGTCGGTAGAATCGTTGTTTGGGAGTCCGATCGAGGGGTTGTGTGGCTGTATATACTCGAAATGTGTTTTCTTGCAAGACTGAATCTACTTTCTAAGTAGAAAGATGTCCGTTTTATAGGGGAGGTTCTGCCAAAATTTTGGTAGAATTCTTGTAAAATGTGACATCCGGTCAGATCCCTATTTCTATTATGTGTCCGGTGTTTTAGATCGAGTCTCTAGAATTTTATTAGATTTATTCTGATTTCGTGTTGTCGTTTATTTGTTAGTTGCGCCGAAACCGAGGCCTAGTAGACTAAGCTCGTCGGATCCGTCTCGTGGAGCGCACAACTATGAATTATTATTTTATATATACATGTATTAGGATGCATGTTTTTAGAAATATATGTTTAAATTTTATGAATTATGCATAAATGATTTAATAAATGCTTAAGTACATTTTAGGTATCTTTTAGTATATTTTTGGTATATTTCAAATTAAATGCATGTATTATTCTTGATTTATACCTAAAATGTTTTTTAGTATATATATGGTTTATTTTATAATTGAACTGAATTTGTTTAACGTATATATACTCGAAATATACTTGATTTATTTTTGGTATATTTCTAATATACATATGGATTATATTGCCATTTAAATTAATGTCATGCATCATTTATTTTACGAATATATGGATTTATTTTAAATGAAGGATATCAATAGAACGTGCTACCTAGTGGGCAGCATTAGGACCGAGTACGTTCCGGTACGACGATAGAATTTAGGTTAAATTACTAACCTATGTATGGATTATGATTGGATTGATTTGATTTGATGTGAGATGTGATTTGAGAGTGTGATTGCTGGAGCTCGATTGACCAAGTGTCTCGGGGCCAATCACACTGACAGTCAGACTGCTGGAGCTCGGTTGACTTAGTGTCTCGGGGCCAGTCTACTGTCCAAATGGAATAAGTGAATTTATTTGGAATAAGTGAGCCTGTATGGCTAGAGTGTTATTTAACACTGTTTGAAGTTACGATCATTTAGGGTTCTATTTGATCCTTCATAAACGAATATTATTTTTAGTATTATATAAAATGATTTTTACTGCATCTGAGTGTATTTGCCTGTATATATATTTATTATATATACTATTGAATGTGTGCATTTTTCATTTAGTTATGCATGTATATATATTATAACAATTCACTCAGTGAGGTCTGACTCCCCTCTGTTGATTATTTTTCAGGAGAGTCTTCGTCCTCAGACCTCAGTAGCAGACCCTTACGCCGGATTTCTCCCGCTTCGGCTTTATTATGTAAATTGCTTACTTAATTTTATTTTGTATTCTAGACACTGTAGTAGTTAAGTCATGGGATGTATATTTTATATATGTTTGAGATTTAAATTTTAAAAGTTGAACCAATAATTTGTATTAAAAGATTTTATATATATGAGATGAGTTTGTGTTATTAAATCAATTGATGAGTTATATTATTACTTATGAGATTTAATTTCTGCTGCAAGATATTTTATTTATTTTATTATTATTGCATGTTTTTATTTTATTTTTAAGGCTTGCTACGGGTTTCGGATTCGAAAGAATTCCCATTCCCTAGCACTGGTCATGGCCCCCTATTTTGGGTCGCGACAACTCGGACGTACAACATTGATTTGAAATGGCATATCATACTCGGTCGTATGATATTGACTGTACTCGGTTGTATAATCTTGGGTGAAAGGGACTTATTGTACTCGGTCGTACAATGTCGATTATACTCGGATGTATAACCTATATTGAAAAGGAACATCACACTCGATTATATGATTTTGATTATACTCAGTCGTATAATCTTGATTGAAGATACATTGCACTCAGCCATATAATGCTGACTACACTCGGTCGTATAGTTTGTTTCGAAAAGAAACATCACACTCGGTCGTATGATGCCGATTATACTCGGTCGTATAATCTTGATTGAAGATACATTGCACTTGGTCGTACAATGCCGACTACACTCAGTCGTATAGTCTATTTTTGAAAACAAACGTCATACTCTATCGTATGATGCTGATTATACTCGATTGTATAATCTTAATTGAGGATACATTGCACTCGGTCATACAATGCCGACTACACTCGGTTGTATAGTCTATTTTTGAAAAAAAAATCATACTTGGTCGTATGATGTTGATTATACTCAGTTGTATAATCTTAATTTGAGGATACATTGCACTCGGTCGTACAATGGCGACTACACTTGGTCATATAGTCTATTTTGAAAAGAAACATCACACTCGGTCGTATGATGCCGATTATTCTCAGTCATATAATCTTAATTAAGGATACATTGCACTCGATCGTACAATGCCAACTACACTCGGTCGTATAGCTTATTTTGAAAAGAAACATCACACTCGGTTGTATGATGTTGATTATACTCGATCATATAATTTGATTATGCTGCAATCCATAATTGCTCTCGATTAGCTGTATCCCTTTCATTGCTCACTGATGATACTGCAATCCACTCATTACTTGCTCTTGATAATGTTGACCGACAAATTTAATAATTCATTGAATTATTAAATTAGGAGACATTGCAATTCAGGATTAAATTGCAAGGAAAAGAATGGACTTTAGTGCAAACCCAAAGTTAGAGGACTAAAGTAGATATTTGCCCTTTTAATATATCACTTTCTTCCTTTTGGCGATTCATTCTCCCATTCTTCCTATTCTTCTTCATTTTTCTTTTTCATTTTCTCTTGATTTTCAAATTTTCCTTTATCAATTATTCTTTCATATTGTAATAACCCTTGTTTTCAATTTATTTTATTAAATAATGAGATATGCAGTATTAATAAAGTTTAAAAGTTATATTTAATTATTTTACTATTTTGTGACTTATTATCATTATTTTATGTTAATTGAATTTTCTACGTAAATAAATTATTTTGAACGTTTAAATTCCATTGTGTAAAGTTATTATTTATGAATACTATGGTTTTAATAATGCTAATTTAGTGCATGAATATTTTAATACTATTTTTAATATAATTTTTTTAGCATTAAAATTATTCTATTACTTGATGATTTATGTATTATTAATATTTTGGAAGTATTCCACTATTATAATTAATGTTATTATTTTCATTGTTATTTATGTGAGTTATTATTACTATTTTTATTTTTATTATTTATTATTTATTTTATTAAATATATATTATTATTTGTATTATTAATCATTTAATAGCTATGGTTATTATTATTGTTATTTTTAAATAAATTTTATGTGTTTATTTTTATGTGTGTGTGTGTATATATATATGACTATTATTGTGGTAGGGATTCAATTAAACTAAAGTTATTATATATTATATTATAAGATTATAGTTTAATATATATATATATGTTAAAAAAAAAAAAAAGAAGAAAACAGAAATCAAAGTTGTTTCTTCCCTTTTCTTCCCGAATTTTCCCGACCCTCCTTCATCACTATGCTTCTTCTCCTTCTTCTTCACGATCTGCTCAGTCCTTACCAACACCATCATCTTCTCCTTCTCGTCGGCATTGCCATGGAAGAGCTGCAGAAGCCGTCGGTGGACAGCACGCAGAGCAGCAGCAACAGCAGCGATCACCGGTGACTTCCCGACGGTGAGAGCTTGGCTTCCTTGGCTTGGTCGACTCCTTGAGCTGAGGAGAAGACGATCCCAAGCTCCATTCAAGCTTAAACTTATTCAATTGTAAGTTTTGATTGATTTTAGTTTATGTCCAAAATTTTTCTTCTTTTTTTTTTTTACCTTGAGTTTAATTGATTTTTTTGATAATTTCTTTTTGAAATATTAATCTATGCATCTTAATCTATTCATAGATTTTTTTTTATGCATTTTTCTGATTTTGTTTGATTTTTGGTTAATTATTGAATATTTTAATGATTAAAAATGAATTTTCGTTAATTAATTAATTAGATTATGAAATTTGTTAAACTGTTGTTATTATATATTGTTATTGATTTTGATGTTGAGAAATTAATTTTTGGGAATTTATATAATTTTTAAGAAATACTTATAGTTTATGTAAATATTGGATAATTGAGTTAAATGAGTATTTGGGTTGAATTTGAAGTTTAATTGTGTGTTTTAGTTTATATTAAAATGTTATTTGATGATAAATTAGTTTTTAGGAATTTCTATTATTTTTATGGAAGTTTATATAATTTATGTATATTTTGGAATTAATAGATTGAATATGTATTTTTATTTTTATTTTTATTTTTTCATATAGAAATAATTGGTTAATTAGGTGTATTTGTTGATTTTATTGAATTATATGTTGAGAAATTAATTTTTGAGTAATTATGTGAATTTATATATAACTAGGGGTATTTTGGTAATTTGGCACTAAATTGACTAAAATATAATTAAATCGGTTTTAATAGTTCTTTGAGGTATAGAAATGATTTTTATAAATTATTTAGTATTTTTACCTAGTTAAAATTATTTTTTTTCATAAATTATTTTCAAATTATATATAATATACTATACTATTTTTCTAAATAAATGAGTTTTTATCGGTTTTTAATATGTTTTAGGGTTAATTGTGTAATTTGGAGCTTTAAAATGTATTTTGGTTAGTATTAATGAAATTATCGAGAATTGTCAATTTTTAATAATATTTTATCACAATTAGGGTTTTATTGAAATTATTGGGTAAATAATTATTTTCAGCGCTTTAAATATTCAATTGCTATATTTTGGTTATTCAAAGGTATTTTTGAAATTTTCATGTATTATGTGTTTATTTCGTGAATTGTGAGCCTCGGTCGGAAGAATTGTAGTTTGGGAGTCCGATCGAGGGGTTGTGGTTGTGTATTTTTGAAGTGTGTTTTCGATGCAGGATCGGCCCTACTTTTGTAGGGAGATGTCCGTTTTACAGAGGAGACTCTGTCGAAATTTCGGTAGATTTCTCGTAAAACGTGACAACCGGTCCGATTCTAATTCTGAATTCTTGATTGAATCTGTTTATAGTAATCCTAGAAGTATAGAGTTAGAAGTTTAGAGTTAGAAGTTTATTCTGACGGTTATTACTATTTTATTTTTCTAGCTGCGCTGGGACCGAGACCTAGCAGACCAGGCCCGTTGAGTCTATCTCGAGGAGCGCACACCAGTGAGTTATTATACTCTATATATATGCATTGCATATAGGATACATGATTTAGGATTTTTCATTTTCATTATATGTTTCAAACAGTAATTTAATTTATAATATGATTTGGTATATTTCGGTTTATTTTTTTAGTATATTTGGATATATGTCAAAATTAAATACACGTTTTAAATGTATATTTATTCATGATTATTTTATTAAATGATTAGTATAATTTAGGTTATTCTTAAATAATTGCATGCTATATTATAAACCTACACTTAAATTATTTTTAAGTTTATTTTTTTGTATATTTTGATTTATTTCCAAATAAATACTTGTTTTATTATTAAATTAAACCTAACACATTAGTGGTACATTTATGGTATATTTTTTTTATATATGTGCATGCTAGATAATTAGGTTTATTTTTAGTATATTTGTGAATATATGTTAAACCTAAACACATATTTAAATGAATATTTATACATAAATGGTTTATTAAATGATTTGAATACTTAGGGTATATCTTTTGCATATTTAAGTATATTTTTAAGATAATGCATGTTATAGTATTGTTACTCATTTAAATTGTTTTTAACTATATTAATGATTTATTCGAAGTGAAGGATATCAATAGAACGTGCTTCCTAGTGGGCAGCACTAAGACCGGGTACGTACCGGTACGATAGATAAGGATTGAGTGAGAGTTAAAATTTGGTGATTATAATTGATTTAATTGATTTGACTAAGATTAGTGGTACGTTAGATAGTGTGATTGCTGGAGCTCGGTTGACCAAGTGTCTCGGGGCCAATCACACTGACAGCCAGACTGCTGGAGCTCGGTTGACTTAGTGTCTCGGGGCCAGTCTACTGTCCATAAGTGAATTGAATGATCTATTGGGTTGATTGAGATGTGAGGTGATGGATAGTGTGATTGCTGGAGCTCGATTGACCAAGTGTCTCAGGGCCAATCACACTTACAGCCAGACTGCTGGAGCTTGGTCGACTTAGTGTCTCGGGGCCAGTCTGCTGTCCAAATTGGAATAAGTGTTCTATTTGGAATCAAGTGAACCTGTATGGCTAGAGTGATGATGGGATTGTTTGAGGTTGTTATTATTTAGGGTTCTATGGATCCTTCATGAATTAAAACAAACGTTTTCTACATTTAGTATTTATAAAAGCAAAGTTTGGCATTCATGTTAAATGTGTGTATATACATATATATATATAATAATGCCTGATTGTTATGGTTTAGTTTGCATGTATATATAGTATAATAATTCACTCAGTGAGGTCTGACCCCCCTCAATTATTTTTTTTCAGGAGATTCCATATCGTCAGACCTTAGTTGTAGAGTTCCTCGTCGGTGTTCTTCAGTCCCGGCTGTTTTATGCAAATGTATATTTTGAACTTTGAATTGTATTCTAGAAACTGCAGTAGTAGTGTCATTATATTGGAAGTGTATTATTTTGTTTGGATATTAAATACTCTGAGAATTTGTATTTGAACATTGTACGAATATGTATTCATTTATAAAAGGATTTGGAGTATTTATTTTATATCTTGATTCAGAAAAACTTTAATTTGGTCATACTTTTATATAATTATTGTATGATTTTATTTTCTAAGGCTTGCTACGGGTTCCGGATTCGAAAGAATTCCCGTTCCCTAGCGCCGGTCATGACTCCTAGTTCGGGTCGTGACACATATGAAGTCTGATTTTGAATCCGTTTGATCCTATGTCTCACCCACAAGGCAGACTACGTGGGAACAGTTTCGGACAGTTAGATCCCATCACTTCACATTTACATTTTCCTTAAAATGATTTGGGACTCTGTGAAGGTGAAAATGTGCTTCCTTTAACTCATTTACACCTTCATAGATGCTTTTAAGTTGCAAATGAGGTAAATTTCTTGTCTATGTCTTCAATTCTACAATAAACATATTTATTTTAGTATGTAAAATTAATATGTTTATGCATGCAATTATAGAATATTTGTTAGACTAATATAATTTATGAAAAATTGATAATTCAAAACCTAAATTTTCAAAAAAATGTGTTCATAGTTACTAAATTTCTCATTGGGATTCTGAATTCTAGATTGGAATTCTCAAATTTCCAATCTAATTTCTTAGATTTTTGATAAAAAATCTGATTGGAATTTTGGATTTCTGATATGAAATCCAAGAATCCAATTGGAAATATGGATTTTCAATCGGAAATCCAATTTTTCAATTTTTTTAAATAAAAATGACAAAAATAAAAAATTTGGGAAAGGAAAAATAATCCTGTAATTTTTTGAATTTTTCAGAAACCACTGAAATTCTCGGGTTGCCTTCATTTGACTTAAGAACTATTCCATGACTTGTCTAGGTAGGTAGTACAACAAATCTAGGCATCTAGCTTTTGACGTTTCATTTCTGCTTTACCAACTGCTTGGGGTAAGTCAGACCACTACTCGCTTTTTGCTCTTATCGAGAGGTGGATGGACACCACTCATACTTTTCACACACGAGTGGGTGAGCTGACTATTTCTCCGATGAGTTTCTCAACCATTATTGGGATTGCCTTCGGAGGTGCCCCAGTCCCTTTTGATATTCATTACTGCACTCTTTCAGAGGATGCTAGGAGTCACTATGTTCGCGACCTGCTCGGGGTTTGTTCCGACATGGAAGAATCAGAAGAAAATGCTTCTTTCTTCTCTCATTCAAGGTTTTAGGAGACTACCTACCACTACACCTCGCCAGATTCTTCAGAAGGCGAGATTCTTCTTGTTGATATTACTTGGCACTACTCTCTTTTATAAGACTGGTCATGAGTTTAACATTGCTCTTCTTGGTCCCCTTCAAGATCTTGCTATGGTCGCTACTTTAGATTAAGGATCTGCAGCGCTTACTTATCTGTACTACAGATTGGATACTATTTATAGAGGTGCTGCAACGATATGCGATTTCTGGCATGTCTTCACGTATATCTCCTATCCTTTTCAACTTTGCTTATTTTCACATTTTCCTCCTTATTTCTTTCATCTCCTCTCTTTCAGATCTGGGGCATTGAGATTGGAGTGATCCAAGGCTTTAGCACCATTAGCTTTGATAGGAGTCTTCCACTGATGCAGGTGGGGTTCCTCTCATCTTGCTAGCATTAGGCATGACTTGCAGACTTATTGAGATCAGCTCAGCTCCTTATAGTGGGACCTGGTAAATAAAATTTGATTTTTAGTATTTCATTAATTGTAAAATTTTAATAAACTTAAATAAACAAGTTTGCAGGTCAGATCAGATTGGTTGGCTGGTGCTATAGACATTTAGCGATATGATTTTATGACAGTAGTTGTGAGGCTTGAGACTATGAGAGTTCTGCTCCCTGGTTATGGCTGCCATGTGGTATCTTGGTGAGCGTGTTTATCATTGGCATATAGGACCTTCCAAGAGGCGTGTTCCTTCTTCTATTCCCTTATCGATGTTGCAAAGTAGCAGCATGATTGGTCTCAAGCTCAGAGTAGCTCTTGAAGGATATAAGGCTTCGACTCTGCTCGAGCATTAACGTCATTATTGGGAGTACATTCGAGAGAATCTCTTAGAGCAGGTTCCTATAGACCCAGTTGAGGTATGCTTTCTGTCACTACTTTATTTCATTTCTTTCATACCTTCATATGACGTTCAATTCTTACACAGATTGAAGGAGTCCATGATGCTGCCATGGGGGCGACTGAGGATGATACCAAGGAGACTGAGCAGGAGGTTGAGCCTACTCATCATAGTAAGGCTGCTCATGGTGATGCTTCCTCGAGTACTATTTTGGGCGATGTTCCCCCTTTTGATAGGTCCATGTATTATTGGGCTCCCACGGTGTAGACTCATGTTGAGCGGCATATGTACTTTGATGCAGCTTAGATTCCCAGTTTCTCAGTTTCTCTCCTCCTGATACTTCACATGTGAGTTTTATTTGCATTTTTAACCCTGCACAAACTAGCACTTATTGCTGAATTAGTAAACTTCATTTTACAGGTCCCTAAGACACAGGCAGAGTATCTGTACGGTCTTGCCTCTTCCCAGAGATTATTTACTATACAGATTACAAATACTTGGAGGGTTAGTATTTTCATCAAATATGCAAATGTATCCATGTTATGTATGATATGCATGATTCTAACTATTCTAAATGCAACAGAGTTATGCAGGGGATCTTGAGCATGAGAACGAGAGGCTTTGATGACAGCTTGTTGGTCTTAACTTTGATAGTCATGAGGTCGGGACTTCTATGCCCCCAGATTAGAGTGATGATCCAGTTAAAGGATAGAGCCCTTGGCCAAATACTGGAGTTCAGGATGATTGATTTTCTTTAGGACTTGTTGTTAACATGACTGTACTTTGGATACTTCAAAATTATTTCCTTTTATGAGTGAATTTCGAACCTTTATTTTGGACCAAACCCTTTTTTTTCTTATTGCCGGAAATGCTGGAAATCCAATCGACATCCTAGATTTTTTATCAGAAATCTAGAATTCCGATCTGAATTTTCTATTTTCAATCGAATTTCTAGAATTTTGATAAGGAATTCGTCCCTTTCCTGTGTATTTTCCTATTTCGATGCGAATTCAATCCAAAAATGATCGAAACAAATCCTAATGCTCTCCATCTTCTGAAAACCTAACTAGGAAAATCCTAATCCCACTCTGCATCGTCTTTTGAAGCTATTTAAGAGTCATATATGAGTTTATTGTGCATCCCTTTCTTTATTTCTCTTTATCATGACATAAGCAACTCTTAGCCTGATGAAGAAATTTCTCAAAACCATGAGCGGAGATAATTGGAAAAAAATGCTACCTTTCCATGCTAAATCCTTAAAGTCCCTTTAACACCTAAAAATAGACAATAATTTCTTACATGCTACTGCTACATTATGGGATGCTAAGGATCATGTATTTAGATTCAATGGACAAGAGTTATGTCCCTTAATTGAGGGGTTTGTTGCTATTCTTGGATGTTCATTAGATTTAACCGTTGCAATTATTCTCCTAGATCTTGTAATGGAATTTCCCAGTAGACTAGTAACATTTTTGATATGCCCCCAGGTGTTATCTACTTGCATACACACAATGTTAGTACTATTAGTCTTCCTTTTTTGATTACTTTTTGTGAATCTAGGGACAAGAAAAATGCTGCTTAGATCAAAACTGTCATCTTCTGCTTGTATGCTCAATTTCTACTAATGTATTCTCATGGAGATGCTGATGTAAGAATTATTAGTATCTTAGAACAAGTAGAAATTGGAGCTAATCCTGTGCCTGTCATCCTTAAAACTATCATTGGGTTAGATAATTTCAAGGTTTAGAATTGTCTCTCAGGTAGTTTGCTTCTCCTTCAGGTTTGTAGCCCTTTTTTTTTAAGCTGCCCTCTTGGGTTTTCAACGTAGCTTTTTTTTTTAGTTACAGGAGAAGTTGAGTTTGCTTAATGCTCCCCTTAATGCCTTAATTTATCAACGTCATCATTTATAGTTTTGTCCTTTGTAGATAAGGGACAAGCATGTTATAAATTAATGGATTGATTGGATGAAAGGCCTTGCAGATACTGAGATTACTTGAATTTGTCCTTGGTGAAGATTGAAATCCATGACCATTAACTTGTATGACTGCTGTGTTCCTATTCCTGGGTTGCACTTTTTGACCTTTCTTTCTCCCTCACGCCTTTGCCGTCAGTATGGTCGTCCCTAATTCATTGTGGCTGTTACAACTAATTTTGAAGGTTTCCCTTTGAGATAAGACTTTCTAGACAAAATGAAGAACTTGTGGCCTCACAGAACTTTAGAGCGGTGTATGCACCTGAATGCTGACATGACTACTGATGATGACTACAAAGCGTGGGTAGTCATGCAATCTACAGAACCACTGGAATTTACTAGCTACAAAAGGACTTGAATGTTATTAGATGAGTCACAAAAGAAAAAATAGAAACAACAATAGTGGTCTCATAAGTTTGTTTTCTTATGTTTTATTTTTCCTTCAAGCCTTCATGCTTTGTATTAAAGATAGAATATGCAACATTTGATAGAAATATTTTTTCAATTTATTTCATTAATTAGGGAAAAAATGTCCATATTTAATACATCATATGACATAACTCTTGTTATTAGTTAGCCCTTTTGGATTTTCTAATTGAACATTTTTTCTCATTTTTATTTCTCTAATTTTTGCCTGATCAGCCCTTTGTGAGTTTTCTAACCAGTGGGATTACTTCTTTTATTTTATTCCCTTACTTTTGCCTGCCCACCCTTTATAGGTTTTCTGAACAGCGGGAATGCCTTAACTTTTGCATGACTAGCCTTTTCAGGTTTTCTAACCAGTGGACTTTTTTTTAAAGGTAGTATTTCTTGAGATGATCCAAATTGATTGGCTCAATGAACTCATTCCCTTCTAGATCGGATATCTTTGTAGCTCTTTTGGGCAGGATTGTCTTAACTAGATATGGTCCTTCCTAATTTGGTATGAATTTCCCTCTCAGATCAAACTCCATCACCCTTGTCTACTTTAATACAATATCTCTAGCTTTTATCTTTCCCGGCTTAACCCTTTTGTTGAAAGCTCTCACTATCCTCTTCTGATAAATCTGAGTGTGAAATAGAGCATCCATCCTTTTCTTATTTAGAGAAACGAGGTGCTTGAATCTCTTTTGTGTCCATTCACTCTCAAGAATTTTTGCTTCCATAACGACTCTTAGAGATTTGATTTCTATCTCTATAGGCAAAACTGCTTTACAACCATATACTAACGAGAATGGAGTTTGTCCCGTAGCAGTGCGTGTTATAGTTCTGTACCCTCATAAACCAAAAGGGAGATATCTAGACCAATCTTTATGCATTTTGACCATCTTGGAGAGAATCTTCTTTATATTCTTAATAGCTGCTTTAACTGCACCATTAGCCTGAGGTTAATAAGGTGAGGACTTGTGATGCTCAATCTTGTATCTCTATAGTAATTCAGTTGTTTTTTCCTAGAACTGAACACCATTGTTTATCACAACATGATACGGGACCCCATATCTGTAAATAAGATTCTTTTCGATAAACCTTGCCATCTGTCTAACCTTCAAGGTACCAAAGGACTCTACTTCTATCCATTTAGAGAAGTAGTCAATTGTAACTACTATATACTTGTGCTTGTTCGAAGCAGTTGGTTTTACTTCCCCTATTATATTTATTCCCCAAATTGAAAAAGGCCATGGAGATGTTAAACTATTTAGCACAATAGGGGAAAGATGATTAAGGTTCCCGTGTACTTGGCACTGATGACATTCTCTTACTACTCGAATGCAGCCCCTTTCCATGCTTATCTAGTAATACCCTTGTTGAACCATTTTCTTTGCTAGAATCATCCCGTTCATATGAGGTCCATAAACTCCTGCATGAATCCCTTTCATTGCCTATTCCGCTTCATCCTTTTTGAGACATCTTAGCTGTATTCCATTCGGCATCCTTCTGTATAATATCCCATTATGACTTGCATAATGGCATGCAAGGACATGAAGAGCATATCTTTCTTTGAAAGTTGCTTCATCTGGGTATTTCTTTTCTTCAATAAATCTCTGGATGTCATAGAACCATGGCTTTTCTTTTGGCTCCATCTAGATACTTCTGACTTATTACCAAAGGCTTCATCATTGATCCCATCGACTTATCCCATATTGAAGAAAGTGTTGCTAAGGCATCCACCATTTGATTCTCATCTCTTGGTAAATGTATGAAGAGACACTTAGTGAACTTCCTCATTAGCTTTTTCAAATAGCAGATGTAAGGTTTCAACCTCTCTTCTTTCACTTTCTACTCCTCATTAGCTTGACTAATGACTAATATGGAATCTCTATAAACCATTAGGTCTTTAGCTCTAATTGTTAATGCTGCTTCCGGGCCGTAAATGCATGCCTCATACTCAACCATGTTGTTTGTGACCCTGAAGTCTAATTTCTTGGCCATTGGGATGGTTTCGCCTCTTGGTGTAACAAGGATTACTCCTAGCCCAGCTCCTCTATTATTCATAGCTCCATCAAAATAAAGCTTCCATTAACGTTGTTCTATTACTGCTAAATTCTCATATGGAAACTCTAGATTCCACTGCTCACTTCCTTCAACTGCATTCTAGGCCAGAAATTCTGCTACTACTCTTCTTTTGATGACTTTAGTGGTGATGTACTCTATATCAAACTCTATTAGAAGTACTAGCCATCGAGACATCTTTTCAGTCAAAGCTAGTGTTTAAAACAAGTACTTCAAAGGATCTATCTTTGAGACAACTTGTACTTTGTAAGACTGGAAATAATGTCTTAGCTTCTTTGTAGCTTAGATCATTATTAAACATGTCTTCTCCACCAGATTGTATTTGTCTTCATATGGTAGAAACTTTTTATTGAGATAATACACTATGTACTCCACCCTTTATAGTCTTTCTTATGCTAGCATTGCCCTCATTGCCTTTTCCTTTAAAGCCAAATACAAGATTAAAGGTTTACCTTGCCTCAGTGGTCTTAACATGGGCCGGTTAGTAAAGTATTCCTTAATCTTATCAAAGGCCTTTTGACATTCTTTATTTCATTCCACTAGCTGATTCTTTCTCAAGAGATTGAAGATCGGATTATAGACCATGGTAAGTCTCACAATAAACCTACTAATGTACTGCAGTTTTCCAATAAACCCTCATACTTCTTTCTCTGTTCTTGGTGTTGGCACCTCCTGGATGGTTTTAATCTTGTTTGGGTCAACTTCTATTCCTCTGTTGTTAACTATATACCCCAATAACTTTCTCAAAGTTACCCCAAATATGCATTTCTTCGGATTAAGCCTTAGGTTATATCTTTCTATTTTTACTAGGAACTTATCCAAAGCCTCAAAGTGTCCCTCTCTTGTTTTTGACTTAACCATTATATCGTCGATGTACACTTCCACTTCCTTATGCATCATATCATGAAATAAGGTAATGGCTGCTCTTTGATAAATTGCTCCTGTGTTCTTTAAACTAAAGGGCATTACCTTGTCGCAATACATCCCCCATTTAGTGATAAAAGTAGTTTTGATTTTGTCTATAACCACCATCATTATCTAGTTATAACCTGAGAACCTATCCATGAAGGAGTACATTACACTAGATGTTGCAATATCGATAATCACATCAATATGGGGTAAAGGAAAGTCATCTTTTGGATATGCCTTATTCAAATCTTTGAAGTCTACACACATTCGGACTTTTCTATCTTTCTTAGGAACTAGTACTATATTTGCTAACCATTGAGGGTATTCCACTACTTCTAAAAAGTTAGCCTGGATCTGCTTAGTGATTTCCTCTCTTATCTTTTTTATCTTTTCCGGCCTTAACCTACGAAGTTTTTGCTTAACAGGTTTAACTTTTGGATATATTGGAATGTGATGCTCTGTGATTTCTCTGTCTAGCCCTGGCATATCCTAGTAGGACCAAGCAAATACTACCTTTCTTTTTGTTAATATTCTCTCAAATTTTTCTTTCTTTTCAGGATTTAAATCATATGATATAGAAATGTGTTTTAGTTGTTCATTTATGCCTATGTTTAATGAATCTAATTGAATAGAATTAATGTCAAACATGCATGAATGATCATTATTAAAATGCAAAAGACCATTAGAATCAACATCACACAATTAAAATGCCAAACCATAATTAAAATGCCATTGACCACAGGAAAAATAAAGTTTCCATCCTCAAACAAACTTAACGTTATTACATTAGTTTCTTCATAAAAAACATTACTAAAAATATTATTAATAATGCTAGCTAAATCCTATGGTGGTTCTTCATTAGGTGGCAGACAAAGCAATTCTTTAATGTTCTTAGCTTTCATCTTTTCAGTAATTGTCTTCATCACCTTATCTTTGTTGTCTTGTACCAGCCTCTCAACTATATGCTTTTTGAAGATCTCGAACCCAAGGATATCCACACCAGCTACTTGAATAGGCTCCTTTTCACCCAGATAGAACTTCTCCTTCTTTTATTTGATAAAATTGTCCTTCAAAGGTCCTACATTCCTTAGGAGGCTATTTTCATTGAAAAACCTTCTCCTTGCCATTTCCCTACCAAATCCAATTCCAATATAGCCCAATCCTCTTATATCATCTTGGGTTTTAAAGTCTGGTAATTCTAGGATACCTTGCTCGCCTTTTCCCAGCCCTTGTCCAGGTCGATAATTCATCTTCTTAATTATGCTCATCACCATTGGATCCATCGCAATTCCCTCCGAGATCATGGCTATTTAGAAGCTAGGAGGAATAACTTCTTGCTTTTGATTATCTATAACTGCGGACACAGTCTTGCCCATACTCACATTTAAAGTTACAACCTCCCCTTCATATAGGAACTTCACCTTTTGATGCACAGTGGAAGGCACTCTTCCCAAAACATGATACCAAGGCCTACCCAACAATAAGGCATAGGTGACAGGAATGTTTAGCACAGTGAATTCCACTATTGCTTTTATAGGCCCAATCTTCACAGGCGCCATAAATGTTCCCTCTATATTCCTCGTGCTATCATCATAAGCCCTAATTACCAGGTCTGACTTTGCTAAATCCTCTACCTTCACTCTTAGATTGGGTAGGATCCATAGCGCGCAAACATTAATTGCAGACCCATCATCCACCATCACATAATTGGTCATTTTCCCTCTCACTTCAGCTGGAATGAACAGGGCCTTATTATGATTCCTTCATTCTACAGGTAAATCCACATCAGAGAAAGTAATTGTTGGGTACCGTGATGCAAACGCAGCAGAAAAATTAAAAATTTTATCATGTTCCCAAGCCTGGATCCATGTAATTCGACTAATTGATTAAATCTAGGGTTTTTAAAAATCTTACCAAAACGCAGAAGAGGCAAGATTCTCTGAAAGGATGAGAGGAGGTTCACACCGGTGACACCTTACCTCGAGCTTTTTGGCTTGGTTGTTCGGATTAAGACGTCGCCAAAAGGATGCGTCCTCTATAGGTATCCACACGAATAGCCCTTCACAAAACGGATTTGAGTGTGTGTGCTAGCAACCTCTTGACTGTCTCACAAATCAAGAATAAAAGGAAAAACTCTGTCTTTGTTTTCTAAGAGGAAAGAAAATGAATTTGGAGGCAAAAACAAGTGTGTGAAATCCTAGAGAATATAACATATTTATAGACTCCAAGTTAGGGTTTCACTTACCAATAACCTTTTGGTAATTTTCCATTTATTATATTATGATTTTGTTTAAAAACAAATCAAAAATAATATCTTATTTATTTATTTAAAATAACATTTATCTTAAATAAATAAACAAATAAATAAATAAATAAAACACTTTAATTATTTATTTCCACAGAGTTTATTTTGGGCTTATTAAACCCATATCCGTTTTGGCCTTGTTCTAAGTGTGTGACCCTGTAGGTTCACATAACATTGGCAGTGGGCCTAAATCTCTATTTAGGCCTACAAGTCATAAGTGGCCTCTAGCAAGACATTATGACTACCCAAGTCATGTGAAGTCAATAATCCGACATAACCTAATTATAGTGAATTTTATTGTCCCTTTATCACATGATATCTTAATTGAACATAAGGCATAGAATGTCATCCTTATATAGTTCAATATTATGACTTAATTCCAAGTAGACTGAAAATGATAACTCTTTATCAATTCATTTCAGCATGGCCATGCATTTTCATTCAGTCTATCTCATCAAGGGACCTTTAGATATCTTTCTCATATTAATGAGGGATAAATTCCTTCTAAATCACTCATATTCCTCACATAACTAATTTTATATCCAACAACATTCTTTTAATCATCCGGTTAAAGACAATGTTAGAATGTGTCAAAACATAAAATAGCTATGTAGAAATCCATGATGATTTCAAGGTCAAAGGACCGAAATAAAATTACTGTGATAAGAAATACTTATGACAATAATCTATGTAGTATTCTCATAGTGGGTCAATCCAGTACATGATCTCTCATCATGTACCTTTGAGTTGACTTAATATCTCATATTTATGATTAGTAAAATATAACCATCAGTCAACATCATACTAGCCTTAATACTTTAATATTCATATAATGAATAAATCGCTAGGGATAATTAGAATAGAACTCTTATTTTAATCTAAGGATTTTACTATCAAGTCACATACTTGATGGCCTTAGTAAGAATTAACCATTCATGTAATTATCATAAAATCAAATGATAATATAATACCTCTTTATTAATAAAATAAGAAAGTCAATACATAATCACAAATGATTGACCTAGTGCATATCACTAACAGTAATAACCCCGTGCTTTTTCTCCATAACTGTCACGACCCAAAACAGGGGCCATGACCGGCGTTAGGGAACGGGAATTCTTTCGAATCCGGAACCCGTAGCAAGCCTAAAAAGAAATTAAAACATGAAATAATAATAATAATATATAATTCAGCAGAAATAAAAATCATAAATATAATATTAACATATACACCAACTGGATTTAAATCAAATCCTCATCATTTCATATATAAATCTTAATACAAATCCAGTTCAATTATATAATACAATATCTCTTTAAATATTTAATGAATACTGTAGTGTCTAGATAAAATAAAACTTAAGACTCAGAGAAGCAGTCTACATAAAGAAGACGGGGCGAAAGAAATCCGGCGTACAGGCCTGCTACTGAGGTTTGAAGATGATGACTCTCCTGAAAAATTAGTCATCGGAGAGGAGTCAGACCTCACTGAGTGAATTACTATAATATATATACATGCATACTAAATGTCAATGCATACAGTCAATAATATATATCTAATATGTATATATACAGACAAATACACACAGATGCTGTAAAATCATTTCATATATATTTTACTGAAAATCATCGTTTATGAAGGATCACATAGAACCCTAGAATATCGCAACCTCGAAAACAATGTTAGACAACACTCTAGCCATACAGGCTCACTTATTCCAAATATATCCATTTAATCCATTTAGACAGTAGACTGGCTCCGAGACACTAAGTCAATCGAGCTCCAGCAGTCTGACTGTCAGTGTGATTGGCCCCGAGACACTTGGTCAACCGAGCTCCAGCAATCACACCTCCAAAACATATCTCACACATCAAATAATCATATCCAGTCAATATCCACAAACTGGTTAGTAATATAGCCTAAATGCTATAAGCGTATCGGTACGTACTCGGTCCTAGTGCTGCCCACTAGGTAGCACGTTCTATTAATATCCTTCATTAATAAA
Organism: Mallotus nudiflorus; assembly: GCA_947683625.1. Taxonomy (NCBI): domain Eukaryota; kingdom Viridiplantae; phylum Streptophyta; class Magnoliopsida; order Malpighiales; family Euphorbiaceae; genus Mallotus; species Mallotus nudiflorus. The sequence continues at coordinate 455,154 of CANTUR010000136.1, read as the reverse complement.
TATAAAACATTCATTCACAAATAAATGATGCATGAATTTAAATAACACAACAATATAAACCATATATATACTGGAAATATACAAAAAGGAAACCAGGTATATTTCGAGTATATATACGTCAAACAAATCCAATTAAATTATAAATTAAGCTAGAAATATATTTAAAAACATTTTAAACATAATTTATTTATAAAATATGCATATAATTTAATATATACCAAAAATAAACCAAAAGTAAACTAAAAATAAACTTAGGTACTAACCAAATTATTTATGCATATTTAATCAAAATGAAACATATATTTCTAAAATCATGCATTCTAAAACACATATATATAAAATAGTAACTCACACTTAGTGCGCTCCTCAAGATGGATCCGACGGGCCTGGTCCACTAGGCCTCGGTCTCGGCGCAACTAAACAAACAATAACGATAGAAATCAGAATAAACCTAACAGAAAATCCTAGAACTCGATCTAGAATATTAAACACAGAATCGAAATTAGGGTTCGATCGGACATCATGTTTTACAAGAATTCTACCAAAAATTCGGCAGAACCTCCCCTGTAAAATGGACATCTCTCTACTCAAAGAGTAGAGCCGACCCTGCAAAGAAACACACTTCAAAAAATAAGCTCAAAACAAATCCATAACCCCTCGGTCGGACTCCAAACTACAGTTTACCGACCGGGGTCCATAATCATAGAATAATTTCAGAAATACCAAAAATACCCTTATAACATAAAAATTCATTTTATAAGTAGAAATTACATAATTAACCTTTAAACACAGTAAAAACCGATAAAAACTCATTTTATTAGAAAAATCGTATATTATATATATATTTGAAAATAATTCACGAAAAATAGTTTTAATTAGTTAAAAATACTAAATAATTTGTAGAAATAATTTTTATACCTTAAATAACTATTAAAACCAATTAAATTACATTTTTAGCCAATTTTGTGTAAAATTACCAAAATGCCCTTATATATATAAATATACTATAATTACTTCAAAAATTCACCAAAAATAGTATAATTATCCAAAATTAATTTTATCAACATATTTATCAATAATATCAATAATTAAACTCAATTTACCAATTAATTTTAATTAAAAACACAATTAACCTAATTTTCCCAAAATTACATAAACTCAAATAATTCAAAATAAATACTTAGAAATTCATAAAAATTCCAAATAAATTCCTATAATTAATTTCAACACCTATAATTATCATAAAACACAATTTCATAATTTAATTAATTAAATTCCGAAAATTAGAAAATAATATTAAAATATTCAAAAATACCCAAAAATCAAAATAATCTCAAAAAATTCTACAAAAATTGATACATGTAGATTAAGCTAATTGGAACAACATTTGTTAGGGGACTTTTCATGAATCAACCATTTTAAGCTCAAAAAAATTCAAAAACCCTAAGATGGTCGTATTGAATAATTGAGAAAAACCTTACCAAATCGAGTTTTAAGCTTAAAAAAAGCTTGGAATCATCTTATATGGAGGCTATGGAGTCCAACGACACCGGAATCACTAGATTTGGTGGTCGGGAAGTTGGTGAACGATGAGGAGGGAAGTTTCGGCCAAAAATGGTGGAATTGGAGCTAGCCGGCGCCGGGGAAGGAAGCTAGGGGCGGCGGAGCAGCTGGCTGGGGAGGGCGGAGCTGTTAGTGGCACACCGACGGTAGGTGGTCGGGATTTGCAGCGGGAGGGGGAGAAGGGACGGGCTCGGGAAGAAGAAGGAAGAAGAAGAAAAGAAAAGGAAAAGAAAAGAAAAGAAAAAGAAAAAAAAAAGAAAAAGAAAAAGAAAAAGAAAAAATAATTTTAATAAAATATTTGGAAAAAAAATCACACACCACACATTATTATAATAATTTAAAATTTAATAATAAATAAAATAATTAAATAACAATAAAATTAATAAACAAATAATAAAATATTAGGGTAATTAATTAAACCCTAATTAGACAAATAATTACACACATATACGGTGTTTAATATTTTAAAATATGTATGAGTTCATGCAAGTCCGTAAATATATTTAAAATAATTAATAGTAAATTATTTACGTAAAAATTTCCTAAAAAATGTAAGTCTCGAAAAAATTTTACGTAATGGACTTTAAATAATACACAATAATTAAAATAGGTTTTAAATACACATTAACTAATAAAAAGATCATAATATATATACAAAAATTATTAATACTGCATATCTCGATGCAGTATAAAAATATTTAAAAATACGGGATATTACAGTCTTCCCCCCTTACAAGAATTCGTCCTCGAAATCCAGAAAACAGGATCAAGAAGGAAAGAGATACGGGTAAGAAGCTCGCATCTCAGCTTCAGTCTCCCACGTATGCTCCTCAACTCTGTTGCTATGCCACAGAACCTTGACCATCGGAATCTGCTTCGAACGCAACTGTCGAACTTGATAATCAACGATCGCCACAGGTTCTTCCACAAACGTCAAATCTTCACTCACTTCTACACTGTCAGGCTGCAACACGTGTGAAGGGTCTGAGATATACTTCCTCAACATCGAGATACAAAATACTGGATGCACCTGTGACATACTCGGAGGCAAATCCAATCGATATGCAACAGTGCCAACTCTCTCCAGAATCTCAAACGGTCCGATATATCTCGGTGCTAACTTACCTTTCCTGTCAAATCTCATCACACCCTTCATCGGAGATACCTTCAGAAAAATAAAATCTCTGACCTGAAACTCCACATCTTTGTGCCTAGGATCCGCATAACTCTTCTGTCTGCTAACTGTGGTCTCTAATCTGAGCTTAATCATGGCGACTTTCTCTACAGCATCCTGAACCATCTCAGGTCCAGTCAAAGCTCTCTCACCAATCTCATCCCAACTCAGCGGGGATCTACACTTCCTTCCATATAACGCCTTATACGGTGTCATACTAATACTGCTATGGTAGCTGTTATTATATGCAAACTCAACGAATGGCAAATGATCATCCTAGCTACCTCCCAAATCTAGGACACACATCCTCAACATATCTTCCAGTGTCTGGATCGTCCTCTCAGACTGACCATCTGTCTGAGGATGAAAAGCAGTACTGAAATCCAACCTAGTGCCCATCGCTTCCTACAACTTCTGCCAAAAACGAGAAGTAAACACTGAACCTCTATCTGACACAATGGACACAGGTACCCCATGAAGGCACACAATATGCTTCACATACAACTTTGCCAATCTAGCTACATAATAAGTGGCTTTCACAGGTAAGAAATGTGCAGACTTTGTCAATCTGTCTACAATCACCCAGATGGAATCGTATCCATCCTTAGAACGAGATAAAACTACCACAAAATCCATAGCTATCCTCTCCCACTTCCACTCGGGAATAGGAAGAGGCTGAAGCTTCCCAGAAGGCTTCTGATGTTCGACTTTCACTTGCTGACACATCAGACACTTAGCAACATAATCAGCGACTTCCTTCTTCAATCCGTCCCACCAGTATAAGTCTCTAATACTGTGGTACATCTTAGTGACACCTGGATGTACGCTATAGGCTGTAGAATGTGCTTCCTCTAGGATCTGTTCTCTCAAATCATCCATATCAGGAACACACAATCTACCACTGATCCATAACATACCATCATCATCGAGTGTGAAATCAATGAACTTCCCTGCTATGACATTCTCTGCAAGCTCTTCTAGAATAGGATCTCGACTCTAAGCTTCTTTAATCCTATCCCTCAGTACAGATCGCACTTTAAACTGAGCTAGCAGTCCACCTGATCTACTTATCTTCATCCTCAGACCTTGATCCACCAACAGATGCAATTCCTGGATTAATGGTCTCCTCTTAACACCGATGTGAGCAAGACTGCCTGAGGACTTTCTACTCAAGGCATCTGCTACCATATTAGCCTTACCCGGATGATATAAGATCTCACAGTCATAATCCTTCAAAAATTCCAACCATCTCCTCTGCCTCAGATTCAGATCTCTCTGCTGGAAAATGTACTTAAGGCTCTTGTGATCAGTAAATATCTCACAAGTCACCCCATACAGATAATGTCTCCAAATCTTCAAAGCAAAGATCACTGCAGCCATTTCTAGGTCATGTGTGGGATAGTTCTAGTCATGCTTCTTCAACTGCCTCGAAGCATAGGCTATCACCCTTCCTTTCTGCATCAACACATAACCAAGGCCAATTCTAGAGGCATCACAGTAAACTGTGAACTTGTCCACACTATTAGGCAAAGCTAATACTGGGGCGGTGGTCAACTTCTCCTTCAACAACTGAAAACTATTCTCACAAGCTTTTGACCACTCGAATCTAATATTCTTCTAAGTCAAGTGAGTCATAGGGGCTGCTATTCTGGAAAAATCCTGCACAAATCGCCTATAATACCCGACTAAACCCAAAAAACTTCAAATGTCTGTAACAGAAGTCGGTCTAGGCGACTCAGACACTGCTTCAATCTTCTATGGATCAACCTGGATACCTTCTTTAGACACTACGTGTCCAAGAAAAGAAACACTCTCCATCCAGAAATCACACTTCGAGAATTTAGCATAAAGCTGATGATCTCTCAGTGTCTGTAGTACAATCCTCAAGTGATATACATGCTCCTCCATACTCCTCGAATATACCAGTATATCATCGATGAAGACTACCATAAACTGATCCACATAAGGTCTGAATACCCTGTTCATCAGGTCCATAAAAGCTGCTGGTGCATTTGTCAAACCAAAAGACATCACCAGAAACTCAAAATGGCCATATCGAGTGCGAAATGCTGTTTTAGGAATATCAGCTTCATTGATCCGCAGCTGATGATAACCTGACCTCAAGTCAATCTTAGAAAAGAACTGTGCACCCTGTAGCTGATCAAACAAATCATCTATCCTCGAAAGAGGATACTTGTTCTTTACTGTCACCTTATTAAGCTCTCTATAGTCAATGCACAGTCTCGGGGTACTATCCTTCTTCTTCACAAACAGGACTGGTGCACCCCAAGGAGAAATACTATGTCTGATAAAACCCTTATCCAATAACTCTTGCAATTGCTCCTTCAACTCTTTCAACTCTGCAGGAGCCATTCTGTAGGGTGGCATAGATATAGGAGTAATACCTGGAACCACATCTATACAGAATTCAATCTCTCTGTGAGGTGGTAAACCTGGCAACTCCTTGGGAAAAACATCAGGAAACTCACAAGCAACAGGAACATCTGTGAGTGACAACTTCTCCACTGAAGTATCCTTGACCAATGCCAAATATCCCTAACATCCTTTCCTCAATAACTTCCTAGCCGTAATAGTAGAAACAAGATTCTGAGGTGTTGAACTCCTATCACCCATAAATTTAAAATCTTCTTCACTAGGAATTCTAAAAGTCACCTCTTTATTCCTGCAATCTAGCACGACATAGTGCTGAGATAACCAATCCATTCCCAAAATAACATCAAACTCCATCACATCCAACAAGATCAAATCAGCGGGTAATTCTCTATCTCCCACGAGAACTGGACAACCAGAAAGAACAATATCGGTGTCCAAAGAATCGCTCAGAGGAGTGGCAACAGACAAAGGAAAAGCCATCCTCGAAGCTTGCCAATAAGATTTAGAAGCAAAAATAGGAGAAACAAACGAATGGGTGGCACCCGGATCAAAAAAAACCCATGCATCCAGGTAACAAACAGAAATAATACTTGCCACGACTGCATTAGATGCCTGAGCATCCTGCTGAGTGAGATGGAAAACTCTGGCCTGTCCTCGACCTCCCTGCTGACTGGTAGAAGCCTGGCCAACACCTCTGGCACCTCCTCTAGTACCTCTACCACGACTCTGCTGTGGAACAAACTGAGTGGAACTCTGATGCTGGGCTGGAGGTAATTAAAATGGCACGGGTACAACACTAGCAATCGACTGCTGTGGGAATCACGGAATTTGCGGCTGCTGATACCCAGAATAAGGACACTATCTGGCAAAATGTCATGTCTACCCGTATCTGAAGCATGTCAGCGGTGTCAGATAACACAGTCCCTGATGGACTCTACCACAAGTCTGACAAACACTGGCAGCTGATCCAGAACTACGACCACTGCTGCTACTCGAAGCACTTGACCCGAATTTAAATGGTCTACGTTGACCTCCATGGCCATGTCTACTGCTCCGATGCACTCGCTGCTACTGTCTCTGACTTTGCTGAGTCAGACCTCGCTGCTGACTACTCGATCCAACATGAAAACTCGAATACGGAGTAGCCTGCAATCCACTCGACTGAACTCCTAGCTGGTAATAATTAGGCATCGCCCCCTGCCTAACTAGCCTCAGCTCAATCTCCTTAGCTAACTCAATCGCAGACTCCAGAGTAAGGCCTGCTGTAGGCATACCAGCAAATGCTGAACCCAAACCAGTAACGTAGGTAGTGACTGTAAAATACTGATCTCGTATCAGATCCTCTGCATATCTACCTAGTCAGAGAAACTCTCGAGTGTACTCCTCTAAAGATCGATCTCCACGAGAAATACTGGTCAATCGGAGATGATAGCTCATACGGAGAGGCTCTGGATAGAATCTCCTCATAAATTGCTCTCGGAACTGAGCCTAGGTCATCGTCATCATATAAGGTTGGATCACCTGAATAAACCAATCTAGGGCTGGTCCCTCGACAGACAACTCTACAATCATAATCCGCTGGTACTCGGTGTGAGCAGTCCGAGTCCGAGTCTCGATCGTATGTAGAAAATCTAACGGATCAGAAGTCCCATCAAACGCAATCCTGCCAACTCGGGCATAGAACAAAGCTACCTCAGGGTCAGACATACCATGCTGATAGGCAGGCTGAACAGGCGGAACAACTAGAGGAACAGGAACATCAAATTTAGGCTCTACAGGCTCCTCATCCTGTAACTCTCTCTGCCTACGGCGACCTGCTGCTCCTCGAGGTCTGCCTCTGCCATGACCTCTACGTCTAACTGGCTGCTCAGGAGGTAAAACCTCATCTTGGAAAGACTCATCATCCTCGACCTCAATAACTAGTAGAGCGACATGCGCACGCCTCCTCATTCTGAAAAGACAAACGGAAAGATTCAGAAAAAATAGACAACGGAGGAATAACGTGGAAAACTAAAGCAAGGAATATTTATCAAGACATACTCGAACCTAATTCACTGCAGTAGTTCAACAGAAAACACAAATTTGAAAACTAGGGCCACCACTCATAAAACTAAGCCCTGACACAGAACTCCGCTCTGATACCAACTTTGTCATGACCCAAAATAGGGGCCATGACCAGCGCTAGGGAACGGGAATTCTTGTAAATTCGAAACCCATAGCAAGCCTAAAAAGAAATTAAATCATGCAATAATAATAACAATATATAATGCAGCGGAAATAAAAATTATAAATATAATATTAACATATACACCAACTGGATTTAAATCAAATCCTTATCATTTCATATATAAATCTTAATACAAATCCAGTTCAACTATATAATACAACATCTCTTTAAATATTTAACGACTACTGCAGTGTCTAGATAAAATAAAACTCAAGACTCAGAGAAGCAGTCTACATAAAGAAGCCGGGGCAGAAGAAATCCGGCATACAGGCCTGCTACTGAGGTCTGAAGATGATGACTCTCCTGAAAAATTAGTCAACGGAGGGGAGTCAGACCTCACTGAGTGAATTAATATAATATATATACATGCATACTAAATGCCAATGCATACAGTCAACAGTATATATCTAATATGTATATATACAGAAAAATACACACAGATGCTGTAAAATCATTTTATATATATTTTACTGAAAATCATCATTTATGAAGGATCACATAGAACCCTAGAATATCGCAACCTCGAAAATAATGTTAGACAACACTCTAGCCATACAGGCTCACTTATTCCAAATATATCCATTTAATCCATTTAGACAGTAGACTGGCCCCGAGACACTAAGTCAATCGAGCTCCAGCAGTCTGACTGTCAGTGTGATTGGCCCCGAGACACTTGGTCAACCGAGCTCCAGCAATCACACCTCCAAAACATATCTCACACATCAAATAATCATATCCAGTCAATATCCACAAACTGGTTAGTAATATAGCCTAAATGCTATAAGCGTACCGGTACGTACTCAGTCCTAGTGCTGCCCACTAGGTAGCACGTTCTATTGATATCCTTCATTAATAAATATAAAACATTCATTCACAAATAAATGATGCATGAATTTAAATAGCACAACAATATAAACCATATATATACTGGAAATATACCAAAAGAAAACTAGGTATATTTTGAGTATATATACGTCAAACAAATCCAATTAAATTATAAATTAAGCTAGAAATATATTTAAAAACATTTTAAACATAATTTATTTATAAAATATGCATATAATTTAATATATACCAAAAATAAACCAAAAGTAAACTAAAAATAAACTTAGGTACTAACCAAATTATTTATGCATATTTAATCAAAATGAAACATATATTTCTAAAATCATGCATTCTAAAGCACATATATATAAAATAGTAACTCACACTTAGTGCGCTCCTCGAGATGGATCCGACGGGCCTGGTCCATTAGGCCTCGGTCTCGGCGCAACTAAACAAACAATAACGACAGAAATCAGAATAAACCTAACAGAAAATCCTAGAACTCGATCTAGAATATTAAACACAGAATCGAAATTAGGGTTCGCCCGGACATCATGTTTTACAAGAATTCTACCAAAAATTCGGCAGAACCTCCCCTGTAAAATGGACATCTCTCTACTCAAAGAGTAGAGCCGACCCTGCAAAGAAACACACTTCAAAAAATAAGCTCAAAACAAATCCACAACCCCTCGGTCGGACTCCAAACTACAGTTTATCGACCGGGGTCCATAATCATAGAATAATTTCAGAAATACCAAAAATACCCTTATAACATAGAAATTCATTTTATAAGTAGAAATTACATAATTAACCTTTAAACACAGTAAAAACCGATAAAAACTCATTTTATTAGAAAAATCGTATATTATATATATATTTGAAAATAATTCACGAAAAATAGTTTTAATTAGTTAAAAACACTAAATAATTTGTAGAAATAATTTTTATACCTTAAATAAATATTAAAACCAATTAAATTACATTTTTAGCCAATTTTGTGTAAAATTACCAAAATGCCCTTATATATATAAATATACTATAATTACTTCAAAAATTCACCAAAAATAGTATAATTATCCAAAATTAATTTTATCAACATATTTATCAATAATATCAATAATTAAACTCAATTTACCAATTAATTTTAATTAAAAACACAATTAACCTAAATTCCCAAAATTACATAAACTCAAATAATTCAAAATAAATACTTAGAAATTCATAAAAATTCCAAATAAATTCCTATAATTAATTTCAACACCTATAATTATCATAAAACATAATTTCATAATTTAATTAATTAAATTCCGAAAATTAGAAAATAATATTAAAATATTCAAAAATACCCAAAAATCAAAATAATCTCAAAAAATTCTACAAAAATTCATACACATAGATTAAGCTAAGGGGAACAACATTTGTTAAGGGACTTTTCATGAATCAACCATTTGAAGCTCAAAAAAATTCAAAAACCCTAAGATGGCCGAATTGAATAATTGAGAAAAACCTTACCAAATCGAGTTTTAAGCTTAAAAAAACTTGGAATCATCTTCTATGGAGGCTATGGAGTCCAACGACACCGGAATCACTAGATTTGGTGGTCGGGAAGTTGGTGAACGGTGAGGAGGGAAGTTTCGGCCAAAAATGGTGGAATTGGAGCTAGCCGGCGCCGGGGAAGGAAGCTAGGGGCGGCGGAGCAGCTGGCTGGGGAGGGCGGAGCTGTTGGTGGCACATCGATGGTAGGTGGTCGGGATTTACAGCGGGAGGGGGAGAAGGGACGGGCTCGGGAAGAAGATGGAAGAAGAAGAAAAGAAAAGGAAAAGAAAAGAAAAGAAAAAGAAAAAGAAAAAATAATTTTAATAAAATATTTGGAAAAAAAATCACACACCACACATTATTATAATAATTTAAAATTTAATAATAAATAAAATAATTAAATAACAATAAAATTAATAAACAAATAATAAAATATTAGGATAATTAATTAAACCCTAATTAGATAAATAATTACACACATATACGGTGTTTAATATTTTAAAATATGTATGAGTTCATACAAGTCTGTAAATATATTTAAAACAATTAATAGTAAATTATTTACGTGAAAATTTCCTCAAAAATGCAAGTCCCGGGAAAATTTTACGTAATGGACTTTAAATAATACACAATAATTAAAATAGATTTTAAATACACATCAACTCGTAAAAATATCATAATATATATACAAAAATTATTAACACTGCATATCCCGATGCAGTATAAAAATATTTAAAAACACGGGATATTACAATAACCTTGGCCACCATTACTTCAGGGGTAGTAGAAGTTTCAATGTTCATGTTAGCCAGAGCCTTAACCAGAGCTTTTCTATGGCTACTTGAGTGAATCAAGAGCTCCTAAATGCTCATATTTGCTTTTTCTTTATTGAGCTATTCAAGAATCAAGTCATTGCCATGTTTATCTGAGTCTTCTCCTTCAAGAGCTTCTTCTCTCTATATAATTTTCTCTGCTGGTTTATAGCCTTTCCCACTTCTGGTGACATGACTGACTTCAGGATTATCAAGCCATACATTATATCTTTCAGTGCCTTTCTCATCAGAATTGTACCAAATATCAATAGCCCCGATAGTCTGGTCATTCTTTCCATTTTTCCATACTTCAACCATGCATTTCTCCTTTTTGACTAGCAACTTTTCATCATCGAACTCATCACCCCATCCCATAGGGTCGATTATTTCAATGGTTATGTCAAAAGAAGGTGGTTTAGAATAAAACACCTTATAATCAAACTTGCCTGAGGGTTGACCCAACAAGTCTTCTACTATTTCCACATTTTTAAGGGCACTAGGAGATTTCTCATCGGCTTTAAGGTTTAGATCCTCAAAATAGTTTAGCATTTCTTCCTCACTTACTCTTGAGTTGATCATCATAGTTGTTGGAGGTGGTATGTTTCGATAATTTGGGAAAGGATTATTTCAGGTGTTTGGGTTTGAATTTGATTTCTCAGGATCTGTGATTTTTTTAGAATCTATGAGGTTTTGGATTTCGTGTTTAAAGTGCATGCAAGAATCAATTGGGTGACCAACAACTTAGTGAAACTTGCAGTAATTGTTTGGTTTGAAGCCAAGGAGATTTGGGTTTGGTGGTTTAGTGGGGATTAAAGGTCTAAGGAGGCCTTTTTGGGTGAGATGATCTAGGACTTGGATAAGGGTTGGTTGAAGTTTAAGAATATCTTGGGTTGTTTGATAGCATGAACTCCTAAAACTCGATTAGTATTTCCTTGTTGTGTACCCCCTGGTTGGGTAATTTCTCACTCCAGTGCTCCTAGTGACCTTCTTTTTCTCGTTTTCGATCTCTTCAGCTTGTAACCCATCATTGTAAAGATCTACAAATGTCTTGGGATTCATCATCTGCAACCTCTTAACTAGATTAGGTAGCACATTTCAGACTATCATCCTAACCTGATCCTTCTCAGTTAGCTTATTCTTCATTAGTCCTGCCTTATTCATGAACCTGGTTAGAAAATCCTAGCATGATTCATTGGGCTTCTGCTTGGTCAGTTCTAGATCCCTGATAGACACTTCGAGCCTAATGTTGTAGTCATATTGCTTTAGGAAAGCATTACACAGATCTCTCCAGTCTGTACGAATAGACTTTTCTAACTCATGACACCAATTGATAGTCATTGTAAGCACCCAATTTCGAGATGCAATTGTGCACAATTACGACGTAAGCCCCTATGATGAAATTCTTTCAAAAATTGAACTTGGTTGTTGATTTTCTGGACTTTAGGGACTAAATTGCAACATTTTTTAAGATTTGATTGCAAATAAGTCAATTTTTCAGGGGTCTTTTGGTAAAAAAAATTGAAAATCGAAATTATAGATTTCCAATTGGAAATCCATAATGCCAATCGGAATTATGGATTTTTGATCGGAAATCCATAATTCCGATTAGAAATCCAATTTTCTGATCGACATTGCACAGTTCTAACTCGTAAAACCTCTTTTTTTAAATTTTTTTTGTGTATTTTTTATTGATTTTTTAATGTTTTGATTAGTTAAAAATTGAATTTTTATAATTATTTTTTATCTGGAAAAGATTTTGATGCATTCAAAACATGCAACTTTCAAAAATCAAATCCTTATCAGTCTATTTTAATAAGGAGATGAGTCTGTTCCTCCAAAGGAGGAAGTCAGTATGCAGGTAGGCTCTGCATAAAAGTAGAGTCTGCATGCGTGTGTGAGGGCCTTTTTTACACAGAGAGAGGGAGAGACCGAGACACACACAGACTAAAAAAGATAAGAGAAGAAAAAAGAGAGACTGCGAAAGAGAAAAGAAAATTACGCAATTAAATCCTAGTCCAGAATCAAATCAACAACTGAGTCAATTTCAATGGTGAAAATCCTAGTTTGAGGGGCTATCTCAACATCTTTTTATGATTTTTTATTTTATTTCATTATTATTTTCTTGTTCAATTTCATTATTAATCTAATTTTTTGTGTTTTTTTATTTTAATGCTCGATTATGGATTGAGGAGGATACTGCTTGTGTTCAAATGAACAGAAGATCCATGGAATGCCATGGAATAACATGTACTATTTTCTAGTAGATATTAGGGTTTTAATTTTTATTTTGCCTTTATGTGTTTTGTGTAGTTATTCATGGGTGTATAATTGTTTGATTTTAATTTTTTGTACGAAGTTTGTAATAGCCCCAGTAGTGGGAATAGTAAAAGATTTAATTTTTTGCATTTAAAATCAATTAATAATTAGGTTGAATTGGGTAAAAATTAATTAAAATTAATGGTGGATTTAGTTAATTAGGGTTTATATGTAATTAAATTAGGTTTTTCTAGAAATCATACGTAAATGTGTTTTGATTTGATTTTGTTATGTTTTTTTGTTATGTTTTTAGGCTTTTTTTATGTTTTGGGGCCTCAAGCCCACGTTTAGATCTAACCCACTTAATAAATAAGCTTAAAAATGATTTAAGACTTTAAATAATTAAAATCAATTTAGGACCATTAGGTTAATTAGATTTTAGGCCCACTTGGTTAATTAAAAACTTGTTTAGACTTAGCTCAACCCACTTAAATTCATTTCTTTTAAAATAAATAGACTTAGGCCCATATTTCACTTAAAATAAAACCAAATTAGACTTAGGTCCATTAATTTAACTTTCCTTTAAAATTGAATAAACTTAAGCCCATATCTTAGACAGATTAAAATAAATAGATCTAAGCTCACTAATTAATAAAAATGTAGTCTCACCTTTAGTCCATTTCACTTATAAATAAAATATGTAGATTTAGCTAACTTTTAAAATAAAATTAACATAGTTTAGGGACAACACGATCTTGAGTGCATTTTTTCTGTGTAAATTTTATTAACTAGATGCTTAGGGTTAGATGGATGTCAAATAGGGTTTAATAAAATTGCATGTAATTAGAGGATGAAATAATCATCTTTAAATTTATTCTAAATGAACACAAGTGTAAAAGAAGTTAGTATTCTGTATCCAGAATCTCTTGGTTGTGGTGCTAGCTTTCTTTTAGAGAATCGAGTACCACCTTTTCGATTTGTCCCAGTTATTACCTTGGGTGGCGACTCCTCATCTCATGCCATGTCTTTGTGATAATGGTTAGTGTGTTCTTTAAGGCCCTAAGCCTAAACAGTGTCGCAGTTGCTAAAATCTTGGATGCATGCTAAACTCTGTCATCTACAGCCATGCCCTTCAATGATAGTACACACAGCTTGGTAACCACAGACAAAGGAGCCTTAGTGGTGCTCATGGTAGTTGTGTCTTGACTAAGGTGAATTCTTGGGTCCCTAGTACCATCAAACTTTTGCAGCTATGGCATCTTGAATTTATCAGATAATTTATCCTCCTCGAATTGCAGCATATCATCAAAATAAAATGAGCATCCGATGCCTTGTCCTCTTATCAATTCCTCCATCCTGGACATTTTCTGAGTCAGTGCTTTCATTTACTTAGATTCCAACTCTTGAACTTGCTCCAGTGATTCCCTTTTCCCCCTTTCAACCATATAACTCTCAACACCCTCAAGTTTCATTTCCCCAACATTATTGTTGTTAATGGGTGGTGTACCCACAGTAGGTAGATTGGTCACCACAGGTGGATTGGTCATAGGAGGTGCAACGGTAGCAGGTGGTGGCATCAATTTAGCTATTGCATGTCTTAACTCATCTTGCATCATTGCTCTTATGTCATCCATCAATGCTCCTTTAACATCCTTTAGGGTCCAGTTCCCTCTTTCATGTTGTTCCATTTCTTCAACTTACTTCGGTTGTGCAGCTTCTAAGTAGAGTGGATTGATGAGACTCCTTTCTAGTTTACTGAGGATCTCTTTCATAATCGATTGTGGACTCGAATCAGTTTTCACTAATCTGCCACCCTTTCGACTCCAAACATAGGAAGACCTGGATGTATCTATGATGGCTAAAAGATAAATGTTAGTATGATGCATGAGATGCATGTATGCATGATGCATGTACTATGTATTAGGTAGCAAGTAACAAGTTAGGTATATATACATCCTTCCAACCTTATTCCTCCCACACACGTATTCAATGGCGAGTCTCTTTTCTTAGGATTTTTGGTATTGGTCTTAATATCAACAGGGGATATCAGGGACCGACACACATGCCAAATCTCTCTTAAAGCAGTAAAAAATAGAAACAGTATTTATAGGTATAAATGATTAGCGCAATCTTTATTAGTCCAAATGGGCTTTTAAAGTATGGGCTTAGGCCTTTATAAATAGAAATAACTCATGGCAACATTCACAAGCAAGTTGGGTAGATCCTAGGGGAAATAACTAAGCCATTATATGTGGTTAGGGTCTGGTGAAAAGGTCAAGGTTCCCTTAGTAAGATGCCCTTCTTTAAGACTTGAGTCATAGGCTAAAGTCAGAGGGGCCCGACATCCTTTGCAAACTCAAGAGAAGACTGCCCCCCTTAAGGACTTGGGTTACAAACTCTGGTCAGATGAGCCTAACAATCTCTCTTGAACCGAGTTAAGGCTAAGAGTAATGGTTAGCCAATTTACAGTCCTATGAAGCTAGTGGAATCATAGAACCATAAATCAACGCCATCGGTTAATAGGGACATACAAAATGAATGCAAGAATAACATAATAATTAATAAAACAATTCTAAAGAACACAAGTAGAATCAGTATCTCTTATCTCCAGTGGAGTCACCACTGTAGATGGCGGGGTTTAACGTGCGTCTAAGATTTTAGCAACCATGATACTATTTGAGCTCAGGCCTTTAGCGAACACACTAACCACTATCACAAAGACATGGCGTGGAGATGAGGAGTCGCCACCCAAGGTAATAATTGGGACAAATCGAAAAGATGGTACTCGATTCCTTAAAAGGAAGCTAGCACCACAATCAGGAGATTCTGGGTATGGAATACCAACTTCTTTTAGTCTCGTGTTCATATAGAATTACTTTATGAATTACTATATTATTCTCTATTTACATGCAATTTCATATAAACCCCTATTCTAGCAATTAGCTCCAAGGCAAACTAGTCATGAAAATACAAGTAAATAATGCATTCAATAGAACATATAATCCCTAAGTTAGTCAAATATACATGGATTTTAATTAAATGAGCTAAATCTACATGTTTTAATTTTACAAGTGAGCTAAAGACTAATTCCTTTTAATTTTAATTAAATGAACCTAAGTCTACTTATTTTAATTCTAAAAACTGGCCTAAATCTAGAAATTATGGAGGTATTTAAATTAGTGGGCCTATGTCTACATATTTTAATTCTAAAGTGATATTAAATCTACAAATTATGAAAAAGGCTTAAATTAAATGGGCTAAGTCTAAATTAATTAAATTAAATTAAGTGGATCTATGTCTAATATACTAGATGGGCCTAAGTTATTTCTAACTTGAAATCTAATTAATTATGGGCCTAAATATATATTTTAATTAATTAAACTTAAAAACCTAAATTTATTTAAGTGGATTAAAATCTAATATAGGCTTAAGGCCCAAAACATATAAGAATAAATAAAGAAGCACAAAACACATAAAAATAAATAAACAAGCCCAAAATAAATAAGCCAAAAAACAAATAAAACATATTAAAACAATTAAATTAAAAATCAAACAATTAGTTAAATTATTTCCTTCTAAACCCTAATTTTCATTAGCATGCAACCTAAGTTAATATAATTCCTCCATTAATTTTAATTAATTACCCAATTGAAACCCTAATTTTACTAACTAATTAATTAATATAAACGTGCCATCACACATATAATTATACTATTCCCACTATTAGGGCTATTACAATAATCTATTGAAAAAAATAATTAATACAACCCTAAAAATAAATAAATAAAATAAAATAATAGTAAAGAAACCTTAAAAACTATATCTCTACAAAGTTTTATCCATGCCATTCCATTGACCTCTTATGGATTCGATTCTCCAAATATGATCATTCTGTGTTTTCCTCCATAATCACCATAAAAAAAATAAAAATTATGATTAGTGAATAAATTATAATAATAACTCAAATAATAGAAATAATCAATAAAATCAAAAGAAAGAAATAAGTAAAATAGAATAAGAAGAAGATGATGATGCTTATGAGTGATGGGATGCTCCTCAGATTTGTAAAATCACCGTTCTTGATAGGTTTTCAACTATTATTTTTCAAAAATTCTCCAAAGATCCTTGATCAAGCAATTAAGCAAAAGAAATTTTGCAGAGAATAAGATTTTTCTCTCTTTTTTTTTTCCTTGTTTTTTTTTCTTCCATTTTTATTTTTGCTCTTCTTCTTCTGCCTTCTCCTTTTTTTTCCTTCCTCTCCTTATATAGGGATGCATCTTGAAATCCTAGTTATAAATTGATTCATTAAAGACTTCTATTTCCTTAAAAATATTATCAAAATAATTTTAGGAGAATTTCAGACCAATTAGGACTCAATTTATCTAGAAAATTCAAGATTTATCCTGAAAATTCAAGAATTTGAGGAAGGAGTCTAATTTCGATCGGAATTATATAATTCCGATTGGGATTACCTAATTTTGATTGGAATTAGCATAATTCTGATCAGAATTAAGGCAATTCCAATCACTTTTTTTTTAATTACAGAAAGGTTCTTGAAAGAATTTAAGTTTTGTAATTAGATCCCTAAAAATTATTGCAATTTAGTCCATGAAAACCTTAAATCCTTTCTTTAAAAAATACAATTAGACCCTTGACATTTAAAAGTTTAAATATTGAAGACCTATTCATGACATTTTCATCATTGGAGTTTTCTGTCACATCTATAACTCATCATCTCGAAATTGGGTGTCTAGAGGTGGGATAAGCGGGATTATCAATTGCCACGCCTTTGGACATTCTTTTGAATTTTGAATTTCATAACTATCACGTCTGTTCGTATGTCAAAAGATAAGACATTTTAGCTATCATAATGATAATTTCTCAATTGGTGGGCTTTTCTTTTAACTGGAATACCCTTGATGCTGCATGAGAGAAATATAAGTAACCGTAAGGGTAGTAGTGGTCATTCGAGAACCTTCCACTCCTCTTTAAATAAGCCAATCATTTTGCTAGCCTCACTTTTGCTTTTTTACTGTCTTTTTTTTTTAGTTTTCCTTTCAAGTATTTTTTGCCTTTGCTTCCTTTGCGGTTTCTATAGACCTGCTTTCTTCCTTCTTCTTCTAGGTGAAGTCTCTTTCCCATTTTATCTTCTTTCTTTGTTTCTACTTAATAAAATCCATGGATCTAAGAGAGCAAGTTATTTCAAATCTTTTTTTATTTAAGATTGATGATAATATTCTCAAATGATATAGAAGACGCTTTAGCATTCCTTAGGAATTCACCTTTCACATGTGCATACTGTAGACAGCGGGGTTTAGTGCGCATCCAAGATTTTAGCAACCGCGACATTATTTAGGCTCAAGGCCTTAGAGAACACACTATTATGTCATAAAGTCATAGCGTGGAGAAGAGGAGTCGCCACCTAGGGTAATAACTGGTTTAATTTTATTAGTGGTACTGGATTCTCTAAAAGAAAGTTAGCACCACAACCAAAAGATTCTGGGAACGGAACACCAACTTCTCTTAGTCTTGTGTTCATTTAGAATAATTTTATAAATGATTATTTCATCCTCTAATTACATGCAATTTTATTTAAACCCTATTTTCATCCATCTAACCTTAGACATCTAGTTAATAAAATTACACATAAAAAATTCACTCAAGATCGCATCGTCCCTAAGTCTAAACTATGTTAATTTTTTAAAAAAAGTTAGCTAGATTTACATCATATTTACAAGTGAGAAAGAGACTAAAGGTGGGCCTACATTTTTTATTAATTATTTAGCCTAGATCTATTTATTTTAATTTGTCTAAAAAAATGGGCTTAAGTCCATTCAATTTTAAAGGAAAATTAAATTAATGGGCCTAAGTCTAACTTGGTTTTATTTTAAGGGAAATGTGGGCCTAGGTCTATTTATTTTAAAAGAAATGAAATTAAGTGGGCTGAGCTAAGTCTAAACAAGTTTTAATGAACTAAGTGGACTTAAAATCTAATTAACCTAATAAGACTAAGTTGATTGTAATTAGTTAAAGTTCTAAACTATTTTTTAAGCCTATTTAAAGTGAGTTAGACCTAAGCGTGGGCTTAAAACCCAAAATAATATAAAAATCCAAAAACACAACCCAAAATAAATAAAACATAAAAAAAGATCAAACATACATTTTAGTGATTTTCTAGAAACCCTAAATTAATTACATGCAAACCCTAAATTAAGCTGCTACCACCATTGATTTTAATTGATTTTTACCCAATTAAACCTAATTACTAATTGATTTTAAATGCAAAAAATTAAATCTTTCACTATTCCTACTACTGGGGTTATTACAAACTACGTACAAAAATTAAAATTAAACAATTATACACCCACAAATTAAAATAACTACATAGAACACATAAATGCAAAATGAAAATTAAAACCCTAATATCTACTGAAAAATAGTACAGGTTCATCCATGGCATTCCATGGATCTTCTGTTCGTTTGAACACAGGCAGTATCATCCTCAATCCCAGCTCAGATATCAAAACAAAAAAACACAAAAAATCATATTAGTGAAATTTAAAACTCAAATCAATAACAAAAATAAAATAAAAATCATTAAGGAAGAAAAGAATAATAATAATAAAAAAACTGTAATGATCTTAGATGTTGTGCAAATGCCTTTTTTAGCCCCTCAGACTAGGATTTTCACCGTTGAAATTGAAGTATTGTTGATTCTGGACTGGACTAGAACTAAAAACAACACTGGATCATTCTTGTTAAAAGAACCGTATAAAAAAAACTAAGGCTTTGACAGAACAAAAAAAATCAAAGTTTGTGGTGTGCGAGGTGTTCTTAGTAGCATTTGGATTTTAGGGTTTCTTGCGTATTGCTTCGCCTCTTTTTTTCTCCCTTGTTGTGCATGTATGTCTCTAGCCAAGCCTCGTCTGTGTGAGTCCCCTTCACGCACTCAGACTCTTTGCTTTTTAAAGTAGAGTCTGCGCGTACTAACTTCCTCCTTTGGAGGAACATAATACATCTGATAGCGTTTGTTTTTTATTTCAAAATCTTATGCGTTTTGAACATATAAAAAAAACTTATCAGATAATAATAATGATAAAATTGAATTTTCAACCAATCAAAACACTGAAAAAATGAAAAAATTAAGAAAATAGATGAAAAATAAAAAAAAGGACTTTTTACATGTTGGCATTGTTCAATTTTTGAATAAATTTCATCATAGGGGCTTACGTCGCAATTGTGCACAATTGCATCCTTAAATTGGGTGCTTTCACATACCTCTTTTTTAAATTGGAAAAAACTGGTTGTGTACTTTAATAAGTTAGAAGAGGGGTTGAAATTTCCCTTAGATCCTTTTATTAGGAGCTTCTTGAATAGATACAACATAACCCCTAGCCAACTTCACCCTAACAGTTATCGGATCTTGACCGGGTTTATAAAGTTAATGCATAAGGAGGGTAGAGAGCCAGATCTGGACATTCTCCAATATATGTATAGTTTGAATAAGAAAAAGGGGGGCCTGATGTTTTCTTTATCAACTGTTTCAAACCATAGCCTTTTTGTTAAGCTTCCAGACCTTCATAAGAAATGGAGACATAGAATTTTTATAGTTGAGCATCCATCATATTTCATTAATATTTGGTAGATGTGGGCTAATGATTTCCATAAGTTGAAGCATCCTCTAAGGTTATCTAAAGAAGATACTAAGTTGGTGCTCAGACTGCATATCTAGAGTGTAACTGATGACACATCTACTGAGAATCTATCTTGAAGATACCTCCGGAGAGTTTGCCCTGAGCATATAGATGTTAGTGGTAAGTTTTGAGATTCTGAAGGTATATTGTGACTTTTATTCTTTTTTTTTTTTGATATATGGTTGACTATTTCACTTTTATGGATGAAATCTTTTTAGATGAAGAGCTAGAAGAGCAAGTGGCACTTTAGACTGATCAACCTGCCCAAGATGCAAAGAGCTTGGAGGCTCATACCAATCCATACTCGAGTAATAAAGGCAAATTTGTACTCAGTGCTACTCAGAAAGAAACATTCAAACTTAAGAAGTGCTCTTAGAGTGTGGAATTAGTGATGAGGAACAGCTTGGTGAAAAAGTGTTTATCAAATGTCTGAAGCTTTTCGAATGCCTAGATATAAAAATATAGATTTTATAGAAGGTGAAGCCCCCAAGCATCACTAATCCACAAGTACGGGATCACTATGTTAAGTCTTTGTGGTTACCGGATTACATTAAAAGATGGTAATTGGAGGGAAGGAGTGAGTTGTTCAACTCATTGATTACCCATGCTTTAGAGGTAACTTGTTCGATCTCAGCTACTATAATCATTTCCATGGATATTTCTATTTTTTTTATCTTTCCCAACTTGTTTGTTAAATGGCTCAAGGGCTACTATTGGTAAAGGATAATCATTTTATCCTTTAAAGTAAGTGTAATATCAAAGAGGTTGAGGTTGGCACCATTGCGATTAACTATAAGAAGAAGTTGGATGCGGCAAAACATGCCCTAAAGCTTACCGAGATTGATAGTATAAAGTTTAAATCAGAAACTGAGGTCATCTTAAAGAAGGTCCAAGAGCTTAAGCATTCATAAGCTCAGCTTACTTTAAGGATTGAGACATAGGATGTCGAGCTCAAAACTTTGAAAAAATAGTTGGTCGATGAAAGGAAATCCAGAGGTGACGACCTGATGATTTATCAAAAGATGGTGAAGGGATTTCTTAAGGCTTATAAATTTGAGTTTTGGATGATACTATTTGTTACAAGGTGTGTGGTATGCTAAATATGTAGATGATTTCCTTCTAAAAAAAGTATTGAATATGGGCTTCAATGATGGTTGGAACAACTTCAACCTCTATCCATTTGGTGAAGTAATCTATGGCCACAATCATGAACTTCTTTTGAGAGGTTGAAGTAGGAAATGGACCTAAAATATCCATTCCCTATATTGTGAAAGGCTAAGGACTCCCAATTGGATGCTGAATATTGGAAGGCTTGTAGCTGAGGTGAGCAAACTGTTGACACTTGTGGCATTACTGAACTAATTTTTTAGCATCTTGGGACATAGTGGGCCAATAGTAACCCTGGAGTAATGCTTTTTTGATCAGCCAATGATGAGATTCATGAACTCCACAAATCCCTTTATGAATTTCCCTAAGCATGTAATTTCCTTCCTCTAGTGATACACACTTAGACTATGGATGTGAGAGGGACTTCTATAGAGTTCCCTATTATACATAGAGTAGTGCGTAATTTTTATCTTTAATTTTTTAGCCTTCAACTTATCTTATGGGAGTACCCTATGTTTAAGATATTGAATGATTAGCTTCATCCATTTTGCTACTTCTTGGATATCCATTATCTCTGCCTCCTTGGTGCTTGGCTTCATCAATTTCTCAGTAAGCTCAAGCTTTTTGAATATTTGACTATCTTTTGCTGCTAATTTGGCTAGTAAATATGCCTCTGAGTTTTCACTTCTGGGAATTTAAATGATTTCCCATTGTCCCCCATCTTGTTCGAGCTTCTTTAAGAGCCATCTGACTTTCTCTATATACTTGTCAATGCTTGGCTCCTTGATCTAGTATGTTCTCTTAATTTGGTTGACCACCAGTTATGAATCAGAGTATATTTTCAGATGCTAAGCTTTGACTTATATAGTAAACTTCACTCATGTGATGAGTGCCTCATACTTGGTTGTATTATTAGTGGCTTTATACTTTATTTGAACTGCATATCTGATAATGACTTTGTATGGCCCTTTGAGAATGATTCCAACACCAGAACCTTGGATAGACGAGCCTCCATCTATTATAACTTCTATTCCGGGCATTCAGAAGGGATAAGGTCTTACACTGTCATCTTTTGTACAAAATCTACCAGGGTTTGAGCTTTAATTTGCTACCGAGGTTCATAACTGATGTCAAATTCTTTGAGCAATATTGATCATTGGCCTAATCTGTCGAATGTTTCAGATCTTTGTAAGATTTTTCTTAATGAGAAGCTGGATCTTATGATGATTAAGTGAACCTGAAAATAAAGCTTGAGTTTTCAGGATGTGTGTATGACGACCATAACTAACTTATCTAGTTTGGGATACCGGACTTCTGAACCTTTAAGTATTTTGCTGATGTAGTACACCAGATTCTGCTGGTTTCCTTCCTCTCTAACTAGTATCAATGCAATTGATTCCTGACCGATAGAGAGATATAGGTATAAAACTTATCCAGGGATTAGCCTATTGAGCAAAGGTGGTAAAGATAGGAACTTCTTGATATCTTTAAAGGCAGCCTAACATTCTTCATTCCATACAAACTTCTTAGAGTTTTTAAAGCTCGAAACAGTGGTAGACACCATTTGGCTAAGTAAGAGATGAAACATCTGAAAGTTATTATCTTTCCATTTAGCTTCTAAAGCTCATTTAATGATGCTGGGGCTTTCATTTTAAGTATGGCCTCCATTTTTTTTGGATTAGCTTTGATTCCTCTATGGGATATCAGGAATCCCAAGAATTTGTCTACCTTTACTCCAAAGACACACTTCTCTGGATTAAGCTTCATCTGGTATTGATCTAGTGTCTGAAGGATTTGGTCAAGATCCTTAGAGTGTTGTGCTACATGCTAGCTCTTGATAATAATGTCATCCATATATACTTTGTTGTGTTCAAGACCCGCAAGTGCACAGATCGTGATTGCAGTACAAAATGTATCGTTTCCACGAGGACTGTATATTGAGTACTAATACTTTTACTTATATTCTCAGTTAGTAAATTAAATAAAATAATATCACAAATTTAATATAAACAAAGAAAAAGAATTAAACTATAATCAAATGATAAAAATCTTAGAGCCTAGCTTTAGTTTCACTATTCAAATCCAATCATAAACACATTAACATACAAAAGACATTGACTTTAGTTAAGGGTAATTGTTCTAAAATACCTAAAGACTCTCTCAATTTTAATTAAACATGTAAATATTAAAGTTTAACCTGCTCTCATGGTTAAGAAATTAATCTAAACTCATTAAGTTCCTTAATAATTAATCTACCACCGTAGACCCCTGCCTACTGTCATGGTTCCCCGTAGAGCTCGCCTACTCTCATGGTCGAGTGATCTAAGTCCTATGAGTCTTAAGGTGATAAATTTCCCTAACTCTCGTTGGTGAATCTGCCTATAAACATACAATTAAGCTGGCCAAGAATGAAAACAAACATTAAGTGCAACTCATAAAATTAACTAAAAATCAAATTAAATAAATAACAACTTGTGTTTGATCACATCATGGAATAGTTACTCTCAACCTAAATCCTAAAAGAAAATTAGCCACGCATAGTTGTGGCGAAAAACACAAACATGATTAGAAGAAGAATTAATAAAAAAATAAACTCTTGAATTTCTTGCACAAATCTTCTTCAATCTCTATTTAGCTCTTGTCTGTGGCTGTCAATCAATAACCAAAGATGATTTCTACCTTCTCATAATTCTCCTTTTATAGAGTTCACTAGGGAAAGAATCTGAAAACCCTTAAAATTCTCTTCCTTTTCGAGCAAGGAAAACACTTTTTATTCGACATGGCTTGGACAAGCCATGTCACATATTGTGCCATTTTGCATGGGACATGCACATAGGTTAAAGCATGTGGTAACACATGTCATGCCAAATTATTTCCTTTTCTTCTAGCTTAGCCAATAACTACACCGTTTGGCACATGGCTTGTACAGGTCATGTCACTTTCTATTTTAATGAATTCTTTACCCGACACGGTTTGGTAAACTGTGTTGCATGTTGTGCTTGACACAATTCCTTATTCATTTGGATTTCCTCTTTAGACTTAACTACAAAAAGGGAAAATAAATTAATATTATACAAAAACTCCCAAAAATATGTTTTAAACAATGAAATCTTAATTAAACACTAACACTAATATATTTCCTATTGAAACTTATATTCTACCCAAATTATTCTAATTACTTATTCAAATGTCATTAAAAATTAACTCAAAATATACGTAAAAATAACATACATCAAATTCTCCCACACTAAAGCTTTGCTTGTCCTTAAGTAAAAATCCAATTCGAAATTTAAAGAACAAACTCAACTACAATCAAAGATTTATAGTTTCTAAGACATGCAAGCTGATAACATTAAAACTGAAACTTGTTTACTAAAAAGGATAATCAGACAAAAATACACCATACTTGAACAATTTACTAATTACAACCTAAGCACATAACTCTTTAACATCCAATTATCATAACTCTAAAAGAGAATCATTAAGGTTTATAGCTCTTTTCTTTTAACTATGGTTTTGAATGCGTTTTACGCTCCATTTCACAATATTTTTTTTATTCTCTTGAATCAAATCTTCTCACTCTTAGTGATCCTCTGTCGTTCCTATATTACTAAGCATGGATACCACCAAGTGGGTCACTTGCATACTCATACTCTAATTAGAGTAGATTCAGAGCATAAAATATTTTAGAATTAAGTGCTGCTCTTTCTTGAGAAAAGAGAGATTTTTTTTTAAGAGTTACTGTAATATCCCGAGTTTTTAAATATTTTTAAATTGTATTGGGATATACAGTGTTAATAATTTTGTATATATTTATGACATTTTTTATGAGTTTGTTATTTGTTTAAAGCTAATTTTAATTGTTTTATATTATTTTAAGTACTTTACGTAAAATTTTTCCAGGAATATTATTTTCAGGAAAATTGATACGTAAATAATTTAATACTAATTATTTTGACTATTTTTACGAATTTTCATGAACTCATACATAATTTTTAAGTGCTAAATAAAATGTATATATATGTATTTATTTAAATTAAATTAGAGTTTAATTAATTAACTTAACTTTTGTTATTTAGTTTTAATATTAATTAATTAATTATAAGTGTATAAATTATTAAAATATATTAAAATATTTGTGTGGTGAGTATTATTTGTGTGTGGGAATATATATAATATTACAATATAAAGTGTGGGTATATATATATATATATATACATATTTATAGTTTTGCCACTCGGTCACCCTTTTCCCTCCCGATGCCATTTTCCACCATTTTCGACCATTCTAAGCTGGTTCTCGCCATCAGTATGCCTCTCATCCTTCCTCCTCCATCTCCAGCCTTTCTCGACGCCTAAAGCACCCATTTTTGGTGTGTTTTGGCCGGATTTTCCAAGAATTGTTAAAAATTGATCAAGCTCCGATCGACGTGATTCCGGCCACCAAACTCGACGCCACCAGTCTCCATCTTCTCCTTGAGCTCAGGTGGGTGTGATTCCAAGCTTTGTTTCACTTAAAATGGTCTAGATTTTCCTAGGTTTTAATTTCTTCATTTCGGCCATTTAGGATTTCAAATTTTTTTGAGCTTCAATTTGATTAATTCATGAAAAATTCCTTCACAAACTTTGATCCTTGTAACTCAATCTACCTATGTGAATTGTTGTAGAATTTTTGGAATTTATTTTGATTTTTGGGTATTTTTGATTATTTTATTAATATTTTTTAATTTTCGAAAATTAATTAATTAAATTATGAAATTGTGTTTTATGGTGATTATAGGTGTTCAAATGCATTTTATAAATTTATTTGTAATTTTTGTGAATTTTTATATATTTATTTGGAATTTATTAAGTTTATGTAATTTTGAAAAATAGGGTTAATTATGTGTTTAATTGAAATTAATTGGTAAATTGAGTATATTTATTGATAGTATTGATATTTATGTTTATAAAATTAATTTTGAGTAATTATACTATTTTTGAGTAATTTTAGTAAATTTATATATATAGGGGTATTTTGATAATTTGACACTAAATTGGTTAAAAATGTAATTAAATTGGTTTTAATAGTTATTTAGGGTATAAAAATGATTTCTAAAAATTATTTAGTACTTTTAACTAATTAAAACTATTTTTCATAAATTATTTTCAAATTATATATATAATATACGATTTTTCTAATAAAATGAGTTTTTATCGATTTTTAACATGTTTTAGGGTTAATTACGTAATTTGGATTTATAAAATGTATTTTTATTATTTAAGGGCATTTTCAGTATTTTTATAAATATTCTGTGAATCGTGAACCTCGGTCGGTGAATTGTAGTTTGGAGTCCGACCGAGGGGTTTTCGTTGTGAATTTTGTGTCTATTTTCGAAGTGTGTTTCTTTTCAAGGCTGACTCTACTCTTTAAGTAGGGAGATGTCCTTTTTATAGGGGAGGTTCTACCGAATTTTTGGTAGAATTCTTGTAAAACGTGATGTCTGGTCAAATTCTGATTTTCTATTGTCATTTGCTTGTTTAGTTGTGCTGAGACCGAGGCCTAGTGGACCAGGTCCATCGGACCCATCTCGAGGAGCGCAACAAACATTGAGTTGTTATTTTATATATATATGTTTTAGGGTGCATGTTTTAGAAATGTATGGTTTGTTTTGATAAATATGCATAAATGATTTAATTAGTACTTAAGTTTATTTTTGGTTTATTTTCGGTATATTTTGGTATATTTTCAAAATATATGCATGTTTTATTAATAAATTATTCTTAAAATATTTTTAAATATATTTCTAATTTATTTTGCAATTATATTGGATTTATTTGACGTATGTATACTCGAAATATACCTGGTTTACTTTTGGTATATTTCTAGTATATATATGGATATGTTGCTATTTATTTCAAATTCATGCATCATTTATTTTTATGAATGTATGTTTTATATTTAAAATGAAGGATATCAATAGAACGTGCTACCTAGTGGGCAGCATTAAGACCGAGTATGTACTAGTACGCTGATAGCATTTAGGCTTCATTACTAACCTATTTGTGGATATTGATCGTTTTGATTTATCTGATGTGTGATATGATTTGGGAGTGTGATTGCTGGAGCTCGGTTGACCAAGTGTCTCGGGGCTAATCACACTGACAGTCAGACTGTTAGAGCTCGGTTGACTTAGTGTCTCGGGGCCAGTCTACTGTCCAAATGGAATAAGTGAATATATTTGGAATAAGTGAGCCTGTATGGCTAGAGTGTTGTCTAACAATATTTTGAGGTTGCGATTTTTTAGGGTTCTATTTGACCCTTCATAAACAGTGATTTTCACAAAATATATAAAATGATTTTGTTGCATCTGTGTGTAATTGCCTGTATATATATTTATTATATATATACTATTGATTGTGTGCATTGTCATTTAGTATGCATGTATATATTATAACAATTCACTTAGTGAGGTCTGACTCCCCTTCGTTGACTATTTTTCAGGAGAGTCATCGTTTTCAGATCTCAGTAGTAGACCCATACGCCGGATTTCTTCCACCCCGGCTTCATTATGTAAAATGCTTTCTTAAGTTTTATTTTATAATCTAGACACTGCAGTAGTTGTAAAATTGTTAAAGGGTGTTGCATTATATTTGTGTGAGTTGTGTATTTTCAAAATTTGAACTGGAATTTGCATTAAGAGAATATTAATATATGAGATAAGGATGTTCAATTTAATATTATTGGCAGATTATTATTTTATTTTATTTATAATTTTATTTCCGCTACAGAGTATTTTAATTAAGTTATTATTATTATTGCATGTTTTGTTTTATTTTAAGGCTTGCTACGAGTTCCGAATTTGAAAGAATTCATGTTCCCTAGCGTCGGTCATGACCCCTATTTTGGATTGTGACAGTTACAAACTAGTAAGCATCCTCTCCTAAAATTATCCGCAAATTCAATCTCCAAGCTCATGCTTAGGTTATAAAAACTAAAATTTTCATACATAATGACCATGTACAACTATTTTAATTAAAAAACCATTTAATAATTCAATAATTGAATCGAAAATGCAAACTCATACACTATTATTCTCAAATTATAATTAAGCATCAAATTTGCAAAACAAATCAACAAAAAGTTTTAAGGACAAGCTAAATAGAAATATGGGAAAACTGAGTTGAAAATTAATGAATGATGAATAGTTTCCTAATATATATATTATAATTTTTATTTTTTTACTGAATGAATAAAATAAAAACTCAATGATATGTAAACAAAAAAAAATAGAAACCCTCCCCACATTAGCCACGTCATTGTCCCCAATGACAAAACAAATGCAAAAAGGTAGAAAATAAAATGGAAAAGTATAAAAAGGAATAGAAAAGAGGAATATTGTCCTGAAACTTGTTGTCATCCGATATCGCAAAAGGAGTAGAAAACAAAAGAGTTAGAAATCAATATCCAAAATACAAACCAAATGGTTAAGCGCTAAAAATCCTTCAACAAAATGAAGAAAATAAAGAAAGAAAACAACATTAAATGTCTGAAGAAAAAAAAGAAACGAAAAGAAAAATAACAAAAGTAAAGAACATCAGTCCTTATTTGCATTTGCTTATAATGCTTATAAAAAAACAAACTAGGATGGAAGACGACATGTGGATGGCGTGTGACAATCCTTGGAAAGTTTGGAAAATGATTTTTTTTTCGAAAAGTTAAAATTGAAAAAAATAATAAATTAAATTAAATTAAATGAAAATTAAATAAATGAACACACAATTAAATTAAGCATGAATTCATGAAAATTAAGAACAAACTAGATAAAGCAAAAAATAGAAATTGCATATAAATGTATAGATTGAAAAATTATGTCCAAAATTTAAATTTTAATCAAATTAATTAAAATTCATGCAATCCATAAATAAAATTGAATAATGCTCATTAATAATCATGAAAAGAATGCTTAATGCAACTTAAAAAAAATTAAGTAAAATAAATTCTAACAAACCCACTAAATACCTAAAACAAAAATTACTAAAATATTAAGACAAGAAGGTAAGCTAAGATAAAATAAAATAAAAGTGGTTGTGTGTGCATGTGAGAGGAAGAAACAATAATAATAATAAGAATAAGAATAAGAATAATAATAAATGAACAAATAAAAAAAGAAAAAAGAAACAAAAAAGAAAAGAAAAAAAATTATGCCTAGTTGGGCTTTGGAAGCCCAATAGCCAAATTAAAACATTAAAATTGAAAAATGGGAGTGCCGGTTATTCCCACAACATAGGTGAAGACACGACCTCTATATGGCCGTGTCAAATTAATTTTTTTTAAATTCATAAAAAAAAAAAAAAAACCCAAAAAAATAACAATAATAGTAATATTAGAACTAAAATAAAATAAAAGTAGTAAAATAAAAGGCATGTAAGGGAAAAATAAATAAATTCTAATAGATATACTAAACAAAAATTAATAAAATATTAATAAATAAATAAATAAAAGTGGATGTGTGTGTGAGTGTAATAATAATAATAATAATAATAATAATAATAATAATAAGGAATAAACAAGAAAAGAAAGAAAAAAATCAATGTAAGAAAAAGAAAAAGAAAGAAATAAATAATAAAATAAAATAAAATGAAAAATTGGTGTTTAGCACCACAATTTCAACACGGCTTGTCTTTAAATGAAATAGGAAAGGACATGGCGTGGTGGATACTGTGTGACAAGCCATGATAAATTTAGCAAAGCAAGAGTTTGGGGTAGAAAATGAACACGACATGACATGCCGTGTAGGATGCCATGTTGAATGGGTGGGACTTTGCTAGTTAATACACATGACTTCAGGAAAATGTGACGCATCCCATGGAATAATCTGCATGAGAACGCGATTTATGGCACACGACATGTAAATATTGTAGTCAATACTATGCCAAAATGTCAGGGGCATGACACGACATGATCATGTCGTGTTTCATCTCATGTGGTGTTCTGAACAATCAAGAGGAGGTTCACATGGCATGGTGAAACCATGATCCTTACCGTGCAATAATTTGGACTAAAAAATAAACAAAGAAACAAACATACATGACATAATGAAACTGTGTGTGAAACCATGATGAAAACTATATTCTAAAAATAAGACAATGCTTATATCAATTCGTACCTAGGCACGACATAGTCATGTCGTGCTTGATCTCGTGAGGTGTTGAAAACATGTCATTCAGTAACTTCGTGAGCCTTTTTTTATGCAATATAAACCTAAATTAGGGAATGAAAATTTTAAAAGAAATAAAAGCAAAATTAAACATAAAAATTAAAATAAAGTAAAGGTAAATAATAAAAAAAATAAAAAAATAAACATGAAAATAAAAATAAAAAGAGAGAAAAAAAATGAAAAGGAGGATGGAAGAATTATTAAGTTGCCTCTCAATTAGCGCTAGTTTAAGCTCTTTTAGCTTGACCCTAATGTTGGATCTTTAGTTAAATAGGATTGATCAAATAATAATCCTCTCCCACTTGAGCTCGCTTATTTGGCACTTGAAAAGAAGATAATAAATTCTTAAAATTCATATCTTTCATAGCACTTTTAATTTGCCACTCTTTAGTATATTTCTTTAGAGGCCCATTTTTCTTCTTAACTTTCTTGGCCGCTTTCACCTCTTTAGTATCACAACTGGGACATGTTTTAAGTGGCTCTTCAAGAACTTAGAAAAGAACCTCTTTAGCATAAACCTCAATTGTATCCACTCAAAAACAAGAAGTCATTAATGAAGATTAGATTGGTTTCTTAAAGACATCAAACTCTACTTTTTCTTCTCCAATCTCTAGAGTAATTTTCCACATTTAACATTAATAATTGCCCTAGCGATAGTAAGGAAGGGACACCCTAAAATGGTTGGAATTTTAAGGTCCTCTTCCATCTCCAAGATGATAAAATCTACCGACACATAATAATCTCCAACTTTAATGGGCACATCTTCTAAGATCCTATAAGGATAGATGATGGCTCTATCCGCTAGCTGTAGTGACACCATTGTTGGTTGTGGCTCACTAATTTTTAGGTGTTTGCAAAAATAAAGAGGCATTATGCTCACACTTGCACCTAAATCACACAAAGACTTACCTATAAACTCATTCCTAATAGTACAAGCGATAGTGATACTCCCTGGATCCTTATGCTTTTGTGGAAGCTTATTTTGAATGATGACGTTGTACTCCTCATTAATGGGAATGGTCATCATTCCCACTTTCGCTTATGTGCAATGATGTCTTTTAGGAACTTTGCATAGGAGGGCATCGCGTTGATTACATCCAAAATCGGTATGTTGAGCTTGAGCTATTGGAATGCCTTAAAAAACTTCCCAAAATGCTTGTCATCTTTGCTCCTTTGTTGCCTTTAAGGGAAAGGGAGTGGTGGAGTGATTATAGGTACTTCCCTCTTATCTTCTTTATCCTTTTCAACATCCTCAGTCTATTTCTCCTCTTTTTGTGTGTTCTTTATAGCCTTTTCCTCTTCCTTTTTGATTCCTACCTCGAGTAGCTGCTTTCCACTTCAAAGCATTATTGCTTTCACATGCTCTCTTGGGTTCTCGAGTTGATTAGGAATCTGACGCGGTTATCTAAAATTAGAGGCATTAACTTGTGAAGCAATTTAGTTTTCTAAGATCTTATTATGAGCAAAAAGTTATCTCACTTGAGAGGTTAGATTCTTGATGGCTTCCTTTTATTTTTTTTATCCTTTAGGAATTTCTCCATCATGATTTCTAGGTTAGGCTTTCTCTCTGGATGTTGATGGAAAGAATTATTTTATTAGAAACTCGGTGGAGGTTGCTTGAATCCTTGGTTGGCATTTTGGACTCCCCTTTGATTGGACCATGAAAAGTTTGGGTGGTCCCGGATTGTGTGTGTTTGAGTAGGGGTTTATTAGTTCCTTTGAAAGTTTTTTAGAGCATTAAGTTACTTTATGGATTGATATGAATAAGCAAGACTTCCTTGGCATTCAATAGTTGAGTGTCCTCCTCTACAAAACTCACAGGAATAAACAACTATTGGATTTGACACTTTGGCGGTAGCTTCAAGTTTCTTAGTGAGCATGTTAATTTTGGTATTAAGAAGATTTCACCCGTCCACCTCATTCAAACCTGTGACTTTCCTTGGGGCACTTCTTTCTCTTACCATTAGTAATTATTGGTTTCCATAGTCTTAAAAAGATTATAGGCATCTTTGGGTGTCTTACTCATGAATGAACCTTAAACAGTAGCATCAATTATAATTCTTATTGGCTTAATAAGTCATAGATAAAAGGTTTGAATGAGTAGCCATTGTGGAACTCCATGGTGAGGATATTGATGTTACAAATCTTTGAACCGCTCATATGCTTTATATAAAGATTCACCATGATGTTGAGTGAAACTTGTAGTCTCTTGCCTGAATTTTATTATTTTTCCCGATGGAAAATATTTGCCCAAGAATGCCTCTAACAACATGTCCTATGTGGTAATGGACTGTGATGCAAGGGAGTGCAACCACAATTTGACCTTATCCCTCAGAGAGAAAAGGAATAATCTCAACTTTATTACATCCTAACTAACTCCATTCATTATGAAAGTGTCGCAAATCTCCACAAACTAAGCTAAATGGGTGTTAAGATCTTCGCTTAGGAGACCTCCAAATTGGAATTGTGAAACCATTTGAATAATTGCTAGTTTGATTTTAAATGTATTGAATTCAATAGTAGGCCTCATAATACTATTATGGGTGTCTCCTGGATTAGGCATTGTGTACTCTTGAAGAGCACAAATCCTTACTGGTTATGCTGCTTGATCTTCAGCCATCTTTCGCTTGTCTTTCTCAAGCTTTTCCTTTCAGTTTTTCTTAAATGATTTCTCGATTTCAAGGTTGATCTTCTCTAATTTTGTCCCTTTAGATCAAGTGTTCATAAATTAGCAAAAATCGCCTAAAAAATCAATAACCAAAACAAGTAAGATTAAAAGAAAAAAAATACTATTCTAAGAAAAGTAAAAATTAAATTAAATTAATATTAATTTTGTCAATCCCCGACAATAGCGCTAAAAACTTATTATGTTCAAAACTCGTAAGCGCACAGATGGTGATTGCAGTACAAAAGATATTGTTCCTATAAGGACTGTATATTGAGTACTAATATTTTTACTTATATTCTTAGCTAGTAAATTAAATAAAATGATATTGCACATTTAATATATACAATGCAAATGAATTAAATTATAATCAAATGATAAAAAGTTTAGAGTCGAGGTTTAGTTTCACTATTCCAATCCAATCATGAACACATTAACATATAAAAGACATTGACTTCAGTTAAGGGTAATTTTTCTAAAATACCTAAAGACTCTTTCGAGTTCAATTAAGCATGTAAAGATTAAAATTTAACCTACTCTCGTGGTTAAGAAATTAATCTAAACTCATTAAGATCCTTAACAATTAATCTACCACTGTAGACCTCTGCCTACTGTCATGGTTCCCTGTAGAGTTCGCCTACTCTTGTGGTTGAGTAATCTAAGTTCTACAAGTCTTAAGCTAATAAATTTCCCTAACTCTCATGGGTGAATCTACCCATAAACATGCAATCAAGCTGGCCAAGAATGAAAATAAACATTAAGTGTAACTTATAGAATTAACTAAAAATCAAATTAAATAAATAACAACTTGTGTTCAATCACATCATGGAATAACACTCCTAACCTAAACCCTAAAATAAAATTAGCCAGACATGGTTATGGCGAAAAATACAAACATGATTAAGGATGAAAGAAGAAGAATTAATAACAAATAAACTTTTGAATTTCTTACACAAATCTTCTTCAATCTTTATTTAGCTCTGGTTTATGGCCATCAATCAATGACCAATGATGATTTCTAGCTTCTCATAATCCTCCTTTTATAGAGTTCACTAGGGAAAGAATATGAAAGCCCTTAAAATTTTCTTTCTTTTCGGGCAAGGAAAACATTTTTTATTTGACATGGCTTGGACAAGCCATGTCACATGTTGTGCCATTTTGCATGGAACATGCACATAGGTTGAAGCATGTGGTGACACATCTCGTGCCATATTATTTCCTTTTCTTCTAGCTTGGCCAATAACCACACAGTTTGGCACATGGCTTATACAAGCCATGTCACTTTCCATTTTGATGAATTCTTTACCCGACACGGTTTGGTAAACCGTGTTGCATGTTGTGCTTAACACAGTTCCTTATTCCTTTGGATTTCCTTTTTAGACTTAACTACAAAAAGGGAAAATAAATTAATATTATACAAAAACTCCCAAAAATATGCTTTAAACAATAAAATCCTAATTAAACACTAACACTTATATATTTCCTATTTAAACTTATATTCTACCCAAATGATTCTAATTACTTATTCAAATTTCATTAAAAATCAACTCAAAATATACGTAAAAATAACATACATCATATGTTATAACTTGATATTTTAAATTATTAAAATTTAATTTGGGATATGCAGTGTTAATAATATTTTAAATTTAATTTTTATATATTATAATTATTGTGTGTAATTTAATTTTAGTGTGTATATGATTATTTATTCATTTATTAATATTATTATCGTTATTGTTGTGAATAATATTTATTTATTGTATTTTAAATATTTTATTACATAGAGAAATTTATTTTGAAGTGACTATTATTTAAAATTATTATTATTATTATTTTATATGTATATATTTGTGTGTGGGAATTTTTTCTTTTCCTATATTTTTATATAAAAAAAAGGGATATGTATTTTTTTTCGGGATTTTCTTTCTCCTTTCTTTTTTCTTTCTTTTCCTTTCTTTTCTTCTTCTTTTTCCTCCTCTCGTGCGAGTTACATACCACCACCGTGCACCACTAGCCTTCGCCTGCCACCATCAAAGCTCGCCATCCCCTCCTCCCTCTTCCTTCCTCCTTCTACCGACGTCAACTGCCCCTTTCTCCTCTGTTTCTAGCAAGAAACAGTAGCAACAACAACAACTTCAACTCATCGTCGGTAACGTTTATGGCGGTTCCAGCTCATGATCCTAGACTCTTTCAACGCCTCTAGGTCTGGGCAAGCTAGTTTTTAACTTGGTTCAAGCTAGAAACGTCCAGTTAGTTATATATCTTCAAGTTTTAGTTTAGGTGTATTTAGGTTTTTTATTTTTTGAACTTATTATGATGTGATTCATGCTTAATGTCTTTGCAAATATTATTGTGTGTAGCTTAAGCTATTCAAATATATTTTTGTTTGATTTTTTTGAATATTTTGATTTTTTGGTGTTTTGATTTTTCCAGAGAGTCACTGTTCCATTGACCCTCGCTGGAAAATCTTTTTATTTTTAATAAATTGTGGATTATTTGGATGATAGTTTATGAAGGAAGTATTTGGAAATTTTGATTCGATTATTTATTATGAATTTTCGAAAGTTTATGTGAAAAATTAATTTTTGGAAAAATTAATCTAAATTGGTAAATTTGTTGTTTTAATTGAACTTATTGTTAATTAGTATGTTTTGAATAATTTGGAATAATAAATAGAAATTAAAATAATTTTTATAAATTATTTACTATTTTTAAACTAATTAAATAATAATTTACGGAATATATTCAATAATAATTTTATTTATTGTTTTTTGTGATTAAATGAATTTTTACACTATTTTATTACATATTTGAACTATTTAAATAATTATTTGTGAATTTTACTATTTAATTTCAAATAATTGAAAATAGATTTTTATTAATATTATATAAATTATTTGAGAATTATTAACTAATTTGGCAAAAAAATAATTAACTTTAATGTTTTTTGTTATTTAAATAAATTGTATTATGGTTTATTATTGATGTTTATAGATTTTAATGATTTTTATTATATCATTATTATTAAATATTGATTTTTGAGAATTGTATTTCTCGATTGGAAATTGTGTAGTTCGAGGTTCCAACTTGAGGTGTTGTGTTGTTGAGTATTATTAAAGTGTGTTTGCTTGTTGGATCAGCTCTATTTTGAGTAGAGAGATGTTCATTTTACAGAGAAGACTCTACCGAATTTTCGTAAAATGTGACGTCGAGTTGATCCTGAGTTTTTGGTTTTGTGGTCAAGTCATATTCTAAATTGAGTCTTTCTTTAGAATTCCTAGAAGTGTAAATTTAGGGATTTATTCTGATATTGTTATTATTATTATATTTTTCTATAGTTGCACCGAGACTGAGGCCTATCGAACCAGGTCAGTTGAGTCTGTTGAGGAGTGCAAAACTGTGAGTTATTATTTTATATATGCATTTCATGTAGTATACATAATTATGAGCATACATGTTTTCATAATGTATTTGAATATGAATTATTCGACCAAATGATTATATATATATTTGGTATACTTTTGATATATTTTAGTATATATGTGACAAATATGTTTGGTATATTCTTAGTAAATATTTGGTATACTTTTGGTATATTTTGGTATATATGTGACATATATATTTGGAATATTTTTAGTATACATTCGGTATTTTTCTGGTATACAATTGGTATATTTCCAGTATATGCTTGGTATATAAGTGGTACGTTCTTTTAAAATGGATGCTATTATGTTTAAATTATGTATTTTATTATTTCCAACATTTACACGATTTATTTGAAGTATATCAGTAGAATGTGCTACCTAGTGGGCTGCACTAGGACTGTGTACATATTAATGTGTTAGATTTTAGGGTTGAGATTATGAAATCATTTGATGTGAAATTTGATTATTCGATTATTAAGAATTGTGTTGAGAGAGTAGTGTGATTGTGGCAGCTCGGTTAACCTAATGTCTCGAGGCCAATCACACTGACTGTGAGACTGCGGGAGCTCAGTTGACTTAGTATCTCGGGTCTAATCTACTGTCCAAAAATGGAAAAGAGAATTATTTTGAAATTAAGTAAGCCTATTGGCTAGTGAGAATTATTAACTAAGGTTGCGTAATAATTTAGCGTTCTATTTGATCATTCACTTAAATAAACTTTTTCTGCATTTATTATTATATAAACGTGGATTTTGGCATCTATGTGACTTTAAGTTGCATATATATATATATATATAATAATAATAATAATAATAATAATAATAATAATAATTCACTTAGTGAGATCTAACTCCCCTCAATATTTTTTTTACAGAATCTTTTTCTTTTTCAAACCTCCCCAGTAGTATTATACACCGCTCGTCTTCAGTCCCGGCTAGATTATGTAAATTTTATATCTGAACTCTTGTTTGTATTTTAGAAATTGTAGTAGTAGTGTTACTGTGATAGAAGTTTGTTGTATTGATTTGAGATTTTGTATCCGAATCTTATATGAAATATTTTTATTATGTATGATATAAAGATTTATTCTTATATTAAATAAAGTTTTAATTCTGGTATTTTTTATATTATTATTGCATGTGTTTTTATTTTTAAGACTTGTTACGGGTTTCGGATTCGAAAGAATTCTCATTCCCTAGCACCGGTCATGACTTCCTGGTTTGGGTCGTGACATTATACTTTTACATTTTTCCTAATTTGATCTTTAACACATGGTTATCAGCCTTTGGTATGTTACTCCAACATTTTTTAGTTTAAAAGGCATAACCTTGTAGTAATCAAGGTCTTCATGAGTGATAAATGATGTTTTCTCCTAATCTTCCTTCTTCATTAGTATTTGATGGTACCCCTAAGCAGCATCCATAAAGCCATACAAGTTGTGACACGCAGTCAAGTCTACTAGCTGATCTATTATTGGTAATAGATAGTTGTACTTTGGGCATACTTTGTTGAGATCAGTATAGTCTAGCCATATTTGTACTTCCCATTTGGCTTTTTTACTAGCACCACGTTAGTTACCCATTTCGGGTGTGCTACTTCTTTGATGAATTTAGCTTCTAGTAATTTCTTTATTTCCTCGAAGATCACCTTCTATCTCTCATATGCGAAGTTCCTCTTTTTTTCATAATAACAAGTTTAATGCGAGGCAATCTGAGGATCTACCCCAATGATCTTAGATGCTTTAGAGGCAAAGATGTCTGAATGTTTGATAAGGACCTTGCTTATTCCACTTTTAACTTCGTCATCAAGCTCATTACTGATTTTAACTGTCTTTCCTTTAACGATTTATAATTCTAGACTTGATCAACTAGCTCAGGATTGGCTCCTTATTTCTCAACTTCTAAGGATTCTAGAAGGAATGCTTCTATCTAGGGTTTAACAGTTAGCTAATAGCATTGGCTGACCATATGCTGATCTCCATGAATAGTTATAACTTGGCCTTTAAGAGGAATCTTTATAGTTAAATGCCTGATGCTTGTGGCTGCATTAATTTCATAAAGGATTAGTCGACCTATAATGTCGTTGTACATGAGAGGAAGATCTATCACATTAAATAGAGCTTTATTAGCTTTTACATCCCCAATATCTCGATTGCCAAATTCTAACCTTAGCTCCACTAGCTTTATTGGTTGTGTGGTTCCATTGTAAAAGCTTGTAATGGGACTCCGGATAGCTTTCAAATCAGTGACAGAACTTCCCATCGCCTTATAAGAATTCTAAGAGAGTGCATTGACAACACTTCTACTATCAATTAGCAATCTTTTTACTAAGTAATTGTTGATAAAAGCACTCACCACTAAGGCATCATTATGAGGATATTGAACATGTTTTCCATCTTCTGGGCCAAATTTTATAGTTTGCGTGTTTTCAGAGGTGGGGCCTTATTACTTCTGAGTTCTTTTAGGCTTCCTTTCAGTCATTTCTCCTCTAGTAATTATGTTGATAACCCTAGCTACTTTGTTCTGAGCTTTCTTTTACTCTAGCCTATCTTTGTCTTGATCATTCGGCTCTCAGTCCCTTTTAGTTGTGCTAATGAAGTTGCCAAGTTTTCCATTCTGTATTAACTTTTCCATAGCATTCTTCAATTCTTAGCATGCCTCAGTCTCGTGCTCATAATTCCGGTGGTATTGGTAGTAGAATCTCCTATCTTACATGGTTCTCCTAGTTGGACTCTGTAGACGGCGGGGTTTAGCGCACGTCCAAGATTTTAGCAACAACGACACTGTTTAGGCTTAGAGCCTTAGAGAACACACTAACCACTGTCACAAAGATATGGGGTAGAGATGAGGAGTCGCCATCCAAGGTAATAATTGGGATAAATCGAAAAGGTGGTACTCGATTCCCTAAAAGAAAGCTAGTACCAAAACCAGGAGATTCTAGATACAGAATACTAACTTCTCTTAGTCTCGTGTTCATTTAGAATAATTTTATAAATAATTATTTCATCCTTTAATTTCATTCAATTTTATTAAACCCTATTTGACATCCATCTAACTCTAGGCATCTAGTCAATAAAAGTACACATAAAAAATGCACTCAAGATCGTGTTGTCCATAAGTCTAAACTATGTTAATTTTAAAAAGTTAGCTAGATTTACATTTTATTTACAAATAAGAAAGAGACTAAAGGTGGGCCTACATTTTTTATTAATTAGTGAGCATAGATCTATTTATTTTAGTTTATCTAAGGAATGGGCTTAAGTCTATTCAATTTTAAAGGAAAAGTTAAATTAGTGGGCCTAAATCTAACTTGGTTTTATTTTAAGTGAAATGTGGGTCTATGTCTATTTATTTTAAAAGAAATGAATTTAAGTAGGCTGAGCTAAGTGTAAACAAGTTTTAATTAACTAAGTGGGCCTAAAATCTAATTAACCTAATGGGCCTAAGTTATTTTTAATTATTTAAAACCCTAAATCATTTTTAAGCCTATTTATTAAGTGGGTTAGACCTAAATGTGGGTTTGGGGCCCAAAAACATAAAAATACATAAAAAAAATAACAAAATCAAATCAAAACACATTCATATATGATTTCTAAAAAAATTAATTTAATTATATACAAACCCTAATTAACTAAGGCCACCATTAATTTTAATTAATTTTACCTAGTGAATCTAGTTTTACTAATTAATTTTAAAGTGCAGAAAAGTAAATCTTTTACTATTCCCACTATTGGGACTATTACAAACTATGTACAAAATTAAAATTTAACAATTATACACCCATGAATTAAATAACTATACAGAACACCAAAATGAAAAATAAAGACAAAACCCTAAATTCTACTAGAAAACAACATATGTTCTTCTATGGCATTTCATGGACTTTCTATTCAGTTTAAACACTGGCAACATCCTCCTTAATCCACATTCGCATATCAAAATGAAAACATAGAAATAATCAGATTAGTAATGAAATTGAATAATAAAATAAAAATCACAAAAAAGAAGAGAAGAAAAAAATGAATGTTATGCATATGCTTTGAAATAGCCCCTCAGATTGAGATTATCACCATTATTCTTGACTTGTTGTTTGATTTTGGACTGGAAAGGGTGTTCTCAGGAGCTTTTTGAGTTTAGGGTTTTTTTTTGTTCATCGCACGCATGTAGACTCTACTTTTAAATGCAGAGTATGCGCGTACTGGCTTCCTCAATTACAGGAACAGACTTATTTCTCCCAAAAGAATTTTATTTTTGAAGGTTATTTACACGTTTTTAACATATTGAAATTTTCATTAGATAATAATAATCATAAAATTAAATTTTTAATCAATCAAAATACTGAAAAAATCGATAAAAAAATAAGAAAAAATACGCGAAAAAATAAAAAAATGGGACTTTTACACGTCGACATTGTGCCATACGGATCGAAAAATTGGATTTCTGATCGAAAATCTAGATTTTTGATTGGAATCCACAATTCCGATCGGCATTATGGATTTCCGATTTCCAATCGGAAATCCATAATTTCGATTTCCAAATTTTTTTTACTTTTAATTACCAAAAGACCCCTGAAAAATTAACTTATTTGCAATCAAATCCTAAAAAAATATTGCAATTTAGTCCCTAAAGTCCAGAAAATCGACAACCAAGTTCAATTTTTGAATGAATTTCATCATAGAGGCTTATGTCATAATTGTACACAATTGCATCTCGAAATTGAGTGCTTACAAACTCAGTCTTCTAGCTAGAGTTATGCCTAACCCATTTTGCCTGATCCACTTGAGGATTTTGGATCTTGAGGTGTTTTAGTGGTGTGTACTTGTAATGACCTGGTATTTTAAATAATACAAAACTATTTTGAGATATGCAGTGTTAATAATATTTTAAATTTTATTTATATACTATTGTTATTATTTGTGAATATTATTTATTTATTTTATTCTAAGAATTTTGTTTACGTAAAATAATTTATTTAGGAGTTCTATCATTTAAATACGTTAAAGTTATTATCGATACTATTAATTTAAATAGTATTATTATTATTATTATTTCATTGTTATTGTCATTCTTGTTATTATTATTATTATTATTATTATTATTATTATTATTATTATTATTATTATATTATTATTATTATTATTATTATTATTATTGTTGTTGTTGTTGTTATTGTTGTTAATTTGAATAGAGGGACATTTTAATCTTTTCCTAATAATTAAAAAGTAAAAATTAAAAATTAAAAAAATTAAAAAAGTAAAAAATTGGGTCAAAGTCACAATCTCCCTCTTCCTTTTCTTTTTCTTTTTCCTTCTCCTTTCCTTATTTTCCCTTCCCTTCCCGTAACATTGCCAGCGCCACCTAACCCCGTCGGACCACCACCACTTATCACCGTCACCTTCTCTTCCTTCCTAGCTGTCGTCCGCCACCTGCAGAGCTGTTGGTCACCATCGGAATCGCCTGAACTGAGACCTGTAAACTGTGGACTCCATTGATGCTGATAGATCCTTCGACCACCAAATCTTGTCACTCTAGTCTCTTTCGAACCCTCTAGTTTCAGTGAAGCTAGTTCTAAGCTCCGTTTGAGCTTGCATCCCCTCGTTTGTGAGTTATTTTCAATTTTTAATTTATGTGTTTTAGGGTTTCAAATTTTTTTTGAATTATTCTTTTTGATTTTTGGATTTTTGCTTTGGAAATGTTCTTTATGTCAACTTAATCTTCCTAAATATTAAAATATTGAATTTTTGATAATTATGTTAATTAATTAGTTTTAATGAAAATTTAATTAAATTAGTGTTATTAATTTGAGTTATTAATTTTAGAATTATTAACATAATTTTTAGTGAATTTATATAATTTTTGAGAATATTTTTATATTATGTGAATTTTGTATATATAGGTTAATGGTGTATTTTTTTAGGAAATGATAGTTAAATAATGTGTTTTAGATGACTTTAGAATTATATAGGGTATTAAAATGATTTTTATAAATTATTTACTATTTTTAACTAATTAATACTTATTCTCTAAAATTATATTCAAATAATATATTATTTACTATTTTGGTGATTAAATGGATTTTTAATTACTTTTAATATATATTTAAGCTATTTAAGCTATATGAGTATAGAAAAGTGAATTTTACTATTATATGTTGAATTATTGAAAATTTTGATTTTTTATTAATATTATATTATTATTTGAGATTTTTATTTAATTGTTGTGAAAATAATTATATTTAGGGATTTAATGTTTAAATATATTATATTTTGGTATTTTATGGGTATTTATGAAATTTAATGATTTTTAATATACTTATTATTTTATATTGATTCTTGGTGAATTGTGAACCTCGGTTGGGAATTTGTGCAGTTCGGGATCTCAACCCGAAGTATTGAACTTTGTGGTATTAGAAATGTGTTTTTCCTTGCAAGATCGGATCTACTGTTAGTAGAGAAATATCCATTTTATAGAGGAGGTTCTACCAAATTTTCAGTAAAAAATCTCGTAAAACATGACTTCGAGTCGATCTTAAATTTATGTGTTTGTCTGAGTTTTTAATTCTTAGATCGAGTCTCCTTTAGAATTCTTATAAGTATAAGTTAGAAATTTATTCTAATTATTATTATTATTTATTTTTTAGCTGCGTCGAGACTAAGGCCTATTGGACCAGGCCCGTCGAGTCAGTCTCAAGGAGCGCAAACTTATGAGTTATTATTTTATATATACATTGCATATAGTGCATGATTATAAATAATTATGTTTTGATATGAATTATTTCATTAAATGGTTTAGTATATTTTCGGTATACTTTTAGTATATTTTGGTATATTCGACATATATGCGATGATATATACGTAATAATTTCTCAATATGCATTCTAGTATATTTTAGTATATTTATGGTTGAATTTAGTTATATGTAGCATATATATACTTGAAATATATTTAGTATATTTTCGGTATATTTCTGGTATATATATGGTATATTTCTCTGTTGTGAATGTCATTTATGTTTAATTATGCATTTATTTATTTTCCATAAATATACGATTTATACGAAGGATATCAATATAATGTGCTATCTAGTGGGCTGCACAATAACTATGTACATATCGGTTCGTTAGACTTTAGGGTCAATATTGTGAGAATTATTTTAGGTGAATTGATTATTGTGAATATTGAGTATTCAGTGAGTGAATAGTGTGGTTGCTGGAGCTCGGTTGACCTAGTATCTCGAGGCCAATCACACTAACAATGAGACTGCTGGAACTAGATTAACTTAGTGTCTCGGGGCTAGTCTACTGTCGAAAATGGAATAAGAGAATTTATTTGGAATTAAGTAAGCTAGCATGCTAGTGAGATATTTGTTTGAGGTTGCGAATATTTTAGGGTTCTATTTGATCCTTCATTTAAATAATGTTTTTTGCATTTGATATATATATATATAAAAGCAGATTTTTGCATGAAATGTGTGTATATATATTATAATAATTCACTAAGTGAGGTCTGACTCCCCTTAATATTTTTTTCAGGAGATTCCTCATTGTCAGACCTCAATAATAGACCTTTACGTCGAACTTCTTCAGCCCTGGCTAGATTATATAAATTATTTATCTGAACTTTATTGTATTTTAGAAAATTATAGTAGTAGTGGTTTGTATATGTAAAATGTTATTTTAGTAAGAGACCTTTCTTTGAATATTGTATGAAAATATTTTTTTTATTTTATGAAATGACATTCAAGTATTTATATTTATTTTTATATTGATTTAAGTTTAATTCTGATGTATTTTTATTTATTTATTGCATGCATTTTTTTATTTTTTAAGGCTTGTTATGAGTTTCAGATTCAAAAGAATTCTCATTCTCTAGTGCCGGTCATGACTCCCGGTTTGAGTCGTGACAGTACCTCTCTACTTCCCTTACGGATCCTTCAGCCGGGTTTCTGAAGTTTGAGCACTAACATCTAGGCTTTTTTGGTTATGACATTTCATCTTTTTTTATATGTGCTTTTTTATTATCCCAATGCATCCTTCTATTTTCA
This sequence comes from Mallotus nudiflorus, assembly GCA_947683625.1. Classification (NCBI taxonomy): domain Eukaryota; kingdom Viridiplantae; phylum Streptophyta; class Magnoliopsida; order Malpighiales; family Euphorbiaceae; genus Mallotus; species Mallotus nudiflorus. Next base: position 410,232 of record CANTUR010000136.1, on the reverse strand, counting down.
TCCATTTTTATCATCTTTATCACTATAGCCATTACCTCAGCAAAGGTGCTAGGTTCTTTAGTTATGATTTTGTCTTTGAGTTTCCTCAATCGAGTCCCATTCTTCAAGACCTCTATGGTTATTTCATCAATTAAGTTCTCGATTTGCATAGCAACCTTATTAAATCTATCCAAATAATTTCTTAATGATTCTTGTCATGACCTAAACAAGGAGTCATGACTGACGCTAGGGAACAAAAATTTTTTCGAATCCGAAACTCGTAGCAAGCCTTAAAAATAAAAGCATGCAATAATTAAAATAAAATAAACACCATAATTAAAACTTAAATCAATATATAATAATAATCTCTAACATATCATAAAATAAAATATTTTAATACAATATTCAGAGAAAGACCTCTGAATTCACAACCAACATACAACAAAAATCAAATACAACTCACTACTGCAGTTTTCTAGAGTACAAATAAAACTAAGTAAGTAGTTTACATAAACAAGCCGGGACGGAAGAAATTCAGCGGATGAGCTTACTACTGAGGTCTAAAGAAGAATCTCCTGAAAAATCAACTGAGTGGAGTTAGAACTCATTAAGTGAATTGTTATAATATATATATATATATATATATATATATATATATATATATATATATATATATATATATATGAATTTTCTAATGTCAAATGCAATCAATTATTCATATATAATAAATATATATACATGCATTTCACAAAAATGTTGAAATCATTTTATATATAAATACTGAAAAAAATATCATTTGTTTATGAAGGATCAAATAAAACCCTATATAATCGCAACCTCGATCAACAATAACTCTCTAGCTATATAGATTCACTTACTCCAAGTAAATTCACTTATTCCATATGGACAGTAGACTGGCCTTGAGACACTAAGTCAACCGAGCTCCAGCAGTCTGACTGTCAGTGTGATTGGCCCCGAGACACTAGGTCAAGCGAGCTCCCGCAATCACACTCCTCAATCACATCAATATCAAAAGATAATCACTCAAATGACACCTCAAATAAGTCAGTATATCAACCCTAAAATCTATCGCACCAGTACGTACACTGTTTTAGTGTTGCCCACTAAGTAGCACGTTCTATCGATATCCTTCAATTAAAGTAAATCATACATACGGGAAAATAAATAATGTAGAATGATAGTCATAATGATAAAATAAACCATATATATACTAAAAATACACCTAAAATAAACTAAGCATATTTCAAGTATATATATGTCAGATAAATTCAAATCAAACATGAAATATACAAAAAATAAACCATATATACTTAAAAACAATTTAGTATAAATCAATAATATGACATGCATTTATTTAGAAATATACCTATAGTATACTTAAACATTTAATAAAACAATTATGAATAAATGCAAATCAAAACATGAATATATACTAAAACATGCATCTTAAATGCGACATATATATAAAATAACAACTCACAAGTTTGCGCTCCTCGAAACTGGTTCGATGGGCCCGGTTCACTAGGCCTCAGTCTCGACGCAACTAAACAATAAAATAAAATAGAAATCAGAATAAATCTAACTTAAGCTTCTAGAGAGACTCAATCTAAGAATACGAAATACAGACAGACACAAAATTTCAAAATCGACTTGATGTCACGTTTTATGAGAATTCTATCAAAAATTTGACAGAACCTCCTCTATAAAACGGACATCTCTCTACTAAAAAGTAGAGTTAGTCCTACAAGAAAACACACTTCTAAACAACGGAATATTCACACCTTTAGTTGGGACCCCGAACTACACAATATTCCTAATTGAAGTCCATAATTCATCAAAAATCCAAATAATATAATAAATATATTAAAAATCAATAAATTTCATAAATATCCTCAAAATATCAAAATATAGCATATTAAACATTAAAACATTAAATATAATAAATTTCACAATAATTACGTAAAAATTTCAAAATAATAATATAATATTATTAAAAATCAAATTTCTCGATAATTCAATATTAATTAGTAAAAATTCACTTTATATATTCAAATAACTAAAATAGCCTAAATACATATTAAAAGTTATTAAAAACCCATTTAATTACCAATTTAGTAAATAATATATTATTTGAAAATAATTTTCAAAAATTAGTATTAATTAGTTAAAAATAGTAAATAATTTATAAAAATCATTTTATTACCTTAAATAACTATAAAACCAAATAAAACATAATATTTAACTATAATTATCATAAAATTACACAATTAACCCTACAATACAAAATACACATAATATATCTAATATTCCATAAAAATTATATAAATGCATAAAAATTATTTTATCAACAAATATTACTCTAATATTATCAAAAACATATAATTAAACACTAATTTCAACAAAAATTAAACTTTAATCTAATTTTCTAATATTGACATAAACTATAAATATTTATAAAAATTACATCAAAATCACAAAAATTATTATCTCAACACTAAAATTAATAAAAATTTATAATAACACCAAATATACCAAATTCATAATTTAAATAATTGATTTACGAAAATTAATTAAATAATATTAAAATAATAAAAAATTAACAAAAATACAAATAAATTCTAAAAATCAAAATAAAAATATATAGAGGTAGATTAAGCTTCTAGGAACAACTTTTGTTAAGGTGGATTGTGTGAATCATTCAAGATCAACCTGAAAAAAAATAAAAGGAAAACCCTAATACTCAAAATAAAAAATTCAATAAAACTCTAAAATGGATGAATTAGAGCTAAAACAAAGGTTAGATTCATACTCACTGGTGCTCAAGGAGTTTAAATACACCAAAAGCATGAGAAATGGTGGCCAGAAGAGGGAGGAGTAATGTCGGAACCCACTGTTGACCCTGCTGCTGTTGTTGTTAATGTTGCCGGAGAAGAAGGAGGAAGAAGGCGTCGTCTGTAGGAGGTGGTAGTGGCTGGACGGCACTCTGACGGCAAGAGAAATGGACAGCGAGCGGGCGAAGGGGTTGGCTCTCGATGGTTCATTTTTTATAGCGTATATGTGTATATATGTTGTGTTCTTCGGTTTGTATGTATATATATATATATATATATATATATATATATATATATATATATATATATATATATATATATATATATATATATATTAATAAAACTTTATAATAAAATTATATAATATAACTTTATATTATTACTTTATCTCAATTTAACCTCCACCACACAATAAAAATAAATATCTCACTCATATATATATATATACATATATACACCTATATATATATATACACACACACATATATAATCACACACACACACATTATAATAAATTAATAATAATATACATAAAATAACATTTAACAATAAATAATAATAATATCAATAATATAAACAATACTCATTAAATAACATAATAATAATGCAAGTAATGTATATTAATAAAAAAAATAATAATAGAAATAATAATGCAAATTAAATGTTTAAAGTAATAAGTTTCAAAATAAAATATTTACGTAGAAAATATAATTAAACGTAAAATAATAATTATTAATCACAAAATAGTAAAATAATTAAATATAACTTTTAAATTCATTAAAACTGCATATCTCATTATATATTAAAATAATTTAAAAACTAGGGTTATTACAATTCTATAGCTTCTTGTCTGCACATCCGAAGATCATTGATGTTCTTAGTAGGAGGAACATTGATGATAAACCGAGTCCAGAATTTCTTAACTAATTCCTCAAAGGATGAAATAGAATTCTCAAAAAGCTGATGGAACCACTTCTGAGCATTCTTGGTGAGTGTACTAGGAAAGACTCTGTACAAAATTCTATCATTTACATTCTGAAGCAGCATCTTGGTTCTGAATGAGGATATATGGTTAATCGGATCCCTGGTTCCATCAAACTAGTCTAACTGAGGCATTCTGAACTTGGTTAGTATCTTTGTCCTGATTATTCAGCTTATAAAGGGTGTCTTTCCTTCCAAAACACACTCATCTTATTTCAAAAGTCCAATACAAGCTTGTTGCATAACTTCTTCAACTTTTTGAGTTATCTTTGAGTTATCTAAGGTCGGGATTATTATGCTAAATTTTCCTTATGGAGTTTTATAGCCTTCTCTATTTCCACCAGACACATTTAAAGCTGCTACTGGTGTTGCTACATTATTCAAGGATGGGTTATTTTAAGAATACTACCTTGAATTAAGGCATTCAACTGTTGTTGCATAAGGAGCATCTGGGTGTGGATGTTTTGAATCATTGCTTTTTTACTTAGTGAAGGTAGGTTGAGTGTTTGGGTTACTATGTTTATGGCAGGAGTTTTTGGCAAACTTGAAAAAGGAATGGAGGGTATAAGTCTGTTGTTATACTATAGAGGAGCATAATAAGGCAAGTCATTACCTGGTGTTGGCCATCCCTAGGTATTACTAGTTGAAGTGTATGCTCTGAGTGGAACCTGTAATAAGGGTCCAATATGCTGAAAAGGTGCTGATAGGTTGATTAGAAGAGCAAGGGCTGATAGGTTAATTTGCATATCTAGGGTTAAGATTGGTGGTGGATTGGAAGTTATGATGCCAATGTCGTATTTGGTAGATGCTTAATGACTTTTAATTCAAGAGGGTTCCTATAGACGACGCCACTTGATAACTTGTTTCTAGAAGCTCTGAGTTTAAGTCATGTAAGGAATTAACAAAAAGCAAGGTAAGCGGTGGAGAGGATCCCTACAAACCCTTCAATACCTAAATCAGAGAATGTAGAGAGAGAAAAAGAGAGTTTAGAGAGATAAAGAAAATAAAGAGTATAAGAGAATCAAATAAATAAGAATAAAGGATATAAGATCCTATTTATAGGGATATGTAGCTCTTGTGTTTATTTGAGGAATATTTTGTCATGTTCCGAGAGTATCTTTAATTGAAAATTCTTCTTCTATCCGATTTGGACATTCTTAATCTGTAAATAACCCTTACATAAAAAGATAAACACTTAGTAAAATAAAATTATGTATATGAGATATCACTAAAATTAATTTTTAAAAACTTTGAAGCAGCAATATCTGTGATATCACCAATGGCGCATCAAAATATCTCTAATCCCAATGGCGCATCAAAATACCACTAACGCAAGACTTTGTTAAGATAACGACACCCACATCAAAACTTGGTCGGTTAGGAGAAGGGCCTCTATCAGACGCAATATCATACCCATCAAGCGTCAAACATATGTGCGATGGATGATTTTGTTTCAATTCGCAAATTCATCGATTGATTTGGGTGGTGATCTGGTAGAATCTAATTTTTAGCCTGTCACCAAAGCCAATATTTATGATCAAATAATTGTCATCATGAATTCACTTTCTTTTGCTTATTCTTATTATTTGTAACCTGACAAAGAACTCTACCAAAATTTAGAATATGAGAGGCAAATATGCCATGCATGCAGAGTCCACCCTCCTACAAGATTTGCTAAACTGCCATAATAGATATCTTTTTGTTTTCTGAAAATGAAATTGAATGGTCTAATTAACAATATAATACATTGAACAACCAATAATAAATGCTGCTGCTTTGCTTGTAATCAATCTTTTTGTGGGGAAAAAAAAGGTCTTCTCCATAGCTGTGTGCTCTGTCTTCTCATGCGCAGGAACTAAACACTTTCTGGAACAGTTGTCCTCAACTAGCTAGTTTCACTGTCAGCTATATATATAATAATAATATAGACCATGGTACGTATGCATGCGTTGGATGGATCACATGTTGGATTAGAGTGAAATGTGAGAGTGGGGGCAATTTTAAGGTCCATCGGCCAGGTGCATATATATATTTGAGCAGAAAAAGAAGATATTTTGTAGAAAATATCTTGAGCGATCATTCAGGATTCATATCTTAGTACTAAACAAGAAGATAACACATTGGCGAAAGCAAAAGCTTGGTATGTGCGCTCAGATGATGCTGTACAACATCCGTATGGTTTATATATATATATATATAGAATCCTGGACCATATATCCACTACTTACTGTTGCTGATATTTTCTACGTTTCCAATATCTTCTTCAACTTCAAACTCGATCTATAGAGCTAGCTCATCGATCTAGTTACTTAATTACATTTGAGTTTATGTCAAAACGCATGCAGACACATTAGCAATCCAATATCAGGTACAACTCCTTGAAAAACACCATATACATAGAATATAATATTTTACATGCAAATCGGAGCATGCAGCCATCAGAAACGAAATATAACAGGCGCATGTATAAGTGGGCAGTTACTGATGAAAGAATCATATAAAGGAAAAACAATGCAAGAAGAAGAGACATATAAGTTTCCATCTTCACATTTGAAGTGGAAGGACGTGGGAGAGCCGTATCCAAAATTATATATGCATATACAGTCCAAAGAAATCACACTTTTCTAGCTAGAAACTATTATCATATGTATCTTTAACGAAAATGATCGGAAAAAAGGAACCTTAATCTTGCCATATATTATGCAATGCATCAATGCAAAACAGAATTGTGTCCAAATTCAAGTTGAATTTAAATATGAAAATTATGTGAAAGTTTAACTTAAGTTAGTTAAACATTATTCACAGCTTTCTCTAATTTTAATAGAAGTAATGGAAGAGTTTAAACTATGAGTTGTTCCCATCAAGAAATGGCCACGCTCATCACCAAAAAGAAAAAAGAAATGACCTCGCCCCATTTCATATGATTAGGCAGTACTGGGTCCCGACTTCCATTACTACCATTGCCCCAAGGAGACGAGTAGTAGCCGTTTTGTATGTATATATTAACACCATGTGCAATTCGTGGCATCCCCAACATATCTAACAACAAAATTCAAGCCTCAGTGCGCGTGATATTTTCAAACTCATCCTCCAATAACCAATTTAAAACACAAATGCCACTCTCAGTTTCAACCTTTTTGAGATATATACATAGTCCACTCTACTCAACAACTTAAAAACATATGCAACATGAAACTTAAATGATTAATTAACTTAAAACGTGTATATTTTTCTATTTTATTTCAATTGTTCATGTCAACTTCTTCTTCTTCTTTTTTTCATTTAAATTGAGCCTACAGTATTCATGAGATTCATTACTAAGCAAGCAGCTCCGACCAATTGATCACATTATAGCAAATTAGTAATAAAAAATTTTTTCCCTCTTTTATCAATTTGAAGTGATTCCAAACAGTACTTAATGGTACCAAATCAAATATAATTTCAATGATTAAAACGATTAAAACAACGGTCGTATTTCAGCCTAATAACTTAGATGATAGATATTATAAAGTGAGATTATGAATTCGATCTCTCTTTGTTTTAACCTTTCAATTGTTTCAAATACATAAGAATTGAGTTATTGTCACAATCACAGAGCTCAAAAACAACCTGATTAATATGTAATTTTAGATGTTATGAATTGGCTGGTAAAATCTTCCTCAAAATCCCAACAGTAAGCCTAATTAAAAAGGACTAAGAAACAGAAGTTCCCCATGTGTGCATTTAGTATATGACTTCCATTGATGCTGATTTTTAGAGCATATATAATTGCTGCTACTATTATTGTTGTGTAATATTTTGAATTTTTATTATTAACTTAATTAAATTATTTAGTATTAATTATAATTATTTTATTTTAGTAGTGTATTATTTTTTATTTTTATTTTAATTTTATTATTATTATTTTGAGAGAAAAAATATTATAGAAATGTGTTGATATATATATAAAAGGACAAAACCTTTTTTTTTCTCTTTCTTTTCTTTTCTTTTTCTTCTTTTTCTTCTTGTTCGCAGCCAGTTTGCTCCAGCCACCAATGCTAACTACTAGCAGCAGCCAACTCCTCCCCTGGCCACCGGCAGCAACCCCTCTTCCCTTTTCTTTTCACTTTGTTCCTATTTTGGCCGAATTTCATTTGATCTTTGGTGAAGATTCCAATGTCAGATGGTCATAATTCTGGTGTCTATGGAATCCTCATCATCCAAGTTTCAATAATTTACCTTCGGTTTCTTCGATCTCCTCCAGAATCGTCCTAAATCAAGATAAATTCAATTGTTATTTTTGTTAGTTTTTATTAGTTTTTGATTAATTAAATGAGAATTAGGCTTGATATTGTTTAGAAAAGTTGACGTAGAGATTGAATACTGTGCTATAATATTTTTTTATAATTTTTGGATTCATTTTTATTTTTTTTGGAATTTTGGTTTGGGTTACTATTTCGAGCCCGAAAATTTAGGTATTTTTAATAAATACTATATATTATTTAGAGTAATGTTTGTGAAGGAAATTTTATAAAATTAGTTATAGATAATTTATTATAATTTTTGGAAGTTATATGTGAAAAATAAGAATTTTATAGAAAATTATGTAATTTGATTTTTTTTATATATTTTTGATAAATTATAGTTAATTACTTGTATAATGATAATTTTAATTATTATAAAGTATAAATTAATTTTATTATCTAAATTAATATTTTTTTTTATATTTTGTTGATTTTAGATTAATTTTTGGAAATAATATAAATGTATATAAATATTATAGTACTTAATTATTTGAATGATTTCACTATATTTAGTGTTAATATATATTTTTTATGAATTTTTGGAATTTTATAAGTAATAATTTTTAAGTATAAATATTATTATGTTAAATGAGTTTTTGTATATATTAATTATTAAAAAGAATTTATTATTTAATTTGTCCGATTAATATTATAAATATATTGTTATATATTTTCCTAATTTATATATATATTGTGGTAGTGTTGTTGTTGATCTCGGTTGAGAATTTTTGTATAGTTTGGGAACCCGATCCGAGTGTAGTACTATATGATGAATAGTAATATTTTTCCCTACATGAATGACTTTACTTTGTGTAAAGAGATGTTCGTTTTACATTGAAGACTTTGTCGAAATTCCAGTAGATTTCTCGTAAAATGTGATATTTGTACGTTTTTATTTAACCACTATATCGTATTAGGGTCGTTCCTTAGATCGAGTTTTCATTAGGTTTAATTCCAAATCTGTTATAAGTTTCTTAATTTATATTTATTAATTTCAGGATTTTTTGAAATTTCTAAGAATTTTAATTATTTTCTTAAGCATGTTTTGAATAAAATATTATTTTTATTTTAGAGTTTACCAGAACGGCGGGAACTACCGACAATAGGCGGACGCGAAATCGTTAGCCGGCTTGCTCCAATTGTAAGTTAATAAATTGAACTGTGTGTGTGTTTACTGCACAAACCAGATTTTATAAAATTTGAAATAGTATTATACTTATATAAAATTTAAGTTATGCTATTTTAAGTTATGGTTAACATTATGATTATTTAATTTAATTTAATTTTATATTATTTAATTTATAAATTATAGCTTTCTTAATTGTGCTACATTTTTAGTTATATGTTAGTTTTGAAAAATTTCGGTAGAACGAGTTATCTGATGGGTTTCATCAGGACTATGTGCACACCAGTAAAAATTGAAAGATGGATTCAAATTTTATGATTTGTTAACTAGGACGATTGCCTTAGTGGATATCGTAGCTCTCAAGGACCGTTAGTGAATATTGAAAATGTTATGATCGGATACTGGGATGGGTACCTCGGTTGATACTTTAGCTCTCAGGGACTGCCAGTAAAAATATTGGATTAAGTAAATGACTATGGCTGGTGCCTCGATTAATATTTAGCTTCTGGAAATTATCAGTCTTATGGTTACATGAGCCAAGTAGCTATTAGACTTTGTGGAGTAGGGTTCTATCAAGATTTTTCACTTATAAATTATTAAATAAAGAATATTTTATTTTGAAGAAGTTTTATTGTAAAGATTGATGATTTAGAAATAAATTTTTAATACTTTAATTTTAAAAATAATAAAATTTTATTTTTATTTTTATTATTTTATTTAATGAAATTTTTAAAATCATACAACTCTTTTTATTATTTTACTCAATGAGGTCTGACTCCTCTTAATATTTTTTTCAAGAGTTTAGGAGTTTGAGACTCATCATTTTTCTCTATATCGGGTTTTTTCTTTTTCAGTTTTATTGTGTAGGTCTATTTGATATGTATTGTTATAACTGAACTTTAGATACTGCAGTAGTAAATCACAGAACTTGTATTATTATTTGTAATCTGATTTTATCTGACTTGAAATATTGTATTAATGATATTTTATTTATATATTTAATTTGATACATTTATTATGATTTTATTGTCAAGTACTAGTTTTATTATTAAATACATTATTTTTTTTCGTAAAATTTTTTTAAAATTTATTATGTATTTCGATTACTTTATATATCTCATTTTTTAGTGTCGATGATGTCAAGAATCATGACATGTTGTATTGCATAAAATAAAATAAAGTAAGAGTTGGGGGACGTATACATGGGGTAGGCGGGTTGCTAAAATGACAAGACTTGCTTGAATTTATCAATTAATGGCTCCCTTAACTAATTACAATCAATTAATTTAAAAAATGATTAAATTAATTTGTTGTTTTTTGTCAACAAAATAGCAACTAATTTTTTTCAAAACGAATGAATTAAAGCACCAAAACAACGTATATACTAATACAAGTAATAGGACTTGTCCAAAAAAACATGTACATATAAGTAATAGGGAAGCGGGAGCGGGAGCGTGGTCCATCCAAAACTCACTTCATTTTGAGGTCAAAAATGTTGAATGACAGCTTCATAAAGCTGAGGAGACCAACACATTTTATGTTAAAATGATTGAGCAGCCTCGTTATTATTAATTTTTTTAACAGATAGTGGATTGAATAATAGAAATTAATCTTCTTCTCTTAAATTAAACGAAATCATATTTTAATCTTTCATTAAATGAGGTAAAAAAAGTTTTCTAAAAGTAAAAATCGTGATAATAGAGGTGGATTACTATGATTAAATTTTAGTCAAATTCAACATTCTATTCTAACAAACTAAATGAGGAGAGGCTCTAACGTCAATTCAAATGCAAAAATAGTCATTTATGATCCGTTGTCAAATTGATGATTTCACAAATTAAGAAAAACATTGAATAACTTTTTTTTTTTTTTTTATTGGTCTGAACAACCAAAGCATTGAATTCAATCTTATCACATTGGACTTTTTCAGATTTCATTCCGTAATCTCAATAAATTAAAAAAAAAAAAAAAACTTTCTAAATTCCTACAAGTCAATTTAAGATTATTTACATTCACGCCCTCTTTAGCTTATCACTCTTTTTTTATTATTATCTCAAAAAATTAATTAAATATATAAAAATTTTTAATTTTTAATTTTAGTAACAATAATTCTCATACGTCGATTTTTAATGAAATTAATAAAAAAATAATGATGTAAACAAATCAAGAAATAATTATGTGGCAAAATTATTTCAAATAATGAATCATAGGCCATATAAATTTTTGTCAATGTTTTCGACATAGATTAAAAAATCTCATGTGACATAACTTCTAATTCATTAGTGAAAATAATTTTGTCATATTATCATCTTTTACTTGTTCATGTCGACATTTTGATGTTGATTTAATTGAGAATAAAAAATTATAGTTACTAAAATTAAAAATCATAAATTTATATGTGTCCAATTAATTTTTAAAACGAAAAGTGTAAGTAAAAATAACCCTTCAATTCATTGGCTTGTTTTTTTTTTTTGACCAGAGTTTTTGAGGGAGGGGATGGTAGGTGTAGAATTGGAGACCCATTTTATATCCTCAATAGCCTGGCCTCATTTTTAATATATATATTTTTTGAAATATAGCGGACATAGAGTATAACTTAATTGGTGACCAAACGAAAAAGAGTATAATTTAATTGTACTTACCTTATTAGGTGGGTATTATGAAGGATTTAACATTAAATTAATGAATTTATACAATGGAAATCAAAATGAAAGTATATTGTTAAAGTGAAAAAAAAAAAAAAAAAAAAAAAAAAGGAGGAATGGGCAGAAGAGAACGTGAAAAATGAGGACGCGGTTACCACAGTCCACACAATATCTTCTTTCTTTAACTACTCGGGCGAGTACCACACTAAACCACGTATGTATATTTATATATATATACATATCACACCACACATCAAAACCCATAAATGATCTTTGGCTTTGTTTCCTTGCTGGTTTGGATTTTGCAATTTCTGTTGTGTGGTATCGTCTCATCTTCAAATTACGAAACGGCACCGTTACTTTTGGCGTTCAATTTCGACGATACAGACAAGTCAGTTGCCCAGCGAGTGCTGCCTGCAGGCACCTAACGCTGCAAACCAGCATCAACAAAATATTAAATAAAATAAAACGCCACAAAACAAAATTGAGTGGCCCTACGGTAATCTCCACCGCGCATCTCCCCACCGCTTATCTCTCCAATCCTTATCCCTACCATCAGCCCTTCGCTTTCTCCTCTTCTCTTCTCTTCTCTTTTCTGCCATATCTTTATCTCTTTTCTCATACCCATTTCCTGCTTCTTCTTCTTTTTCTTCTTCTCTACTTCTCACATCTTATTTCTCTCTTCGAATTGCACCACTCCTTTTCTTCTCTTCTCTAAACCCTCGACTAATCGCTGCGCCGTAACGCCTTTCATCCTTTCGATTTAATCGAGGGTTGCTTTCTCTATTTTCTTTTTATTTATCTATCCGGGTTGTATTTTTTTGAATCTTTTTTTTTTTTTAGTTTCGGTAAAGAAAGAAAACAAAAAAGGGTGAAAATGGTGTTGTTGTCCATTTTATTGGAGACGTTGAGAAGACCTGATTATAGTATTGGGGACGTCCTGACTGAGCTAGCCATGTTTACGGTTCCTTTATGGATTGCCGTTGTAGTTGGAGTTTTAGTAGGATGGGCGTGGAAACCCAAATGGGCCAATTTAAGCAGAGAAATCTTCGATTCTCCTGTTAACAAACTATCATTACCAGTGGCATGTTTCTCCTCCATTCCTACCTTTAATTCTATCAAACTTCAGCTTCCCAGTTGCATCTCTTGGGTTTCCGACAGCGATATTCAAAGGGAGTCTTCTTCGGCTGCGCCGCCTCACTTTTCTGCTGATTGCAGGTTTGTGGGTTTGATTCATTTGTCCCTTTAACATTCAACACCTACAAATTAACCAATTTGATATTTGCTTGCTTGAAAATCCTGCCTGAAAATATAATTGTGCTTGCTTTTCTATTATTCAGCACCGGGTTGTGCGGTCTCCTTAATATTTTTTAGGCTATTAAAGGAGGCGCTTGAAATTTGATTAGAAATTGAATTATCATTTGGGATTCGGGTGTTCTTTTTCCCTAATATGCGTCTCTTCACTGCTCTTCTATTCAGCAGTTCATCCCAGTTGGAAAAGAAAAACTCAGGAGTCCTGAATAACTCAGGAATCGTGAATGATGATGATTTAGAGCATTTGTGCAAGATTGTGGAAGAGAAAGATGGTGGCCCTGCTTGGATTCAGATGATGGATCGTTCTACTCCAACTATGGCCTATAAAGCGTGGCGCAGAGATCCTGAGGTTGGTTCCCCTGTTGTTTTTACTTACGAATGCTTCTTACTCTGAAGTTGGCTATTTCCTGCAAGTCATCTGATTAATTGGACTATTGTCCTCGATTTGCTAGACTGGTCCTCCGCAATATCGTAGCAGAACCGTTTTTGAGGATGCTACTCCTGAACTGGTGAGGGACTTCTTCTGGGATGATGAATTTCGGTTGAAGTGGGATGACTTGCTTTTACATGCTTCAACTGTGGAAGAGTGCCCTACAACAGGAACCATGATGGTTCACTGGGTGCGCAAGGTAGGGAAATTCCTTTCTCTCTTGTTTTTTTTTTTTTTTTTAATCAAATGCTTGGTTTTGGTATCTTGTGTGCTAAGTTTAGGGTTTTCGTGCCACAGTTTCCCTTCTTTTGCAGTGACAGAGAGTACATCATAGGCCGTCGAATTTGGGAATCAGGTCGATTGTACTACTGTGTTACCAAGGTTTGTGAAAATTGAATTGGCTCTGAATTACAATCTCCAACAGCCATCTTTTGTTGTTTTTACTCTTATTATTTTAGTTATTGGATGGGGATTTGTGATACTGTTTTCATATTCTATCATGAAGACTCATGTATGTAAGTAATATGAAAGATAGTCTTACTTAGTTAGAGATTTAATTATTGAGATTTTTTCTGCTCTTGTTTATTATGCTATTTGCAAATATGATTCTTAGAGTAGCATTGGTAGCTTAATTATGGAAGGAATGTAGCAGATGTTAACTGGTTTATCAATTACTTAAGGTACCTGGATTGTGTATAACACATTGTCCAAACTCAAAAACTTTTTGCATCAGTGAACTGCATATTCTAGTGAAGATAGAGGGACCTAGTTGTGTTGGTATCTTTTGGAATTTATTCTCAGTTTTATGAAAATTCTTTTCTGTAGCTCGGGATAACAATGTACTATCTTTGTTTCATCATACCGTATTGCTTTTATTGGCCTAAATTTTTCAATCAGCAAGTAATTTGTAGGCTGTTTTTAACACTTTTCAGGGAGTTCCTTGCTCCTCTGTGCCAAGACGCAATAAACCAAGACGTGTTGATTTGTACTATTCTAGCTGGTGCATTCGTGCAGGTAGCTGTTTTATTCTTATCTTTTGGAATTATGATTTGCATTTTATAATAGGTATCAGCGGAATATTTGCTGTATTGTTAAAGCCTGTAAATGACAAAGACATGATCTGTTGGTTGTGAACCAGTTGAGTCAAAAAGAGGGGATGGCCAGCTAACTGCATGTGAGGTGCTACTGTTTCATCATGAAGACATGGGTATTCCTTGGGAAATTGCAAAGCTTGGAGTACGGCAGGGTATGTGGGGAGCTGTAAAGAAGATAGAGCCTGGTTTACGTGCATATCAGAAGCTCAGAGCTGCTGGAGGCCCACTTTCACGCTGTGCTTTCATGGCTCAGATCAATACCAAAGTGAGCTCAGACTACCTGAGATCTCTGGAGAGCAGTGCTAGTGATTCATCAGAGATTGAAAATGGCGATTCATCTAAGAAACCAGGGGGAAACATACCTAAGCTGCTAGTAGTTGGTGGGGCTATTGCTCTTGCTTGTACACTTGACAGGGGTTTATTAACTAAGGCGGTTATATTTGGTGTAGCCAGAAGATTTGCGAAAATTGGAAGGAGGTTGTGATGGGAATTTTTTTTTCCTTTTTGCATCATTAGTGATGATGACCAGCGAAGGTTCAATTGCTATTGTAGCAAAAAGAGAGATGGTTCAATGAGGAATCTGCTAACCTGCCTCCTTTTTAAATGGATAGAATCTTTTTATTCATTTTTCTTTAATTTTGAGCCAAGTTGCAGCTTCGGATCCAGAAAGAGAAAAGATCATATAGCTGTATTCAAGAATTATAGCAATGTCACCAAAGAATCTCAGGCTGTTGGAATAACAGAAATAACATTCAGGTTCTTGCGTTGTCTTTTTTTTTTGTCATTATTCATTTCCTTGTGGCATATCATAATTTGAGAGTTGTTGAAGTTTTTTATATGGAATTGGAAGTATGAAAGTCAGAGATGAGCTGATATGTATTAAGTTAAAAGTAGCTAATTTTTTTTTTCTTTTAAGAGAAACAATAGGGTAGAAGAAGCTCATATGTAGGTAGTTCATTTTTATTGCAGCTCAGATGTGCAGTATCCATTTTTGTGCCCTTTGGGAACCTCTAGTGGTTTTTTGTTTTAATGTCCAAGCTTGGGATGGGAAGAGCATAACTTTAGCATAGGAAAGTTTAGTCGAGTTGTGAGATCCGATGTTGGTCGGAACTCACAATGAGAATAAAAGGTTGTCAAAGTTGTACCGCTTGCTTCCTGCTTCGAATAGAATTTGGCTAATATATTTGATGGGAAATCCATAGATGAAATCAAAGTTGGCGCTTTCATGTTTCATAAATACCCCATAGTTAGCTATGCATTCTGCGGTGGTGGTTGCAATTTGAAGTGCCATTATGTGTTGTCTCGTGTAAAATTCGGCAATTGCGTGAGACAGGGACTGCTTTGAGTTCAATTTTTTCCGCCTCGTTTTTCTCTCTCGTGCTGTACCATTAATTTGACGTTTTCCACGTTTAGTACCATGCACGCATAATTGCAATTAGTTTAAGGCACTCGTTGTTACCATGTGGTGCCCGATTTCTTTGAAATTTGAAATTCAACACAGTTGGCATAGTTGCAATTTCTAATATGTGATACAGATGTAATCGAAACAATAACAAATATGTAAATTGCTGGCGCTCTGCTGTATCACACCCATCCTATCCTGTGCAAGGAGAGGAGAGGACTACTTTGGATCTCCGATTCTTCACACGAGGCAGGAGCCAATAATTCCTCAAATTAAAGGCCACCCTTTTCCAATCGAACTGTGTACTTGAACAATAAAATTAACATAAAAAAAGAGAGGACACAACACAATTGAATCCTCCCCTCCTATTCTAAGTTAGCGTATATGGTAAACCTGAAAAATAAACAAAAAGATGGAAGGCGATGACATTAATGGACAGAGCATGAAACGATGCTAAAGTAGTTTTGCCCAAAAGTGATAGCAATTGCAGAAATGTTGATCAGATCAGCAATTTTCAGAGTTGAGATAAAGAGAAGAGGCGTTTGATAAAACTGAAAGAAGGGCCCTTACATTTGATTGTAGTTACCCAATTATAGATGTGAATAATTTATATATTTTGGTAAAAAAAATTAAAAAATTTATATATGGAAACAGCAGGAAATGAGGAATTTTTGCAACATAGTTTTTTTTATTATGCATGTAAGATCTTGCAGATGCATATGCTGTGCACCAACTAATTAATAATATTAACAAAGAAATTGCCAGATGCCCAGTTTGTGTTATGTTGGTCTCTGTAGTAACAGATTCATCATCTAGTCCTAGCTTGCATATTTAGTTTTACCATGAAGTTTCGGGGCTGAAAGGTATCCAATTCCAACCTTTGCTGTACGCAATTGATTGATTTAATTAATACAGACATGCAAAGGAGATAGATCGATGAGATTTTGAATTTGGCCTCAAAAATTCAAAAATCAAAATCATTGGTTGAGAAGCTTATAGTTTTCAATTGCCAGAACAAGTTTTTTTTCTTTAATTTGAATCGATCAAAGAATTCTTTCTATAACACATTACATACGTATATCCTGATTTCTAATTTATACAATAAAGAATTTAACTGAGTCTGAGCGAGCATCAAATTAATATCAAAAGCTAACGAGCGTCTCGAAACAATTGAGCCCATCAAGCTCCGGAGCAAACCTCGGGGCCTTTTGCGGTGGCGGCTGCTGTTGTTTCTCCGAGGAGGGTGACGATGACACAGGTTTCGGCTTATTCTTCATCAAACTATGAGCACTAGTTGCAGAAGCAAAAGAGGACCTGATAGTTTGGCCCAAGAATTCAGCGCAGAGCACGTCGAAGGAGCTAAACATGGAATTCATCTTTTGTTTTTTTTTTTTTTTTTGGGGGGGGTACTGAAATAAAACTCCAATACCAAATTAAAGGAAACGGATGAAAAGAGCCGAATAGCTAAGGCTTCGAATATGGGGTGTGGAGTTGCTTTGCAGTTTGTGAGATGATGGGCAGGAATGTAAGGCAGGCCTCTGTTTATATATATGGCTACAGCCTATAGCAGGAAGGTGCGGGAAGGTGGCTGATGGAGGAGAATTGTATTTCCAAGTTGGTTCGATATTTCCTTGGTCAAGAAGGATTTGTTTTTGTTTTTTATTCTTGAAGTGAAGGTCAGGATAGATTTTGGATTCAAAAGCGTGTAAGATTTGGACAACTTTTACACACAATTCGCTATGAAACGGTCCAAGTTGGTTTACTTTGGAAAAGAAGATACCAAGCTTTGTCCTAGTCGGTGACTACACTTGCATGTGAAGAAAAGTCTCTCTTTCAGCACTATCAACGGGCTGCGTGCTCAAGGGGCCCGAATGATTGGAAGTTGAGCGGTCCAATAATTTTTATACAATACTTGTCCCAACCATATGCAAATCAAAATCTTAAACTTTAGCCTAAAAATCAAAAAATAATTGATGGTTGGTATATATGCATTTCACATTCCAAATCATTCATGAATTAGGGATAAGTGAGTGACGTATCCTCTTGGGTTCATGAACATCAAGACTTTAACACTAATTCCTTGTATTATTTTACATGAATTTACTTGTTCCCCACGTTCTCTAGACTAGTAAATTCTGTTTTTTTCCCATCTAACACAAAATATAAAGATTCATGATTCCACTATGCTTTGGTATACACAGTTGAAAATCATAGAATCAAATAAGATGAAATTCTCTTTGTGCATCAAATTGAAAAAAAAGAGAAAACAACAACACTGTAATTTCACAATCTGAGCAACAATCAACAAGCACCATTAATATGGAATTTGTTTCATATATCATCGATTTTGCTAACCAACTCGAAAAGATGATGAAGTTCAAAGTCCTCTCATTAATCCTTTAATAATTAGCAAATCAAATGTCAAAGAAATCCAAGCTCATCAAATCTATAATAGAACACAAACATTGAAAACTATTATCACATTTTACACGATATCAAAGAATTTTCAATTTAGAGTCATCAGATCATGCCTAAGAAAATATTACATCAATTGCATAGATGATAATTGTAGCTAGAATTTGAGAGCAAGTCGATTTAGAAACTCATCAATGTTTCAAATTCGACAATTCACAAATGAACTAGTTGTAACTTGGAAGCAAGAATGGGTAGCCACTGTCATGCAACAAAGAATGTAATTGCAGATTGCATAAAGACCAAATACACCAACATAAAAATAGTGTATATGCTTATAAACATAATTAAAGATATAAAAACTGAATATGGAATCTCAATTAACTATATGAAGGCTTGGAGATAAAAAAAAAAAAGAGCTTTAGAATTCATTAGTGGGAAACCAGATTAATCCTTTTCATTTCTGCCAAATTTTTTATACATGATATAGAAAACCAACCCAAGATCAGTAGTAGAGCTGCAGATAATAAATGACAGCAGATTTCTACATGTCTAAATGGCTTTACATGCATGCATAAATGGTTGGCAACACCGTATACTAGTAATTGTTGTAGATGGTACTTTCCTAAAAACAAAATTTGTAGGAACACTCATTTCAGCTACAACACAAGATGCATCAGGTAAAATATTTCCATTAGCTTTTCCTATTATAGATTCTGAAAATGATGAGTCTTGGAAATGATTTTTTATTCAATTGAAGAAAACATTTGGTATAAGAGATAAGTTGTCAATTATATCTGATAGAAATAAAAGTATTATCTCAGCAGTAAAAGAGGTGTACCCTAAAGCAATACATGCATTTTGTATCTTTCATATCATCAACAACCTAAAAATAAAATTTTAAAAATAACACATTACAGATCAAGGAATTATTTTTGGCAGCTGCAAAAAGCTTTAAAATAGAAGATTTTGACAACAATATGTTTGAAATAAGAAAGATTGATGAACAAGTCCATCAATACCTACAAGATATAGGATTTGATAAGTGGACAAAGGTCTATTCAACAAATAATAGATTCAGAATGATGACATCTAACATTGCTGAATCACTAAACTCAATCATAAAAAATGCACAAGAACTTCCAATCATAACTTTACTTGAAAATCTACAAGGTTTGATGCAAGAATGGATATCCACAAAATAAAAACATTGCACTAAGTACATTTAGAAACCTTAGAAATAGCTTGAAGAAATACTCAACCAAATCTATATTAAATCTTCGAAATTAAAGGTCAACTCCAAAAATTTCTCTTTTCTATTTCACATAATCACTAAATATTGTTTCTTCACTTTTTGGATTTTGTTTGTCTTGATTTTGTAATTTTCTTATTTTATGGTATAGTGAAAATAATATGATTCACTATTTTAAAACTGATTATTTGTACAAATCTTTTTTAAAAATGAATTCTTTTGGTTTACATTAAGTATATGATACATGAAAAAAAAAACATATTTTTTAATCTTTATAGGTCAAAAGATCAAACAATGTGTTGTTCAGTGTCTATAATGAGGGAAAACAAGAAATAGTCAACCTGAAAGACAAAACATGCACTTGTAATAAATTTTAGCTTGATGAACTACCATGCGAGAACGAATTAGTTGTTCTTAAGAAGTTAAATCAATTGCCTTACACCTATTCATCACATTTCTGCAACAAGAGGCAATGCTTGCAACATATGAAGCAACAATCTACCCTATGCCAAGTCAATCAACATGGTGCATTCCAAATACAATCAAAGACATGGTGGTACTACCTTCAAAAGGAAGAATTCATCCTGGAAGACCTAAGAAGACAAGATTAAAAAATCCATAAGAAATCAAATCAGAAAATAAGTGTGGAAGATGTGGATTGTATGGACATAATAGACAAATATATAGAAATCCACCAAATATGTAGTGAAATTTAGAATCCTTTTAGCATATTTTCTGTTTCAGTATCAAAAATTTTTTGATGCAAATATAGTGACATTAATCATAAATAATAAAAATTATATTGTATTCATATTTTTCCTTTATATTTTTACAAATACAATTAAAATTGTTAAATATACATATAAATATTTAGTATTGAAACTAGAACCAAAATCCTCATATTATACATTATTCACAACATAAAAATCTAAACTTAAAAAACAGAATCAAAAACTAAAATGAAATGAAAACGATACAAAATTACATAAGAAATATAACACAATAGAATCTCATCATCAACAATAGATTTAAGAATCTCATAATCATCATAGCCATCATTTTTTACAAAAAAAACAAAAAAGTCAAAAATGGATTATTTGAACCAAAAAGTAAAAATGAATAAATCAAACATATAAATCAAACTAAAAAAATGTGCAACTGTAAAACACAGTATCAGAAACTAAATATAAATGAAAACGATAGAATTATAAATTGAATATAAAAAACCAAAATCATTTAAAAAATTTAGAATTAGAGAACTCCTTCATTAAAAAATAAATAAATAAAATCCTTCATTATTTTAAAAATGAAGAAATGACTGAACAAAAACAACAAAAATTAAAAAATCTCAAATTATTTTAGTATACTTTTAGTTGCATTTTAGTTTTTGAAACACTTAGTAACCTATAGATAATTATAAAGAATAAAAGCATAAAAAACACAACACAAAATAAACTAAAATGAATTCAAATGATCATAAAATGAAAACTAAATATCATCTTTACAATATTGAGTTGTAAAACAAATTCAAATTAAAAAACATAGCAAATCCTAAAAGCAACTTAAATCAGATATTATTCTATCAACTAAAAATCAGATAACTTTTTTCTTCAATTTCTCTCTTGGTTTAAGCCTTCCCATAGGTTCATGTTCACTATAAACAACATCCCTTTGTTTCAACTTTCCATAGCTATACAAACTATCAGCATATCAGATTCTCATATCTTCAATATTCATATTCAAAGGAATATTCAAACCATGAAGTAACAACTTCACAAAAGAAATGACAAAAACACCACAGTCATTACAAAAAAATAACCAAAATCAAGATACTATACAAATAAAAAAAATTAAAAAACTTAATCAGAGTAAACTTACTTATTCTCTTGCGAAGGAAGATCACCTACCACCAAAACATTAAAAGGATCTATGACCTTCTTCTTAGAATAAAAAGCAATATTAAAACCTTTAAGTTCATATTTATCTAAAAACCAACAACATCAAGAAAAAGAGGTAACAGAACACTATAAGCTTCTAAACATTCCATCATAAATCTATTGGTCCTTGCACACCTTAAGGAATTATAAACATAGCTCACTCTCTCCTTGAACTTCAAATTGCCCAATTCCAATGTTTTTCTTTACTAATGTGAATTGGAAAGCAAACTTCATCAACTTCATACCATGGAGTGTTACTCATCATATAAAACCCAAAAATGTACTCAGTCATGCAATGTTAAACATTAACAACATAAATATCATTGTTTTTTCCTAAAAACCTGATATATAAACTCTATATATGCTGATCAAATTAATTGTTAGTAGTATTGAACTTTATACAACTATCAAGAAAAACTTTCCTTTTCTTCCTCAAATAGTAAAATAAAACATAAATATACTGTAACAAGAAATTAAAAAAATATATAAAACACTAATAACATTTATAGCATACATTCATTATATTTCTAGTCTTAGAAAAAAACAATAAAACTTATAGAAGAAGATAATGAATGTCTGTAGTAATTCAGAGTATGAAACCATGTCTTTGAGATAATTGTATTAACTACAAATTTAAAACTAGGACAAAGAATGTAATCTTGATTAGAATACATCTTTTTCCTAAAATAATGGAAAAAAAAAACAAATTAAACAAAAAAACTAATGAACAAATAAAAAATAAATATATATTTGACAAAAAAAAATAAAGATATAAAAAGCAAAAACATACTTATTATTATTCTTCTTCTTCAAACCATTGGCAATTTAGAAATCAAATTCAAACTAAATCTCGTAATTCAAATTTTCATCAATTTCTTGTGTCAAAGGATGCAAATCTTTAACAATAGTAGGAATCCTTTTTGCCATAGGAGCATTAGAAGAACCAAATTCATTTATAAAATGGGATTTCATAAAATATGCAGGTTTATGCTCCCTTTTACATGGAATAGGACTCTTAAATCATCATCATCATTATATGAATTAAAAATTATATCAAAAACCAAAAAGCAAACAAAAAAAACTAACATAAACTATCAATAATACTTACCATATCTATATCCTTTACACTTTTTCCAACACTAACAACATAATGTATAGAAATACAAATAGAATCTCCCTTTCGAATAACTTATTGAATTAAAAAATTAAATAGAATAACATATAAAAAATATAAAAAATCAACATACAACATCTCCACCCAATTCACCAAGAGCTTTTAAAGCATATTCAATCTCATTCTCAACATCATCAACATCAATAGCCAGATTCTTTATACCTTAAAAATAAACAATATAGAAAAATTACAATTTGAAATTGAAAAGGCACAAAAAATACAAAATATAAATAACAAAAAAACAACATTAAATACCACATCAGAATCCTTTAATATTTCATCACTAACAACAGCACCTTTAACAACATAATTAATTTTATTGGTACTACCTCCAATATCATCAGATAACTTCTTATCAAACTACAAATAAAAAAAATTAGAACAACTATCAGAAACTAAAAAAAAAATAATATAACAATAAAAACAAAGCATATCACAACAGAATCCTTCAGCAACTTCTTAGCCCCACTAACATCTTCAAAAAATTCAGATTCAAGACCCTCTTCTTTTCCACCCTCACCACCAACACTAGAGCCATCACCATCACTTTTCTTATCATTCCCACCAATTTCAGAACCCCCACCAAGACCAGAAGCTGAACCAAAACCACCAAAATCATCAATGCTTTTTTCTATAAAATAGAATATTAGAAAACATATTAACTATCAAAACATAACATTAAAAAAATAAAAAAAAAATCACCTTCAACACCTGAAAAATTGGCACCACCATCCATATCATTATCTCTTCTTTTTAACACAATTTCAATATCATCATCATTTGATATGCCCTTATCAACATCAGAAGACTTACTTTCAAAAACAACATGCTTACCCTATTAAACAAAAAACAAATACATTAGGTTTCCTTTCAGTATATTATACATAAAAAAACTTCAAATCTCAAACTTACTTTATCACTAAGATCCTCCTTACGAACAACACCAACTATTTCCATAACCAAATTCAAAGTAGAAAAAAAAATCGAACTTCTAATTCACAAACAACTTCAAAGCAACCAATTCATTAGACAGAGTAAAAAAAAATCAAACTTCTAATTCACAAACAACTTCAAAGCAACCAATTCATTAGACAGAGTCTCTTGTCTCTCACAAAGTTATTTCAAAACATCATCAGAAGTTAGAGAACTCCCCCTATCCTTAGAAGCATATGAATGCTCCAATTTACTCTTTTCTTTATTAATAAATCTCCTAAAATTAACACCTCTTTCTCTTAAATAGTAGAATATATTTTTTTCACCTTTATTTAAAAAAAAACATAAACTATTAAAACAAAAAATAACCAAAAACAAAACCAAAACATAAAATATACAAAAAAGATAAAACTTTACCTTCCTTAAAGAACCTCTAAAAACATACCTCTTACCACCTTATAACTTGGAGATAAATTGCATCCCTAATTCAGAATTTGAGCAATTCATCTAGGATTATGAAAAAAAATATTTGCAAGCCCAAAACTAGCGGCTTTATAAACAAACTTGAAAACCATAACAGAAACCATTTAATCTATAAAATGAACCATCACTTTTCTTTTTCCCTTTCAAATTCACTTTCCCCTTTATATAATCTAAAGTCAAATGGAAAACATCTTTTCCCCAAGGGTATTCATTAAATGTACCACTCTCAACAATATTAAAAGTTCTCTTACTCATCATTTTATTGAAAGGAGAACTTAATAAAAAAATACAATAAAAAAATGACTATTAGCTTAATGTAATCTTCGTCATTCTCCTAACACTTAGAGAGAAAATATTCCTAGACAAACTGCTTGTTAACTTTCTTTAAGCCACCAAAATATGTCCTCATCAACCTATTCTCCTCAATAAAAACACTAGAAGCACTGAAATCACCCACACAATTCAAACCAATAATTAAAGCGAATTCTTCAATCTCCTACCCCAAACATTAAACCAGAACTCATACTGGTTTAGTTTTTTCAATTTTCTTAATAGAAGAGAATGAATTAATTGACATTGGATCTTAAATTTTGAGGGGTAATTTTCACCCATGGCACTCAACATTTAGACCTACTATCACCATGGTGCCTAACTTTTAATTTGTAACTTAAAACCTCCTAACCTTTATATTCACCACCAGTAAAGTGCCTAGAGTGATTTTTTGGCCAGTGAAGATGACGCGGCACATACGTGGTTGATGATGTGTGTGGGAGAATGTTGAGCTGGCATGTCGTAATAGAACATATCATTCTATTAGGACACATGGTGACATGTGGCACCACGTCACGCCACATGTCAATTTTTTCCCTTAATATTTTGTTTCACTTGCTTTTCCCAGCTCTATCAAGCACCATAACTTTTAAATCAGTTCCATTAATCAAACACCTTCTATTAAAAAAATACCTTTAAAATCATGTCTTTGGTTGGTTCATTTTATAACCAAATTTGAAATATCACAAAAATTCTGTCACCACTAACTAAACATAACTCAAATCAATAATAAGGATTTGAGCTAAAGTGGAGAATTGCAAAATCTAAGACCCAGAAACCTAAACTCTTAGAGCATAATGAATTTTATTACTTAATCTTAACCCTTAAAAGAATCCCACAAAAGATCCTTTTAATCATGTTAATCCTCACAAAATTCCCCTTCTAAACCTTTTAATCAATCCTCAAAATGATAACTTTATGCTCTATCTAATAATTGATGATAAACCCAAATCAGGGCTTACTAAAGATGCAACCAAGAAGACGATTCTAAATGACAACATACCTATTTTAAAAATCATCAAGATTTCTAAGCTTAAAAGTGATTATCGTCCTTTTGAAGCATAAAAGGAAACTTTGTGATTTTTTTGATATATTTTTTACTGATAAAGGGGTTCTTCCTTTATTACCTAAGATGCTAGTGAAGCAATTTTTTAAGAAGAAAAAGATTCCTATTGGGGTTGATTTGAAGTATAGGAATTGGAAAGAGTAGATTAAGACAATAGGTGGGTCAGGTTTGTTGTTTATGAAAATTCAGATCTTGCGAAAGCCGATAAAGCTTCAGTGACATTTGACTTTAATGTTATATAGAGGATTGATTGTTGTGTCGTATGAGGAGCAAGTAAGGTTATGACCTCCAACAATAATAATAGTAGCTTCTACGACATCTTGGGCAGCGATAAAAGTAGTAAAATCATGAGCTTGAGAAGGAGAAGCAGCAACAACATTGCTTAAAAGGATCTAAGATCTGAGAAGCAGTTGTGATTTTATAAGTGTAAAGATTTAAGATCTTCTTTTTTTCCTGGTTGGAGTGTCACTATTGTTGTTAAATTATACCATTCAAACGTTACTACTGTTAGTTCTAGGATTCTTGAATTTTAAGTTCACTAGTGTTGCTTCTTTCTTTTATACTGCTTGAAAATGTGACTATGGTTGAAAATGTTGTAGGAGATGCTAGTAGTAAAATTGTTAAAAAAGCAAGTGCAAATAGGTTTTGTATAATATGTTAATGATTATGGAACTTGTAGTTAGAGAAAAGCAACTCTAAAAGGTATCAAGTTTTGCAGTAAAAAAAGCAACCCAAAGGGTGTCAAGTTTTACAACTTGTTTATAAGTGGAAGCTAATAAATAATCCAATTGCATCACTTTAAATAGCTCTTATCTTTATTGATTTTGGAGAACATGATTAGAAAATATTCAAGTTGATTGTTGTTGATTGATTAAATGTGTATTTGATTTTAATTTTTAAGTTTTTTTTTTGTTAAATTAAAGTGTTTGGATGATAGGAAAATGAAGGAAAGAAAAAAAAAGTAAAAAAAAAGTAAAAATAATTTAAAAATTGTACACATGGCATGACATGTTGCCATGTGTCTTAGTAGAATGATGTGTTTCATTATGACACGCCAGCTCAGCATTCTCCCACACACATCGTCGACCATGTGTGCGCCACATCATCATCATCATCGGCTGGAAAATTACTCTGGACACTTTTATTGGTAATGGATACAAAGGTTAGGAGGTTTTAAGTTACAAATTGAAAGTTGGGCACCGTGATGGTAATAGGTCTAAATGTTGGGTACTGTAGGTGAAAATTGCCCCAAATTTGGGCAATCTAAAAAAAACCCAAAATATTTATTATGGAATAAACCCAATTAATTTCCTTTCAACACACTCTTAATCATGTCAATGACATCATAACTCAAAATGTAACCAATATTTGTAGTGAAATAATCATTGGGGCTTAACAGAGGATCCCAAACCTAAAAAAGTAAAAACCTTATTAGATTCAAAATAAAAATAAAAAATATACAAAAAATCAATAAAAAAAATCAAAACTTACCTCCATATTTTCCTCCTCTTCACCACCATCAAGTTTAATTTTAATTCTTCCCTTTCTCGTCTTTTAAATGACGAACCTCTTTCCTTTGACTACCAGAAATAACAACTTTTACAGAGGAAGCAACCTTCTTATACTAACACTTTTTATCACTTTTACAAACTTGTTTCTTCCCTATTTCTTTTGCATAAGATTTTTCTTCCTTCAAGTTAGGCTTTTTTAGATTTTGAAATAATTTCTTTCTTAATTATAGAAAATCTAGTTTCCACCATTATGTAAAGCAAGCAAAAAAAAAAATTGCAAGAAGAATGGAAACGAAAATGGGAAATGAAGTGATTCTTAAAAGTAGCACCCATTCTCAGCGATTACCTTTAAAATAAGAGTAAAAACCAATAAAAAAATATGAAAAAAGAAAACAGAAGAGAAGAAGAAGAAGAAAAACATGGAAAAATGTGGGTGCAATCCTGTAAATAAAAGTGACATACGTTTAATTGAAGGGGAATTTTTTCATAAATAGACCAAAAAACAAAAATAATATTGAAACCTACATTGACCAAAAATATTTTCAAAAATAGCTTCAAGGAATTTTCTATTTTTCAAAACTAGACCATATATAAACTTACCTTTTTCAACTAAAAGACAAATGTTCCAAAACAAGAAAAAAACATTTCCTAAACAAGCATTGATTCCAAAAAAAAAAATCACAATAAGCTCAATGAATCCTCCTCACCAATCGATTAGCTCAAGCTTCTTCTCTAATCATTTTTACTTTTTTCTTCAATCCATTAAAATTATGATCAACTCAAACTTGCATTTTCTTTCTCCATTTTGTTTTTGGTTGCTTTTTTCTTCTCGTTTTTGCGATTATCTCCAACTCAAGTTTCTTGATCTATAAAAGTCAGATCCACAACAAATTTGTTAAATAAATCAGAGAGATAAACATTCAAATAATAATCAAAACAACATTCAAGATAAAAAGCAACAATAATTCAAAAACTAAGCATGCAACTCATAAACATATCAGATATGGTTTTATATTTTTTTTAGTATTTCTTATTTTTTCAATAAGAAACATTAAATCATGATTATAAAAAACATTAAAATTTTATTTAAAAAATATAAATGTTGTTTCCATGGTTATAAATAATAAGAATAATATTCAACATTAGTTACTTAGAAAAAAAAAGAAACAAAAAGCAACAAGAAAAAATAAGAAACAACAAAAGTTGAAAAATGAGGGGAAAACAATAAAAAGCAACACGAAGCAATAAGAAACAACAAAAGCTTAAACATGAGAGAAAAAAGCAACATAAAGAAACAAGAAGCAATAAAAAACTGAAAATATGAGAAAAAAGCAGCAAGAAGCAACAATGTTTTAAACTGAAAAATGACTAACCCATTTTTTTGATTTTTTAATTACATGTACATTGGAAGTCATACATGTTTTCATTTATCATAATGGGAACTGGAATAAAGCCATGGATTACATTGATTTTGATGTAACAAGAATTACCATACAACCAAAATACATATTTGATGAAATGCTGAAAATACCATCAAAGCAGCTTCAAATTGAAATAGATTTTTGGCAAATAGTCATACAGTACAAAGTAAGAGAAAATTATCTAATTTTAAAAATATAAGACAATACAACTCTCTTCTTCTATTTGTAACTAAAGAAGAAAGATCCAGTTTTCACAAATTTCCCTCTATGCATCACTGTTGTTAAGAAGGAATTTCTAGAAACAAGCTTCAATAATAACATGCTGCAATAATAATCAACAACTTAAATATATCTGGTATCACTTTCTAAACACAGCTCAATAAACACAGAAGCAAACAACCAAAATTCATATTTTTTGGATTATGTAAAAATGATGATGGATATGCTTCGACTAGAAGTTGGGACTGAAGAATCATCAACAATCTACAACAAAATAGCAATAGAACCTAAATAATGTGTAATATACAATAGTAAAGAAGAATTTAAAAAGGCATTAAGATTTAATATTGTCAAGAACCACTTCCAATCTAGAACTATTAAGACAAACACTCTCAACTTTGTTGTAAAATGCTTGGATAAAAAAGGGTTTACTGCACCATTGGTACCATAACTTTAGGTCATGTTTCACTTTAGTACCAAATTTTTAATTTTTTTCTTTTCAGTCCCAAAAATTCTATTTTTGTTTCAAGTTAAAGTACCTCGAACATATCCAATCAAATTTAATATATATATGGCAGCCAGAATAAGTATATTTTTAGTAAATTCACTATGTAAGCATCTGATTAAACGGTTTAATCATCATGTGGGCTCCATAAAATAAATTTTGCTAAAATTTTATTTTATGGGGTCCATAAAAAAATTTTGTTTTATGGGACCAACAAGATGATTAAACTATTTAATAGGATGTTTATAAGGTAAATATACTAAAAATATGTTTATTTCAGCTGCCACATATGTTAAATTTGATCGAATATGTTTGAGGTACTTCAACTTGAAACAAAAATAGAATTTTTATTATTGAAAAGAAAAAAATTAAAATTTTGGTACCAAAGTGAAACATCACCCAAATTTATGGTACTAGTGGTGCAACAAACTTGATAAAAAATGCAACTGGGTGATAAAAGCTTCAAAAAATGGAAAAACTGATGGATTTATTGTTAAAAAGTTGAACAACATCCATATATGCAATATGGATATCAGATTAGCAAACCAAAGATAAGCAACAATAACTCTGGTGGCTAACTGCATAAAATCAAAATATCAGTTTCAAAACCATATACTCACCAACAAATATAATGAGAAACATGAAAGAGGAGTATGGCATCAATATAAACTACCAAAAAGCATGAATATCAAGAGAAAAGACACTTCAAATGCTAAGAGGTAAACTAGATGAATCCTATGGAATTTTACCAAGTTTCCTATATATGTTAAAGACAACAAATCCATGATCAAATGTTAACCTCAATACGAAAGAAGAAAAATCATTTCTCTATGTGTTCATGGCGCTTGATGCATCAATAAAAGGGTAGAAATATTACATACCAATTGTAGTAATTGATGGCACATTTCTACCAGGAACATATGGTGGCACGTTGCTTTTATTAACAACACAAGATGTTGGTTGTAGGCGATAGGGTTAATCGTGCGCCAAAGTGTTGACGACTACGATACTATGCGAGCTCGGGGCTCACTAGGAAATACATAGTGGGCTTGGGGCCCAAGATGGAGGTGGAGTCGCTACCCGGATAAAAATCAGGATACATTGTACAACAACTGGATTCCACAGAGGTTCCCAGAAGCTGTCATCAGAGATCAGGTTCGGAAACTGGGTATAGGCTTTTGGAATGCCCACTTAACCTTGCGGTTGGCCTCGGTGTGTGTCTTGTATTTTATTACCTTTGATTATTAAATTTTTTTTCCTTATTAACATGTTAATCGCAATTGGTTTTCAATTTTATATTTTATTTCAAGTTTGCACATTAGTCCCATTTCATGCTTGTATTCCCGACATTCAATCACAAATAAAATAAAACAAATAAAAAAATTTACAACCATTAATTCCAAATAAAAGGAGAGAGGGATTAAGGATTACAACTTTTGGTGTAAATAAATGTAAAATACTAAAAATAAACTATACATAAACCAAAAATAAACTAATTAATTATATAAACCAAAACTCTTAAAAACTAATTAATATAGTAATCATCTAGTAATTAAAATTACCAAATAATTCTTGTTAAAAATACGAGTTAGCCTTATCTCACAAATCATATACAAATAATATTCATAAAATAAAATAAAAATAAATTCACAAAATAGTCTACAAAATAACATAATAGTATAATAATAGAAATAATACCAAATAAGGCAATAATCATGCATAAAATCAAGAGATATAATAAATTAAACATGGAAATTATGCCAAATATTCAAGATAAAGATTGAAAATAGCTGAAAATCAAGACAGAAATAGGCAGAATGCTGGTTAAGGGGCAACGTTTCTTCAAAAAGGCGTCGCCTCTTAACCAGGAGGCGATATCATTGTCACCTCATCATAAAGGGGCAATGTCTCTATGAAGAGACATCGCCTCTTCAACAGGGACAAAGACAGACTATATTTTTTAGATCTGAAGAAACTCAATGATCATGCAAATAAATAAGAAACACACATGAATATACAACTATCAATAATCAATATTCAGTATCTCATACAATCATGCTTCACATATAACTTTAAATAAATAATAAAACTCAAGAATACAAACATAAAAGTAGTGGATCAATACTTCTAATGAAAATAAAGGACTTAAAGCTTAAGAAGAGGGAAGCTTACTGACTTGGACGTGTTTGATACTCCTAACTAAGTCCTCAGAGCTTGATTAACTGATTTGAGGTTTTGAGTGCAAGAGAAACCCCTTTCCTTCCCTAAGAGATCAAAGTCTTTAGCTTCCTAAGTCTTCTTCTTCTCCTTCTTCCTTTCTCCTTTCCTTCTTCCTTTCTCCTTTCTCTCTTTTTTTGCTCTCTGTTTCTTTTTTTTTTCTGGAGTTTTTTTTCCTTCAAGTTGCCCCTTCAAATTTCCAACCTCCTCTCTCTCTCATGCCCCCACATTCCCTTTTAAACCCTTTCACCCTCTCCGCTTTTCAATTTCCTAAAAAGCTATTCTCACCCTCTCCCTTTACCTTTTTTCATTCCCCAGGCTCTTTTCTTGCTTTTTCCTTTTCTTTTACGTTCAAAAATGACCAACTCTTCAACAGGTAAGCCTCTAACGACTGCCATTAATGGCATTTAATGCTGTAGAAAGTGGGTGTGAAGAGGTGTTGCCTCTTCGATGAGGCGTTGCCTCACTGATGCCCAGGGTAAAGAGGCGACACCTCTTCGTTGAGGTAATCACCTCTTGGCCTGGGCCAGGTCAAGACCTTTTGGGGGGGGGGGGGGGTTGGGCTTGGATAGGGTATTTTGGGCTTTCCGAGTCGATTTTAAAGAAGTCTCGGGCTTCCCTTGCATTCAAAAATTAAACTTTCTCATCATCGGGCTTTCGTTGTGGGCCGATCAAATTGACGGTGTCCACACTGGTGATAAAATCTTTCCTCTTGCTTTCTTTATTGTTGACTATGAAAGTGATGAATATTAAGAATGGTTCTTTAGAAAAATTAGACAAGCTTTTAGCTATATAAAAGGAATGTCTATAATTTTTTATAGACATGAAAGTATAGAAAAAGTAGTACAAGAAATATACCCTGAAGCAACCTATGGTATTTGTATATACCATCTTTTAAACAACCTAAAAAAACTTCAAAAAGCATTAAAGATTCTTTTTTTCAGGCACCAAAAAATACACCGTTGAAGAGTTTGAGTACTATATAAATGACTTGGACAAGATTGATCAAAAGATAACCCCATACCTTGGGTATCATAAATGGGCTAGACCTTTCTTAATCAACAATAGATACTTAGCAATGACTTCAAATATAGCTGAATTATTGAATGCAATAATCAAGAAATCTAAGGCTTTAACGATAATAGCATTACTAGAGTACCTCCATGCTTTAGTACAAGAATGGACCTATACAAATAGGAGTCTTGCAAGACCTACATTCATCAGCCTTGCAAAAAGACCATAAGATATGATCAATGACAAGTACATGAAAAGCCTAAAGCTACAGGTTATATTATTACTTCTTTCCTTAATATTAGACATGTTGTTGTTTTTTTATTACTGTTGTAGTTGTTTCTCATCCTACAATTATTTTTCTTTTAGTTTTTTTATTGAAATTGTATTTAATATTGCATTTCATATTATAGCAATAAAAAGCAACAAGTAACAATATTGTGTTATTATTTTTATTTTCTGGATTTTTTATTATTTCAATGCAGGTTAAAACTTAAAATAAAGAATTATTCATTGTGTATGACTTTAATACAATATTCATTGTCAAAATGGAAGAAAGAAAACGCACATGCAATAGGTTCCAATTTGATGAGCTACCACGTTCACATGCACTTGCAATATTGAAGCAAATGAATCAAGATCTATATAGATATTGTTCACATTTCTACATAAAGTAGACACTCTTGGAAACATACAAAGAAATAGTACATCCAATTCTAAATCAAACAACATCAAAAATTCCATATAAAGAGCAACAAATACAAGTAGATACATCGCAATGCAGAATAAAAGCTGGAAGACTAAAGAAAAGAAGAATCAAAGCACCATGGGAGAATGGAAATAAAAACAAATGTGGAAAGTGTGAACAACTTGGGTGCAATAAAAAGACATGCAGAAATGCACCCAAAAAAACTAAAAAGAAACATTTATTTTTTTTTATAAGTGCAAAATTTTTCATTCTTATTATAAGAATTCGCATATTTCATTAATGTGATTTTTGCTGCCTAATTTTTAGCATTTTAAATTATTTTTGTTGTTGTTTTTTACTTATTTATTCATTTTAATTTTAGTAATAGTGAGAATTTAAAAACAATAACAAAAAGGAACATAAATCAACAACAAAACACAACAAACGGTGTAAAAACAATAAAAGAACAATAACTAGAAACAAAAAGAAAGAACATACAACTATCAATATCTTCCCAAGACAACAATAAGCAATAACAAGAAACAATCAAAAATTGAAAAAATCAACATTAACACTCAAACAAATTCACAAAAAAACTTTAAAACTTATACTAATAAAAATAAATGTGCATTA
Organism: Mallotus nudiflorus; assembly: GCA_947683625.1. Lineage (NCBI taxonomy): Eukaryota > Viridiplantae > Streptophyta > Magnoliopsida > Malpighiales > Euphorbiaceae > Mallotus > Mallotus nudiflorus. Next base: position 376,334 of record CANTUR010000136.1, on the reverse strand, counting down.
CGCAAATTCAAATTTAATGTATTAACTAATAAATTGTAGTACAAAAGAAAAGAAGTCTAAAAAAAACTAAACAACACTACACAAATAAATAACTCCAAAAAATCACTTATTCAGTTTCCTTGTCCTTCTAATCTTCAAAGTATGCTCTGAATCATTGATTGCTTCACTATGCACCTTTCTCATATCATATCGATATAAAGATAATGTAAGCCTCAACTTATAAACTTCAACATCAAATTTTTTAGGAATCTCATTGACATGAATAAAGAATTTAGCAAATGCAGCAACACAAGACTTACAATCACTAAAAAAATATTAAAAATAAGAAATTAATAACAAAGAAAAACTAAAAAAAATTATAATCCTTACATAGTTTCCTGAACAATCAAATTAGAAACAACTTCAATGCACAAATTCCTTTTATCCCCAACAATACAATTACAAAAATCCCAATCTGTTTAAAAAAAATGGCAACATCACACTGTAAGACTTAATCACTTCAATTGCATAAGCATTATCATGAGCACCCTTTAAAGAATTATATAGGTAAATACACCAATTGTTGATGCTCAACCTTGCAAGAACCCAATGTTGTTGAGAACCGATATGGAAAGGAAATAGAATATGCTCAACATCAACTCATGGCTTTGCTATAAGCATCACTTCTCCTATTATATACTCAAACACAGTATGAGTAAAAAAAAATTAAATATATAAAAAACACAAATAATGCATATATTATTATGAAATTCAAACTGCAACTTCCAAAACATTTCCCCCATTTTTTAAAATAATAAAAAATCACATTAAGGTGCTGCAACAAAAAAAACAACAATAAGACAAAAAAAAAATAACATAAAAGACAATAAATAATAAAATAACAAACGTACAGAACACGTGATGAGCTCCCCAAAATAAAATAAGGTATGAAACCATGTTTTGGAAGAAACTATAGAAACATTAGAGTTGAATCCAGGACTCAGAACCTCATATTTCTCAAAATACTTGAATTTTGAACTAACAAGAATAAAAAATAATATTAAAAAAAGTAATAAAAATAATAAAAAAAAGATAATGTATGAAAAATTAAATATATAAAAAACACAAATAAAATAATTACTTTTTGCACTTATGAAGTCCTACATCTATCCATTTGTTAAAAGCACCAAGCTCTTCAAAATCAGGAGCACCATCAACATCATCATCAAAAGGCTAAAGAGCATAACAAGACTTGTCAAAATCCTTTAAGCTTGCTCCTGAATTGAACTCCCTAACAAATGGAGATTTAACTTCCACACTCGGCTTCAAAACCCTCCTTGTACATACCAAACTTTTAGGAGTATAGACCACGGATATAGGTTGGACATATGTAGGTTCAACATATGGAATTATAGATCTCATTAGATTTTTAAATTGATTAACGGATACATTAATAGATTCAAGGGTAGCTTTCTATTAAAAAAATCATAATTAAACAACATAAAAAAAATAGAAAAGTAAAAAAAAAACAACAAGCAACAAAAAAGAAACAATATAAAATTTACCCTTCTTTATCTGAAACTTTTCACAATAGCATCTATTTTATCCAAAAAATCTTAATCAGTATCACAAGAATAAGAATCAAATTCCTCAATAGTACCAAAGACACTTGAAACATATTTTCTCTTCTGCTCTTCAACACTTTTCTTCAACTCTTGCTCTTCAACATTTTTCTTCAACTCTTCTTCATTTCCTTGTCCTCTTTTTCACTTTCCTTCTCTTCTTCATTTTTCTTATTTTCTTCTTCATTTCTTTTCTCTTCTTCTTCGTCATTTCTTGTATTTTTTCATCAACACTATTTTTCTCTTTATCAAATACATTTTTCTCTTTACCCAAAACAACAACATAAAAAATATCATTTTTTTCACCCACACCATCCTTTATATTTTTATTATCAGAACCAATTACATCCTTCTTAACAACAATGGAAGAAATAGAAGAAAATTTTTGTTGATGAATTCTATCTAACTTCCTTTTTAAAATAGAAAACCTCTCCTCAACAAAACTTATTAAAGAATAAATTTCTTTATTAAGCTTATTATCTAAATCATCAATTTTCTTTATCAACATAGACTTCCCATCACCAATAGCATAACTAATGCTTGATTGCTCTTTATGACCCCCAGATTTCACTTATTTAAACTGTTGCAGAATAGGTGATTGGAAATCATCTCTACTATCCAAACCTTCATCACGAACTAGAGATACATTGACTTTCTCAACTTTTGATTTCTCAAAAAAAACCATTCAAATCCAATGACTCATCTTCAATATGATTAGGAACAATATTTTTCAATTTTAACTATAAAAATAATAAATAAATAAATAAATAAGAAACAAGAAACAACAAAACCTAAAAAAATGTGAAAAAAAGTAATTACCTGAGAAGAAGATAATTTCAAAATCTATGAATTCAATTTCTTGAAATTCAGTGCAATAAAATCGTGTCAATTCAATAGATAAGGAATCAAAGAACCATCATAAATAGCAAACATAGGATCATAATAAGTGCAGCATTCATAAAACCAAAATTATAAAGCCAATGAAAAGCCAAAAAGACAGTAAAAAAAATAACCATCAACTTTCTTCTCAACCCCTATAAGTCTTCCCTTTAAAGAATAAAAGTAAAAGCAAAAGCATACTTTCCCCAAGGATACTGATTATACAAATTAGCATCAACAACATCTAAAAAATCTTTGTTAACAAACTTCTCCTTAAGAGTAGAAGATAAAAATTGACTAACAAAATAAAGAATATCTAACTTCAGAGCATCCTCATCACAATCAAACTCTGTAGAAAGAAAACAAATTTCAATATCACTCCTCTTCACTTTTTAAGAACCATAAAATACTTATGAACCAAATTGTTCTTCATATATTTTCCAATTTTGTTTCTCCCAAAATGGTTAATACATTTTAGCCCCGTAAAAAGAGTAATTCACCAACAGAAAGCTTTAAAAGTAAACTAGAGATATTAAACCAAATTTTATCAAATTTAGATTCACTTACTTCCCTTAAAAGCAAGAAATGAACAACCTGAGCCTACAATTTAACATCCTTCATATCCAAAAAATAACCAAAATAAGTTTTTCTAAACAAATCCAATTGATTTTCAGTCAATTTCTCCTTCAGCTTTAAAATGACATTCTCATTCATACAACTAGAAACCCTCCTATTAAAATGTTCCTCTGATTTAATGAAATACTCACATTCCTAAAATAAATAATAAAAATTATATTAAAAAATCAAAACAACCAACAAAAAGAAAGAAACCTAAAACAACATATAGCGTAATAGAGTAACAACAAAAAGCAACATAAAAAAACAACTTAATAAGAAAAATAACAGATTCAAAAAATAATAATTAAAAGAAAAGCAAACATATCTCAAAGCAACCTTTAGATTTTTTATAAGAGCTTTCTCTAAAGGATAAATTTTTCTTCTTATTATCAACAGTGTCATTCTTCTTAAATTTAGTGTCGTTATTCCTCTTCTTAAAAATATTATCACTCTTCTTCATTGTAGATGAAGGAGAATCTATATCTTTTTTCTTTTTAGATGAAGGAAAAGATTGTGCAATACCACTGCTTAAACGAGTAGAAATTCTCCTAAAAATAATATCACTACTATCTTTCCTTGTAACTACAAATTTAAAACTCAAATGAACAAATAAAAAACTAGTTAGAAAAAGAAAAATTAACAAGATAAAGAAAGAGAAGAAGCAGCACACACAAAATTCCTAAAAAATGAAACAAGGAGAAATGAAAGTAAAAGGAAGTTAAATGAAAGCAAAAACAACTGACAAGAAATTACTGCTCCACGAAGAAGTAGAAAAATGAAAAATAAAAACATGCTGGGCCAAAAAAGAAAAATGCAAAAACCAATTTTGAAAAAAAAAAGGCCAGACCACAAAAGAAATAAGGCTAAGGCTGGTAAAACAGGTCTTTTTTTTTAAATTTCCTCTAATTAAAAAGCTTAAAATAAGTAAAAAATAAAAAAATAAAAACTTGGGGTATTTTAGTTAATAAAATAAAAAAAGTGTCTATTTGTGTAAAAATCTCTTTTTATTTTCAGGAGTGCCCTTTTTTTCTTTTTTTCTTTTTTGCCCCCTTTTATATGCTTCTTGTTCCTTCATTATTATTTTTTATTTTTTTCTCCCATTTTTTTATTTTTTTATTCCTTATTTTTCCTCTTCTTTGTTATCCTTATTTTTGTTATTTTATCCTTATATATAATTGTAATAACCTGAATATTTTTTAATTATTTTATATATAAATATCGAGATTTTCAGCGATATTAATTATTTTATTCTTATGTTGTTATTATTACGTTGAACTGTTATATCTAATTATTTAATTTAAAAATTTTATTTGGAAACTATTATACTCAAAGATATTAAAGTTACTAATAATATTATTGTTACTATTATTATTATTATTATCCCATTATTATTTGCATGCATCTACATTATTTTATTTTAATTGTCATTATTTTAAATAGTATTATTGTTATTATTATTTATTATTATTATTAATAGCATTATTTTAAACTAAGGTTATTTTTGTTATTGTTAGGTGTTGTGTGTATATATATATATGTATATACATGTGTGATTTAAGTTAAGTAATATATATATATATATATATATATATATAATATGGTCAAATGCACATAAAGCCAGTCAACTCCCTCCCCTTCCCTTTTCTTTCTCTTCTCTTCATGTCATCCCCTTCCTGTCATTATGCAACCCGAACCAACACCACCTCCCTCTACCATCGGACGATCACCACTCACCACCACCATCTTCCCCTTCCTCTAGACGTTGACCACTACTGCTGAGGACCGCCGGAGATCGCGAGATGCAGCAGTAGCCAAGAAGGAGCTTCACGTCACCAGCGTCGATTCCGGTGGCCATTTCTCGTGATCTTGGGCTTTTCGGACTCCTTGAGCTTCAGTTAGTCCATTTCTAACCTCCATTGAAGCTCATTCTCCTTTGGTTTTGAGTTTTGAGCAAGTTTTTGTTTATGTCTAATTAAGATTTTGTATTTTTATTTAATTTTTGGGTGTGATCCATGGATTTTCTCTTTAGTAAAGTTGTTGTATATAGTTCAAGCTTCTGAAAAATAATTTTTGTGTATTTTTTTGAATTAATTTGATTTATGGGTATTTTTGAATATTTTAATAATATAAATTGAATTTTTGTTAATTATGTTAATTAATTATTTTGGTTGGAAATTTGAGTTAAATAGTGTTAGTAATTTAAGTTAGTAATTGTAGTATTAATAAATAATTTTTAGTGAATTTATATAATTTTTGAGGAATTATTAATATTATGTGATTTTTGATTATATAGGTTAATTGTGTAATTTTGTTGAAAATATAGTTAAATATTATGTTTTAAATGATTTTGGAATTTTATAGAACATTAAATTAATTTTATAAATTATTGACTATTTTTAACTAATTATTACTAATTTTTGAAAATTATATTCAAATAATATATTACTTACTATTTTGGTGATTAAATGGATTTTAAATTACTTTTATTATATAATTAAGCTATTTGAATAATTAAATGTGAAAGTGACTATTTTACATTGAATATTTGGAAAATAGGATTTTTATATAATTATATTAGTTATTTGAGATTTTTATTATTTGTTGTAAATATTTATATTTAGTGTTTGATGTTTAAATAAATTATATTGTGATTTATTATTGAATTTATGTATTTTTTAGTGATTTTAAAATATTATTATTTAATATTTATTTTATCTCGAATTGTGAACCTCGGTCGGGAATTGTGTAGTTCAGGATTCCAACCCGAGGTGTTGAGCTATTGTGAAGTTTAGAAGTGTGTTTGCTTGCAGGATTGACTCTATTTCTGTAGAGAGATGTCCGTTTTACAAAGGAGACTCTGCCGAATTTTCGATATAATTCTTATAAAATGTGACATCGGGTCAATCCTAAGTTTTGAATTCTGAGTTGAGTCTTCCTTAGAAATTCTAGAAGTTAGAGTTTCTACTTTTTGATAGTCGTTTTTATTTTCTATCTTTTAGCCACCCCTCCGATTGCATCTACCAGTCAAGGTCGGACATGACATAGCAGAGGAGCGCATTCATCTTGTAAGTTAATATTTGTTTTGCATGTCGAGTTTTTAAATTAAATACATAAAGTTCTGATGAATTTAAATTTATAAGAATTCAAATCTGTTTTCTTTATATGATATTGCATGGTTTAATTTTATAGTTGTTTAATTTTATTTTTATTTATTGTAATTTTCCTTATTTTATTTATTTTAAATAAACTATGGTAGAACGGACTACCTGATGGGTTTTATCAGAACCATGTGTGCATCGGTAAAAATATTTGGTTTTATTGATTATATTACTGGGGCCAAAGGTCTGGTGATGCTTTGCTCTCGGACACCACCAGTAATATGATAATTGATCATATTGATTAAAATACTAGGGCTGAAGGTTTGATAATCTTTTGCTCTCGAACACCGCCAGTAAAGTTAGATTATATTTATTAAATCACTAGGGCCGATGGTCTGATGATGTTTTGCTCTCGAACACCGCCAGTGATATTGGATTAAGTGACGTAACTACGGCTGTGTATCCTGGTGATGCTTTGCTCTCGGGATCCGACAGTCTTGGATATAAGTGAACCGAATGGTTGTTAGAATTGGGAAGTTGGGGTTCTACCTAGTTTTTATACTATAATGTTTTAAAAGCATTTAGAAATTTATTTCCTCCCTTTTGAAAAATGAATTTCTTATATGTATATCAAATGAATTGAATAAAATTATAAATATATTATGTTTTCATAAAAACTTGTTTAAAGGAGATTTTCAAACTGCATTCATTTCTTTTATTAGCTTACTCAATGAGGTCTAACCCCCCTCAAATTATTTTTTTTAGGAGTTTGGGAGTTTTCCGTTAGGCCTACTTCCCTACGCCGAGTAGCTTCCTCACCGGCTATTTTATGTAAGTCTATATAGTTGTGTTTGTATTAGTATCTATGTACCGCAGTAGAGAAATTGTATAATTGCATACCTTAATTTGGATATTATGTATTTATGAGTAATGTATTGGGATACTATTTTGTATAACTAATGATGTTTATTTTATACATAATGATGGTATGATTTGTTTAAATTGAGAAAAATCAATTTGATAATATGCATTATGATTTAATTATTGCATTGTAACTTTTTAAAAGTGAAATGTTCTGCGTTTTTCTTTTAAGGGTTACTACGGGTTTCAGTAACTTTAAGTTTTTCCATTCCCTAGTGCCGGTCATGTGCTCTTAGGTTCGGGTCGTGATAATAATTTTTAATTTTCTCTCCTTTTTAATTATTTATTTTTTCCTTATTTTTTTATTCTTAGTTTTTTAATATATATATGTTAGGCTGATATTATTTTATTCATTTTATACATGGAAAATAAACTAAATTATACAAATAATAAAATAGAAATAAATGAAAAATATTTCAAGTTTCATGCATTTGAAAAAAAGACAGGCACTTGGTTTCAAATTAATTGATATGCATATATCAAATATTTTTATTTATTTTTATTTTAATTAATTGAATTCAATTATATTTGAAATTTATTACTTAAGGCCAGTTTTTTCTTTGATAATTTTTCTAACAATAAATAATTACTCAATTATCACATTCGAATACTATTTTAAGCTTCAGATACTGTTTTGAATTTTATATACTGTTTTGAGTTTCATATACAAATAATATTCAAAAAATATACTTTTAGCTGGAGGAAAATATTTGAAGAATATTAAGATAATATACTGATTTTAGTATCGGATATGATTTTGAAGTTTCACATACATATAATATTCAAATAATATACTATTTTTATGAGTTTGAGATACTATTTTTAATTTTCAGATACTGTTTTGAGGTTCAAATACTATTTTGAGTTTCAAATTGGAATAATATTCAAAAAATATACTTTTAGTTGAGGAAAATATTTGAATAATATTCATATAATATACTGTTTTAGTATCTGATACTATTTTAAAGTTTCAGATACTATTTTGAGTTTCAGATACTATTTTGATTTTCAGATACAAATAATATTCATAAAGTATACTTCCGGTTTGAGGAAAATATTTGAATAATATTTAGATATTGTAATGGTTTTAGTATTAGATACGATTTTGAAGTTTTGTATACATTTAATATTTAGATAATATACTGTATTTATGAGTTTGAAATATTGTTTTTAAGTTTCTAATACTATTTTGAGTTTTAGATACAAATAATATTCAAAAAATATACTTTTGGTTAGAGAAATTTTTGAATAATATTAAGATAATATAGTGTTTTTAGTACTATATATGATTTTAAAGTTTCATATACATGTATGTAATCTTCAAATAGTATGTTATATTTATGAATTTGAGATACTATTTTGAGTTTCATATACTTGTAATATTCAGATAATATATTGTTTTGCTTGTATCATATACGAATAATATTTAGAAAATATATTATTTTTAAGTATCATATTCTTATAATCTTCAAATAATATTTTGGTTATTAACTCAATTACATTGTAAGGAATGTCTTGTATTTCTTGCTCCATGTTTATAGTTGTTAGAGTTTATTGAGTAAAATTGTTAATCAGTGCATTGTTCATTAGAATCCTTCATTAAAGATGGATTGATCAGGATGCTTTTGGGATATGTATGTATACATATACATAGAGTACGTATTACAAAGAAAATAATAATAATAATAATAATAAAAGGTTTGATAATTAAAGTGATGAAATTCCAAATGGCTCTATGTTGGTGAAGTCTAGGAGTATATATGCATAAAAATTAGGGATAGTTGCTAGCTAGCTATTTGATTTTATGGTTATCATTGAACTCTTTATATATATATAAAGAGTTGGTTCATGTTGATGGTGCATGAAAATATCGCCTTATCAAGCTAGTACACGTGTCCTGTTGATTTTTAGTTGACTAAGCATGCCCCTCACTTAGATGTGAATTTAACCTTAGAACTTGCCACCCTGGCTTTTCACTAAGGCTCCATTCGACAATCGTACTAGTTATATCTACCCTACTTCCCTACCTTTGACATGTATTAAATACGGGCGCTTGCATTTAATGCACCTTAAAAGGCTACCCCTGAATTTTTGCTCTGTTACAGCAAAAAAAGTACAAGCTCTCCTCAAGTTTACTATTGATCTATTCGTTTTACATTGACATAAACAATGTTTTTTACTACTCTATGATAACTCATGCTTCTCCTTAAAGAATAAAAGGGGAGAGATCATTAAATGAGGTGCAATCTTCTTCTTCTTCTTCTTTCTCTTTCTCTTCTACTTCTTCTTTTTCTTTTTTGAAACCAGAAACTAACAAGTCTAAAAATAACATTCTTTTTCTTAAAACAATCACATTTTCATTATTTTTATCTTATGCATTATTAGTCCAATCCCTCACATTGGAGAATACGACACTAATTTGAACGTCGAAGGGGCTTTGGGCTTCCCAAGCCGTTAGTTCACTATTTTTTCATCCTTTTCAACTCTCAATGATGATGTGGAGACTAAAAGGAGATTGAGTTGGAGAAGACAGAATTAGGGGACCATTAAATTGGGGTCGTTTATAAGAAGAAGAATGTCTTGAAATTTTTAGAGTGTGTATGGGTGATGTATTTATAGGTGTGATGAGCCTCATTATGAATGACTTTAGAATTTTTCACTTTGGGGAAAATTAAGGTACTTTTGGCAACTTTATTGAATGGGTACCATTCCATTTATGGGACAAGGATAATTGATTGGTCTCAAGGGGATGTGAGATGCTTTGTGTTTATGGAGTAACCACTTGATTTTTAGAAAATTAGGAAAAGATGAAAGAGACGACATTATGTCACTCAACGAGTATCGTCCCTAAAGGAAATTCTAGGTTTGGGAGATCACATATACTTTTTGACTATTTTTTCTTATACAAAACTGTATGCATGATCAACAATTTTTTAGTTGACAGCAGACCGACTCAAGCGGCATTGAGCCGGAATATTTCCCCATTAGAAATTCAACCCCTTCTCTCCAATCAAAGCAAATAAAAAAAAAACTATCACCTACTCGTCTGTCCACTTTATTCCCCTGCACACTATCCCATCTGACCTCATCTTAACAACAAACCAAACTAACAGTGCACGTGGCGTTTATTTATCAGACCCAAAATCTACGTGGATCGGAACTAAAAACATGATTTAAACTCCGTTAAATCAGGAGGAGCCACGGAACGGACTATATAAATAACCCGTCCACTGTGTCAAGGGTTTTGTTACAAGTTAGGCACAACGATCAACGATACCAGCACTGGTCGAGATCCGGCGAGCCTCGTCGGATTTCGCCCATTTTCATCCGGACCTTTCTCTCGCCTGACCTATTTTCTTTCAGACACAATATATATTTTGTATTTAAAAAGAAACAACAGTTATGAAGGGAACGTGCACTCTCGTGGCTTCTGTGCTAGCTGCCTCCACCGTCGCTCTTTATCCCTCCTCCTCCAATGAGGTATTTTCTTCGATTTTTAATTAACCTATATATGATTTTTGTTGAACAGCCGTTGCTATTGTAAATGTGAATCTGTACAAAAAAAGAAGGTTAATGATGAGAAATTAATTAAATGTTTCTGCTGCTAAATTATATATCATTATTGCCTGTTAATGTTTTGCGGATTTAATTAGAGATCACTAAATTAAATTTGAAAGCGTAGAGAGATTTGGTTTTGATTGTGATTTATATGTTGTGAATAGGGATCGAATTGTACAGTGGGGAACTATGGTGCATCCAACACTTGTGCTGCATCGTCGTCGTCATCATCCTCCGAGAAGGGGAAATTCGCGCCTAGATTTGATGGGTTGAGGTTCATTGAAACCCTAGTTACTGCCCACCGCTGACTTATCGCTCGGAGCTGTCTAATTATACACATTTTCTTTTATTTTTGTTTAGATGTGATGTTTGTTTGGTCATTTTGTTGAGGCGAAAACCCTTTGGTTTTAAGATGTGATTAAAGAGAGAGCAGAGCCGTTCTTTATTTCGCTGTTGAATTTGTGTCATTTTATTTTCGTAGTTTTGGCTTTTTTGCCTTTACTATTCATTTCATGCATTCGAATTTTGATGGCTTGTAACCATTAACTTTAAAGCTTGAGGGTCACAGTTTTTGTCGTCAGTGTTCTCTTGGTGTTGCTGGCATTGATGTTTTTGTAGTTCTTTGCTGCTTGTGACAGCTATTCGAATCAATTCAAAACCCTCTATCCTACTCTACTGCATTCTTTTCTTTTAAACTATGAGTTGTCAGTTGAATTGGGTTTCTTAGAAGAGGAAATTTGGATCAAACTCAACTGAATCCCACGTTTTAGTTAAGATACCACCGCCACCGAATGAATGCCTACATTTGATTGTCTTCATGTTTTGTTTATTTTTCTGAAAACATCAGGATATTTCATTCAATAAAGCTCTGTCCAGCGATGTTTGGTTTTTTAGAAAATCTATTTTATTTATTCACGAACTGTGTTTAATGAGTTCATTTGGAGTTCCATTTGAAAATGAAGCATAATTTCATTTTAGACTTCATAAATGACCTGAGTTCTCTTTTCAAAAAATAAAAAGTAAAAATGACCTCAGTTCTAACCATTCAGCATAATTTTTACTTTCAGTACATAACAATTGAAGTATCAATTTCTAAGCTTTGAATTGAAGATATGTCTCATTGGAGGAAATATTCTAAAAGGGCCCCTTTGAGGGAAAGTCTTCCATAACCTTTGCTCCATAGTTTTTGATAAACAGTATCTTCGTTTCCAGAGGATAATTGTTGGTTTTTAACCAATAATCATCCCCTATCTTTTTTTTTTTTCTGTTCTTTAGTTTTTATTTCTAATAATCATGGTGATATATATATATTTATACAATGTGTTTTAATAGCCTTTTTATGGAGTTGCTTATGTCAATCTGCTGCTTCTTGTTTTGCCCAGATCTTCCCTAACTTATGTCTATGGCAAAAATTATCTTTTTCAATAAAATTCAAAACGGTCTTGATAGATAACATGCTCAAAGTTACTGCAACCACTGAAAATTCTACAGGGATCAGCTTGTATTTTCTTCAACAATCTAGGGTTTCATCTTCCCTTAAATTGAAAAACAAATAAAATGATTTAATCTTCTTCAGATCAGCCATAGCCGCCGCCGCCGATGTGAGCTGCTGCCTCTCCATCAGTTTCCAACACATTAAGGTTAACACTCTTTCAAAAGTTGGTAGGCTGTTTCATGAGCTGTTTCAATTGTATTTGATTCATGGATCTCAAATTCTATATTACGGGTCTCTGTTTTGTAATATTTATCTTTATTAATGGATAGTCTTAAGTTGTTGGAAAAAAAATTAAGATTGGTAAACAATTAATTTAAATTGAAATATAAAGAAAAATAGAGCTTTGATCCTATTTGGAGAAGAGCAGTATCAGTTTGTGAACATATCTTTGCTGAGTCTCAATTTTAAGGAAAACTAAAGAAAACAGCTTTCATTTTAAGGCGTGTGTACCTTGACGAAAGAAGGGCATATTCCTTGCTTACAGTCACTGACTTTTTCAGCATATAACCTTCCTTCTCCTTCTCCTACTGTTGCGGTTGTTGTTTTATTAACGTCAACTGGGTATCTTAGAAGAGCATATTCTTCCATTGTATAATCATGTTGTTAATTTAAAATAGAAAAATATTTTTCTATTTAAATTTAAAAAATAATTTGAATTTCATTTTTTTGGCTACATCTTTTTTAAAAAAGAATATTTAAAAAATATTTGATTTAACACATGATAGGAGGTCAGTTTTTAATGAATCGCTGGCACTCTCAATGGTGGTATCAAATTGATTTGAAAGATGTGATCTCAAAGTGATGATAAAATTGAAGAAAAAAGCCCAATGAACCTTAGCTCAAGCTCAAGTAGCAAGGCGAGGCACCGTCACCAGAAGGTCGCAATTTCTTACACTTTATGTATAACTAATATATAGTAATAATAATAAGAATATTTGTAATATATATATTGTGTGTTTCAGCTATAATTGATAAGTAGCATTGTTAAAAAAAAAATTGAGGAAAAGGAGATCTTTGCAAGAAAATGGTACATGTGATTTTGACGTATTAAAAAAAATATATACATGGAAAGGGGTGGGATTATTATGTTCACATTGTGGTGGCAAGCATCCATCAAAAAAGGCCTCACAACTCCCATGAGGTGGAGAGAGAGAGAGCATAGTGACAGGAGGCAGTGGCTTTTCTTTCTTTTTTTTTTGACGGGAGGCAGCGGCATTTCTTTTGGAAGATAGCAAAGCAAAGCAAACCAACACTTGGCCACCATATATAATCAGGAGACTTTCGAATTAATAGTGTATATTTCTGGTTCACTGCTAAGTCGTAAGGCACAAATTTGACTGAAGAAAGCAAACGCATAATATGGTTTGAAAAAAATTAAAGACGATTATTGTTGAATTGTGCAACTTGGATTCTCAACTTGCCTATACATAATCAACAGCCACAAATTTCAATTCAATACAACAACGGTACTGCAAGTAAAATTCATTTAACATTCTGTTAATGACTACAGCAAAAGTTACTAGGAAAGTTTTAAACTTATAAATATAAATTAGTCTTCTGATAAGAGAATAATGATCCTTGACACACAGGTTATCCAGCATATTCTCATCTCAAGTAGCCTCCAAAAAAACAAAATCAAGCACAGAGCCAATAGGTCAATTTGAAAGAAAATATTTTTTAATTGAGGGAGCAGTTGGGAGTGGCCGTGGCCCGTCGCCTCAGCTGCTAAAAAATCTTCCGCCCATTCTCTCTGCCACTTGAGGACAGGACAGACACACAGACATTGATGTTTACCTCCGCTTTACATTCCATTTCCACCGTTCATTTTTTTCTTAAAAATTTTTATTTCAATTAAAAAAATAATAACCACCAATCAGCAGTCACCTGTAATTTTAGCCCCTTTCACGGGACGTCTGTTCGAGGTAAGCTGACGGCTCGCCTGTGATTTGGTCCCACTCCCACTACAATAAACTGTTTTTTTACTAAGGTTTTTTCCTGAGAAACATAATAATAAAAGGATGCAAATGCAAAGTGCCAGAAATGATGGGTCGCTGGGACCCATCTCACGTGATTTTTCTGAAACCAAGGACCCAGATCCTGATATGCCTAATGAGCGTTTATTACCATAATGCCACGTGTAACGACACGTGCAGTTGCTCGCCCACTACTACAAAATCCCTGCTTCGGTGCAGGAACTGTTGCGCTCGATTCTATTTTGCTAACGTTAACTAACAAACTCTCCTCAGCTTAAGCTTGTAAGCAGCACGCACCGCCACCGCCACCGCCAGCTCTTTTATATTTCTCTTGATTTTCTTAACTAACCCATTTTTCTTTCATTTTGTTGAGTGATTTTCTCTTCAGTTTGTTGCTTTCAGAGCTCTCTAATTCAGTGTGATTATCTAATAACCAAAATTATTCAATTTCAGCTGCATCAGCAATAGCAAGGAGAGGCCATTGCTATTCCAAGTTACGATGGCAGCTACTGTTACAGCTGCACATTTTGTCTCCAGAAGCTCCCAGTTGAACACCACCCATGATCATGATTCATCTCAGATTGTTCTCAACTCCCAAGCCATCTCCCACCATGGTTTAAGGACCCTCAACGTGGTGGATAAGGTCCGTTTCAGATCTCTTACCACCAAAGCTGCGAAAAGGGTCTCTCCTGCTCCTCACAGTTTAAATGACAGGCCTTATTCTAACATCATTTGCGGCCACGGAATGAACTTCATCTTTGTCGGAGCTGAAGTTGGTCCTTGGAGCAAGACTGGTGGACTTGGTGATGTTCTCGGTGGACTGCCTCCTGCCATGGCTGTCAGTACTCAGTACTCTTTTTTTCTTTTCTCTTGCTTTCGTTATGCATGCTTATTTCTCAACTTTCTTCTATAATCCTTGTCCAGGCAAGAGGGCACCGTGTCATGACCATCTCCCCCCGCTACGACCAGTACAAGGATGCTTGGGACACCTGCGTATTGGTTGAGGTAATACTCTAATTTCATCTTCATTTTCTTGCTCTGTATTTGGTACATACCTTTCATGCTTCCAATATCTAAGCAAGAAGAAAGTGACTGGATTTTGGCTCATTTGCAGATTAAAGTTGGGGACAGAGTTGAAACTGTTCGCTACTTCCACTGCCACAAGCGAGGTGTTGATCGTGTCTTTGTTGATCACCCATGGTTCCTTGAGAAGGTTTAATGCATTTTTTCCCCTAATCACTGATTCTTGTTTCCAATGCCTTTAACTTTTGTAATAGCTAAACCTTGTCGAGGACAGAAACTTTCATTTACGTACCTTAGCTCTAAAACCTTAATTGCTTGCATATTTTAGGTGTGGGGAAAAACTGGATCTAAAATCTATGGTCCGAGAGCAGGATTGGATTACCAAGACAACCAACTACGGTTTAGCTTGTTGTGCCTTGTAAGTCAGTCATTCATTTATAATACTTTCTTTGCTCTTGTCCATTGCTAGAGTGTAGCAGAGTATAGATGATGAATACTTTGTATTAGATAGTTAAAGGATGTTCATTTCCTACCACTTTCAGGCTGCTCTGGAGGCCCCAAGAGTTCTGAACTTAAACAGCAGCAAGAATTTCTCCGGACCATACGGTCTGCTCCTCTTCTGTACTAGAGGTTTGGATTTTCAATTTTCCTTTGACGGCATCTATACTAAAGCATATGTATGCTTAACGCAGGAGAGGATGTTGTCTTCGTTGCCAATGATTGGCACACTGCTCTCCTTCCATGTTACCTGAAATCCATATACAAGCCCAAAGGGATTTACAAATCTGCCAAGGTACGTTAGGTTAGTTTGTTGGAATTAAACAGTGCACAGTTCTAGCTAGTTTGGAAGTTTTGTGACAGGTTATTGACTTTTTTTTGTTGTTTGGTCAAATTGATGGTAGGTTGCCTTTTGTATCCACAACATTGCATACCAGGGCAGATTTGCCTTCTCAGACTTCTCACTTCTTAGTTTGCCAGATAAATTCAAGAGCTCCTTTGACTTTATTGATGGGTATGATTTCCGTTGCAGTTAATATTTGCAATATGACTTGGAATATGGATTGATGTATAAGCTTCATGACTTACTTTCTTGCCAAGTATTGAGGGCTTTTTCTCTTTGTAGGTATGACAAGCCAGTGAAGGGAAGGAAAATCAATTGGATGAAGGCTGGAGTTTTGGAATCAGACAGGGTTTTGACTGTGAGCCCATACTACGCACAGGAACTTGTTTCTGGAATGGACAGAGGTGTGGAACTAGATAGCATCATTCGTAAAACAACCATCACTGGTATCATAAACGGTATGGATGTCCAGGAGTGGAATCCTGCTACAGATAAATACATTGGCATCAAATATGATGCTACAACTGTAAGTACCTTATAGGAAGTCTCAAGTTCTCAAACAACTAGATTCCACTAGTGAAAGGAGGTGTTTATTGGGAATTTCTCTTTCTTCAGGTTATGGAAGCAAAGCCTTTGTTGAAGGAAGCCCTTCAAGCGGAAGTTGGGTTGCCTGTTGATAAGAACATTCCATTAATAGGTTTCATAGGTAGATTAGAAGAGCAGAAAGGTTCAGATATCCTGGTTGCTGCGATTTTACAATTGGCTCAACAAAATGTGCAAGTTGTGATCCTTGTAAGTATCACAATTAAAAATTTGGAAAAGTCCCTTCTAGTGATGCTGCTGATGTAACAAGCACAATGTCAAGTTTTTAATGGTATATATGATCTATCCTTCCTCTCAGGGAACTGGCAAAAAAGCCTTTGAAAAGCAGGTCGAACAGCTAGAGGTATTGTACCCTGATAAATGCAGAGGAGTGGCAAAATTCAATGTGCCACTGGCTCACACGATCATAGCTGGTGCTGATTTTATGCTGATCCCAAGTAGATTTGAGCCTTGCGGTCTCATTCAGTTGCATGCTATGCGATATGGAACAGTAACAACGCTAAACCTTTTCCTCTACATCTATGGTTACTGTACTGAGATATCTTTTATTGCCTAGGATGGCAATTGGCTATTATTGACCATAACATCTATAATTTTGCTGCAGGTGCCCATTGTGGCCTCCACTGGTGGTCTTGTTGACACTGTTAAAGAAGGTTACACAGGATTCCATATGGGAGCTTTCCATGTTGAAGTAAGTAAAGCGCAAATCTTCCAAGTCAATTTTTATCTTTTTCTCTCTTGATATTGAAATAATGAGACTTCTCTATGGGATGTTTTGCCAGTGTGACAAAGTTGATCCAGCTGATGTAGCTGCAGTAGTTACAGGTGTGGTAAGAGCTCTTACCACTTACGCCACTGCTGCATTGAGAGAAATAATCCTGAATTGCATGGCTCAAGATCTCTCATGGAAGGTTTGTACATGAAACACTATGAACATTGGCATTTTGAAAGAGAACCAATGTTATAAAAATGTATTCAGCACCTGACTTACATTCTGAATCAATGCAGGGACCTGCAAGATTGTGGGAGAAGGTGCTCCTGAGCCTAGAGGTTGCAGGCAGCGAACCTGGCATTGAAGGGGAAGAGATCGTTCCACTTGCTAAGGAAAATGTTGCCACTCCTTGAGCAGCAAGGGTTCTATTCTGGCGGAGTCCAATATTGACCATAGCACATACGTTAATGCATAAATAAACATGCATCCTGCAAGCCAGCTCTGTTATTAAGGCAGTTCGATGATAGAGCCATAATATTCGCTGTTTTTTTTTTTCTCTGCTGTCTTATCTAGAGAGGTTGGTGTATTCATAACTAACGTGTTACGTGTGTGTGATCCTCGGTCTGGGGAACGAAGAAAAGAACATTCACAGCCTTTGTAAGAGGCCTTATGTGGGTAAATAAATGTCAATCTTGTGATGCTGCAAGGTGTGTTTCTGTATTCCCGATGACTTGTGTAAACCTGCATAGGAATGCAACTTGGTAAAGGAGAAATGCTATGCAGATTGCCTTGCTGAGTTGGATGAATTTTGGACCCATTCCCCGCCTAAAATTAGGCTTTCTTTATTGGCCCAGGTTCAAGCCCGGTTCCAAAGAACAAGTCCATATGGCAATAACAAACTCGATTCATTTATGCATTTAATGTAATTGGCTTAATACATCCCTAGCCACATGTACTTATCTTGATTTGTCATTTTAACACATATACTCTAAAATTTACTAGATGAATACCTGAACTTACATATTACCTAATTTTTAAACACCGGTCAACTATTCTGATTGAGAAGATAAGCGCGTGCTTTTTAAACATATTGATAAGGACAACAGGTCGACATACAGGTGGAATTAAAGAAAGTGATTTTTTTTTTGTTTCATTTAGTTGTAAAAAACCCAAATTCTCTAAATAACGAAAAAAACCCTAAAAATTGCGATTTGTTGATAATATAAGCAACGTGAGACAAAGTAAAAAACCCAAATGCAATGTGTTGTAAATTCCCCAAATTCTCCAAAACGAGAAATCCCCATTTCAATCACCTCGAAAATTTTCAATTCGCTGACGAAGAAAGAAAGTAAGTGAAAATCAATGGTTTTTTTGCTGATAATATAAGCAACGTGAGACAAAGTAGCAGTAGCTAAAAAAAGTAAAGGTTTTTGTTGTTTTGCACCACATTTTGTATTGTATTTGAGTAATTTTTGTATTCATTATTTAATTGGAATTATTTATTATACAGAATAGAGAATTTCTCAATTTCTTTCCACCATGGTGGACATTTTGTTCAAATGGGAAATGAGGTTATGTATTTAGGTGGTAAAATTTTGCATAAAGATGGACTAGATGCAGAAAGATTTAGGTACTTAGACCTAATAGATGAAGTAGAAGAAATGGGTTATAATGAAGTTAAGTTGTACTACAGAGTTGCAGGTATGTCATTAAATGTGGGATTAAGAGAGATGCATGATGACAAGGCCTTTATAGACCTACTGCAAGGGGTTAAAAAGAGTAATGAAATTGACTAAGTATATGTGTTGAGTATACAGTCTGGAGGTAGTGGAAATGTGATCCTATAAGCAAAATGTGACCTAAAAAAAGGAGGAAAAAAAAATAGGGCTACAATAGGTGAAACAAGTCAGGGTATAAATAGCAAGAGAAGTTATGAAGCTGAAAAAGGGGAGGCTATTATTGAAGAACAGTCGATCAAAGGCTTTGAAAATGTAGAATAAGGAGGTGGTTCTGAAGCAGAAGTAAATGGGATAAATCAAGAAGGGGCAGAAGGTAGTTGTTCTGAAGACAGTAATACAGATGGTAAACCTGCTCCAGAAGATGATATTTTGAATGCTGAAGATGAGGGGAGTGATGTTAATGAAGAAGTAATAGCTGCAAGGTAAGAGTTAAGAAAATACAGAAGCAAAAGGCCTAGTAAGGAGGTTCCAACTTCAGAAGACCACATTGAACTTGGTGAAGCTGGAATTGATGTTAGTTTCAATGATTGTGATATTTTAAGGCAAAGGTATGTAGGAAAAGTTGAAGGTGATGAAAAGTACTTTGATAGTGATAATATAGGTAGTGAATTGAGTAATGGTGATGAGTGCAATGAAGATGAGTTACCTGAAAGATCACATGCTCGTAGAGTTCAATATGATACAAGCTATCAAGTGCCACTTTGGGAAATTGGAATGGTTTTTGAAAATGCAATTCAATTCAGAGAAGTAGTAGCTAAGTAAGCAGTTATGAGAGGAGTGCATCTGAGTTTAAGATCTAATGAAGCTCATAGAGTAAGGGTTACATGCAAGGATGAGAAATGTAAATGGCATTTATTTAGTAGTATAGATGGCAACAGTAAAGATTTTATTATGAAGACTTATAATCCAATGTACAAATGTTATAGAAAGAATAAAAACAAGCTTTGTACTTCTAAGTTCATTGCCAATCACTTTAAGGACAGAATCATTTCACAACCAGACATAAAGTTGTGGGAATTGGCTAATTTGTGCAAGAAGCAATTGAGGGTGAGGGTTGGGTCTACATTGTGTCAAAGGGTAAAACTAAGAGTTATTTCACAATTTATGGGTGACTATACAGAGGAATATAGTAAGCTCCATTGGTACATTAATGAAATTAAAGAATCAAATCCAAGAAGTACTTACTTTATAAGGACAGATATAGTTAGCAATCCAGGGAAGATATTGTTTGATAGGTTTTATGTATGCTTTCATGCACTAAAACAAGGGTTTATGCAAG
The DNA here is from genome assembly GCA_947683625.1 of Mallotus nudiflorus. Classification (NCBI taxonomy): domain Eukaryota; kingdom Viridiplantae; phylum Streptophyta; class Magnoliopsida; order Malpighiales; family Euphorbiaceae; genus Mallotus; species Mallotus nudiflorus. The sequence continues at coordinate 355,994 of CANTUR010000136.1, read as the reverse complement.
GTTGTAGAAAATTAATTGGCCTTGACGGTTGCTTTCTGAAGGGAATATGCAGAAGCAAATTTTGGCTGTTGTTGGAAGAGATGGAAATAGGCAAATGTACCCAGTTGCATGGGCAGTAGTGCAGGTTGAATGCAAGGATACATGGAGTTGGTTTTTAAGAGTATTAAGAGATATCTGTAGATGGGTATTGGAGAGGGATTTGTACTCATGATTGATATGCAAAAAGTAATTTGACTGACCTTTTTTTGCCTAAACAATATTCCTTATTTTAATTTTTAACTGACATTTGGTTGTATATTCATTATTTTATTTTTTAAAAACATTAAATATTATGTTCGTTCATTAATTTATTTTTTTATTATTAAGGGGTTAGTTCCTACTATTGAACAAGAATTGCCTGGGAACATATAATGTGTGCTAGGCATATATGGGCTAATTGGGCAAAAAAATGGAGGGATAAAGAGAAAAAATTCTGGGTATGTGCTAGAAGTAATTTTGAGGTAGAACTAAAAGATAATTTGAATGAGTTGAGCAAATTAGGAAAAAGCATTGTAGAAGACCTATTATGTTACAATAAGGAACGATGGGTGCGATGTTATCAAGGTTTTCAAAGTAAGTGTGATATAATAGAGAACCATATGTGTGAAACTTTTAATGCTTAGATCCTAAGGGCAAGGTATAAGTCAATAATAACAATGCTTGAGGAGATTAAAATAAAAATTATGCAAAGGATTCAAGCCATGAATGATTTTTAAGAACATGGATTAATGACATTGCTCCAACAGCGATGGATAGATTTGAAAAGAATAAAGAGGATTTAATGAAGTGTGACATAATTCGGAATAGAGATGCAGGCTTTGAAGTGTAGGATGGTCCATATGGTCATACAGTTGATTTAAAGAATGAAACTTGTTTTTGTCGGTCTTGGCAATTAAAGGAAATTCCGTGTGCACATGCCATATGTGCTATGCATCATAAACACATGGATACGAAAGATTTCATTTCAAGGTGGTATCATAAGGAAGTTTACTTAAAGGCATATTCAAACTTTATTCAATGTGTTCTAAGAATTAGATTATGGAGGCAGAAAGAACATCCAGCAATTGAGCCACCACAAATTAAATCTTTGCCTGAAAGATAAAAAAGTAGAAGAAAAGATAGAGATGAACCAAAGAAGATTGGTAAATTCCCATGAAGAGGTGCAAAAATGACTTGTAGCAAGTGTAAACAGCAAGGGCATAATAAAAAAGGTTGTGTCAATCAGGTATTGATTATGTAAGTTACTACTCTTTATATTTTGGAAGATATTGATTGATTTTTAAATCTTACATGTGCTTCTTTTCAGGAAAATATTACTAACATAGCGACAAGTGTTGTTTGCAATGATATACCAAGGGAAAGTCAAGTATAAAAGCTATAATATTTACCATTTCTTTCATTGTGGCTAAGATTTGCTCCTTAATTTATTTTGTAGACTTCAAGAAATCAGAATGTACCTACTAAGAGAGGAGGAACTACTGGCAGCAAGAGGAAGTCCTTTGAACATCAAGCTAATGTAAAGAAAAAAGAGATAGGGAGAGGTCTCTACAATAATCTGACAACTGGAGTGACTCTTGAAAATGTAAGCATTTTGTATGTTTAACTATGAATTTTGAATGAAGTGCTTAGTGTTGGATTAATTTAATGTGGACATGCATTTGTTTAATTCATTACACAGCCAGGGAGCTGAAACCAAAGATTCATTGACTATAGATCCCTTAAAATGTCAAGAAAGTCTACAGGGGATGTAGGCTTTCAACCTTATGGACTAAAATTCAAAGGCAAGTTTGCCTTTACAACAAGACAACTATAACATGAGCGAGCTACCATTCAGATGATAAACAGAGTTGCAACACAGTCAAAATCAGTAGAGATGAATTTCTGTCAAAGCTAAAATAGTTTTGCTAATGGTATATAATCTTCAACAGCTCAAAGAGGAATTAATTTTAATCAGCCCACAGCTTCAACAATGCTAAATCAATGCAGCCTGGACAAAGGCAAATCTGTTGTGTCGAATTTCTTATCTAAAAATTGTTGGTGCTTTTGAAAACTGTCATTTTGGGAACAATTGTAATGCAGAATTAATTACTTAGCTGCTCAGATTTACTATTGTTAATTTTGTGAATACTCATTTAATGAGCTTATTTTAGTTTGGAACTAAACTTGTGTGTTTTAGTAAATACCTGTCAACTAACTTATATGTAGTTGGTAACTTATCTTTTTTGTTTAACAATGAATCTAATGAAGTCAGCTTTTTTCATGCTGCATTCTTTTCAGTTACGAAATGTCACATATTTTGGTTAGTGTTTTAACAATAATTCTTCAGATGGTGAACAAAATATGCATTAGCGCTACTTCAAATTCACAAGAACATAGCTAAATAACAATGGACTTCATTGCATTTATTCACTTTTCACTACATTAAGCAATCTAATCTATGAACTAACTATATCAACCCATCAAACTACCATTAACTACAATCTTCCTAATATCATGCCAAATACAATCAGAATTAAAACAACAATCACGACCACTAATTTATGAACTTTTTTTGTTGCATTATCTCTTTCTTTCTCAGCTTCTTTAGCTCTATTAATCACCCTCAAAAAGGCCCGTTTCAAATGATCAGGACTTAGAGAATCATACCACTGAAAGTACCCACATAGATGTTGACCTGCAACCTGTCAATTAGCCCTTTTAGTGAATTTCATCAAACCCTAATTTTAAAATCAAGAACACAAATAGATAACTTACACCAAATCGAGAGCATCCAAAAATATGCCTTCCTAGATTTGCAGTTGTTTGTGACATTTTCAAAACAACCGCTTGATTACAATCACAGTAAGAAATAGGTATTTGATTAGGAATGGAAAAGCTATAGGCTTGATTGGGACTGGAAAAGTTGTAGGCATTACTTTGTGACTATGATTGAGTTGCCATTTGTTAATAAGAAAAACGATGAAAAATAAAGAAGATGAAGATGAAGAGAAAGACGAGACCTACTGTGTAAATTGGAGAAGGAAGACAACCTTCATAAGAGGAAATATGACCGTTATAAGAAAAAATTATTTATTAAATAATTTTTCACTGCAGGCTAAGTATTCACGCGCTCAATCACAATTGTTACCACGCGAGTTGCCACTTCTACAAAATGGTGTTTAAAAATTAGGTAAAAGGTAAGTTCAGATATTCATCTGACAAATTTTGAAGTACAAGTGTTAAAATGACAAATCGAGACAATTACATGTGGCTAGGCATGTATTCTGCCTAATGTAATTCAAAAGGCAAGAAATTGTAAAGAAGTGAAATTAAGAACTGGGTCTAATTGTGACAAGAAAATATTCATAGGTTCTGCTCCCATGATATGATGATAGAGAAAGCACAAAATGATGGAACATCACACAAGAACGGTGGAGCAGAAGATCTCCACTCATTCAGAACAGACACAGTCTTGGTTGCTCTAGCTAATATATTAGCAGCAGCATTCACTGTTCTTCTAACAAAACTAAGGTTACATCTATCCAAACCCTCTAACGGATATTGAAAATCAGCAACAAGCTGACCAAAACAGGATCGATCAGCATGGGACTCGTTAAAAGACTTCACTAAAAGTAGGGAATCTGTTTCAATGATCAAGGATTGAAAGGCATTCTTGCGATGCCAGCTTAAAACTTCTCGGAGACTAAAAGCCACAGCTGCTGCAAGATTCAAAACTAGAAGCTGCTGCTACAAAATGTCCTTGACAGTCTCCAACAATACAGAGTTCACCTGAGGAAACAAAGCAGCATCAACGTTCCACTTCAGGAAACCTGGGGAAGTGGGAGGCACTGGATCGCACGCTGTGGGATAAACTTGAACCACCAGCACTGGATCTTGGCATGTGGGAGGCTTGGGCTTGCTGCCATTCCTTAAGAAACTCATTTGCAAAATGAACAACATGAGTCAGCAAATGAACCCCCCTCAACATTAATCGGTCGATCTGTAAGAAATCTCCCGAAACCCAGTTGAGACAGCAAATGAACTCCCCTCAACATCAGTCCGTCACCTTCTTCTTCTTCCAACGATATTTGATTCCACTTCAACGTAATATCTTCTATGGTCATGATTGGCAATACCAGCGTTTTCAAGAGACAAAGCAAACAAAAAAACCTCGCTCACAGCTTCTCACTAGACAAGACAAACTCAACTTACAATATGATGGGTTATGATAAAGAAAACAAAAAATATATGTACTTTTTATGGTTTGATCGTGGGCTGTATGCTTCATTCATAGCATGAAGGGAAAGAAAAATTGGCAGGCAACCATTGGACCGACGAGTTCTCATACTAAAGCAAACAGTAAGATGGAAGATTAATTGCATACCAAGTTTGAAATAATTAAAAAAAAATTCTCCTTCAACAAGCAAACTAACAGTCGTAGCTCTAAAAAAACTAAACAAAGGAATGCTGTAAAGATATCATTATTATTTTTTTTGAGCCAGGTAAGAAAGGTAAGTTTTAAGCAATCAGATACAAGAAAGCATCCAAGATTACATAATTGACCACTATAAAGCATTTCTAATGTTATAGCATATAAGTTTGCGGATACTAGTTGTGTCCCATCCCAAATCATACAAATCATTTCGAGTTAAAATATTATAATTATTAAAACCTTGCAACCAAAGAATGAGGTGAGCCACTTGATAGTTCATGGGAGACGAAAAGTTGGGAACATGGGCATGACAATGGCAAAGCGAAGATTATATAAGGTAAGAGTCACCGAAAGATGTTGACATTTGCTTTCCCTTTGCTTTGCATGTATGCCACGTTCGCATCCTATGCCAATTTCTCCTGTCGTTTTTGCCTGAACGGAAAGCAGCTTGAAAAAATCTCCACCCCCTAACAAAAATCTTGAACTAAAATAAAAACAATAACGTAATAAGAAAAGTTTCTCATAAGCTCTAAAATTAAAGAAAAAGGTGGTCTGAATTGGAAATGGTGAACATGTGAAATGTGTCGGAGGGACTTTAATGGGCCCCCGCAAAACCAGCAAGCAAAAGCATCCAACGATCAAACCTTCTCCTCCTCTACACTCTCCTATCCTAGAGCAGCCAGTACCTACCGCCATCTCTGTCTCCATCTCATCAACGCCGCCTCGTACTAGCAATTGGCCACTATGCTCTATAACAACCCCTCTCCTACCCCAGATTCTCTCTTCTCCTAACTTTTCTTATCTTTAGCCATTCATTTCAAAATTTGCGTACAACACTGACCAACACCACTAGCTAGCTACTCACTCATTGCTTAGCCCAAAACCACACAGCAGCAAGCACTAGCTTTTCCAATTTTCCCTCACTCCAGCTCTCCTGCTCTGCTCTCTACTCACGTCAATTAAATATAGATCATCAAGTTCCAAACTTTCTACGCCATCGCCATCTATGGAGTACACTAGATTCTGTTCCTGTGCAGCTTCGCTGATACTTTCCATTTTAGGTACTTGCCTTGCTACTACAACTCCATCTCTCAAACACAAAGTTCCATCCTTTTTTGTTTTCTATCTTTTCAGTACCCGCTAATGTACTTTTGTTTTCACGTGCAGGTGTTATGTTTCCTGTAATGGTGGATTCAATTGGTATAAATTATGGACAGATCGCTAACAATCTTCCCTCCCCAAATAATGTAGTTCCTCTTGTAAAATCCATAGGTGCTACTAAAGTAAAACTCTACGACGCAGATCCAAGAGTACTTCGAGCATTCGCTGGTACAGGAGTAGAATTCATTGTTGGACTTGGCAATGAGTACTTGTCCAAGATGGGAGATCCTGATAAAGCTCAAGCGTGGGTTAAATCAAATGTCCAGGTTTACATACCTGCAACAAAAATCACTTGTATCACAATAGGTAACGAGATTTTGACCTTTAACGACACCTCTCTCACCGACAATCTCCTTCCTGCAATGCAGAACGTGCACACTGCACTCGTTAACTTAGGGCTCGATAAGCAGGTCAGTGTTACCACCGCTCACAACCTAGCCATTCTAGAAACCTCCTATCCTCCTTCTGCAGGTACTTTCCGGCGAGATCTTGTGCCGTGTCTCACTCCAATTTTAAATTTCCACATGAAAACTGGATCGCCATTTTTGATCAATGCGTATCCTTACTTCGCATACAAAGGAAATCCGAAGCAAGTGAGTTTGGATTTTGCCCTCTTCCAACCAAGTCAAGGCATTGTAGATCCAGTCTCGAATCTACACTACGATAACATGTTGTTCGCTCAGATCGACGCTGCTTACTCCGCTTTATCGTCTTTAGGTTACAAGAAATTACCGATTCATGTATCTGAAACCGGTTGGCCATCTAAAGGAGACGCCGATGAGGCTGGTGCTACGCTCGATAATGCTAAGAAATATAATGGAAATCTGTTTAAGATCATTTGTCAAAAGAAAGGAACTCCGATGAGGCCAAACAATGACCTCAATATCTATGTGTTCGCTTTATTTAATGAGAATATGAAGCCTGGACCTACTTCTGAGAGAAATTACGGTTTGTTCAAACCTGACGGAACGCCGGCCTATTCACTTGGAATTTCCTCTACTGATGCTGTAAGTACCAATACTACTGCTCCAATCGGAGGCCCAAGTGTTGGTGCCGGAACTCCACCTGCGGCGCCGGGGAGTTCTTCCACTGGTTACCTGTCCATTTCTAGTGCAAAGGTGAGTTTTTTAATTTTAATTTTAGTTTTGTTTGCTCAGCTGCATTTCAATGCCTAAACTTACTGAACTCAAGTGAGAATATTGAGAATTCGTTGAGACCACCCATGTGATTGATGAGTGTTTGATTGGTCCCCATTTGATTGATTGAATTTGACAAATTGATAAGATTTTTTATTTTTCAATGATTCCCTTAATATGTGGAGCTATAATTGACAGGGCTCTTATAATAAGACTATGATTGGAAGATTGCTGTCTGTGGTAGCGGTGGTGATCTGCTGGGCCTTCAGAATCCCGTTTTGAACATCTGTTCCTTCACCAGATGGAATCAGCTGTTAAAAGTGATGGTGTGGAAAGAGAGAAGCATTTGAAAGAATAAGAGGCAGCTTCGGAGATAGGGAAAGGGAAAGGTGAAGTTATGTTCTGCTCCTTTACTTGTGCCATGCAAAGTGTGCAATCCATCCAGTCTACCTTTGATTTATTTTCAGAAATGCCACCTTGTCTTGATGGAGCAGCATAAATTCCCTAAATTTTCTTTCTTGCTAACCCCACTTTTGTTGATAATTGTTGCCTTTTGTGGGTAGGCCACCCTTTTTTTAGGTTCCATTGATTAAAGATTGAGAGCGATTACCGTTGCTGTTAGCTGTTGCTTTTTTTTTTTTTTTCGTTCTCTTTTTAGCTGGCAATTGGCGATGAGTTGCTAACTTTATTTTCCCTTTGTCCTTTGTCGCAGGGAATATATATATTCATTATATATATATATATATATATATATATATATATATATATATATATATATATATATATATATATTTTAGTATATTAGTTTCTGTTTTGGAGAGATTGTTTGATCAGCTAGAGGGTCAGGGCATGATAATGATTGGATTGATCTCCTCTAGAACCGTGATTGAATTTCATTAAATCTACCAGTTGTATCTCATTTTTCATTCATACGGTGGAACCAGATGATAAGATATTATTTACTACTATTGTCTATATCAAACGCAGTTGATTTGCTATTGATCCCGGGTTAAAATGAAGTCGCATCTCAGGCAATAACTGCAACTGTGTTTTCTTCAAATAAAAAACATTACAAAGGTGAAACGTTGTTCTATATTATATCTCAAATTGCACAATTAATAAGCTTTCAGTTTCTCCTCGCATAATAAGAGTTGAAAAAAATCATACACCCAAGAGTGGCGCCCCATCCTATGTATGTATTCATCCGAGTCCTCATTGATAGACAGGGATCTATGAGCAGCCTAACATTTATCCAACGGTTTTGTAAAGAATTAATAAATAACCTAGCTAGCATATACTTGTACCACAGGCTGCAACTTTTGTGTATGTACAGACTCATCTGTACCTTTGTCAGGCTTGTGCAGCATAATCACATCTTCAGAAAATTGGTTGACTAGGCCAAAACTGTCAGCTTAGTAGGCACTAAAGTCTGAACTTCAAAGACATGGGATGACATAAACATAAGGCAAGCATTCATGACCTTTCAACCTTGAGATGTCTCTCCCAGTCCCGCCCTTGTTTCATTTTTGACTCTTCGGTAGAACAACACATAAGCAGCTGAAGTTTTGATATCAGCCTCATTAACTGGAGAAACCCGGCTGTCATCAAAATTGTACCATCTACTCTCATCCATCAGCTGCACAAATTGGTGACGTAAATGAATCAGACCTCAGATGAAATCAATGTTTAACATGGTATTGCATATATTTACCATATATATACATATACATGTGTGTGTGTGTGTGTGTGCATGCGTGCACGCGCAATAATAACACCCTAAAACGCAGAAGTGAGTGACATTGAAGGAAAGCATAGTTTCGAGTTTAAATCCACAGGCACCGGGCAACAACTGCTACCATCAATAACATAGAACAAAGGAATGGCATGCAATATAATAGGGCGTCAGTATATTCCATTCTATGTATGTGTGTGTGTGTGTGTGTGATTTGAATGCGCAATACTCATTTACCTTCGCAAAAGCAGTATAATGCCCACCACCTAGACCTCCATAATGGTTGCTGATGGCATATAGTTCATATACATATGATCGATCATCCTTCCTTTTAACAAATTTGCTCAAATCAAGATTATGAATGGGGAAATCTACAAAAGTATCCAGTTTATTCTTCAGATATCTGCTGTACGAAAACCGTTTTAAGTGGAAAACAAGAATCTCAGGCAATGTCCATAAGTCTAGCTTCTTTGTGGCTTGTCTATGTTCTTTACAACCAGGGCAATACCTGCATCAAGTAATGCACAAGGACATAAATATAGATAAATACAAAGGACATTTGCAAGCAATTCAAATAGGTATTGCCATACGATATAAGGAACCATATAAAAGAAAATCTTACCACATATCATCAGGCCCTAGAGGTTCTTCAGTCAAGAAAGCCTCCAAGCATGAGAATAAAGAAACAGCTTCCTGCCGGGTTTTCTTTGCAGTAAATCCAGTCTTATGATATACCACTGGGAGATCCTTAAGATAGCTCGGATCATATGTTTTGTGTTCCTTTTCAGTCCACTCTAGAAAAACCCTTGTACGATTTCCTCCGGCTTTTATTAAAGAATCCTTCAAAATTGACTTGCGGGTTGAATACCGATCATCAGTTGAAAAAAGCTGAAATGACAACTCCACGTTGGATGTGTCCTCTGGTTCCACAATCTCCATTGGCTGGTCCGGTTCAGACTCACCATTGCATCTATTTGGTGGTTCACCATTAGCCAGAAAACCATTTTCGTTGCCATTATGAATATGAACCGCACTAGATGAACATGCTCTTCTCAAGGGTGAGAGCAGTCTAGAAAGAGACAACTCGATATCAGCTCCAGTGGGCGAGTCATCTGCCAAATAAGTAAGAAGAGGTGTTCCAAAGTCCTTCCAACTACTGCCCTTCAGAAAATCTGGTGCAGACCTACAAAATTAAAAACCTTTATTCCAGATGCATCATCCCAAAAAGGATAAAATGAGGGAAAAAAGAATCGCCATATATCTATCTATAGGTAGCAGACAGGATGTAATGGCCATAAAGAAAACGAAGCTGCCACCACACTCCCATGTAACTAATACTTGTGCAACACAAGCAAAGATTTGTGGCATGCTATCTTTAATTGCTAAAACACAAGAATATAAAGAATCACTGTTATTGCCTTATTATTTTAAAACAGGGCCACAAAAGTTTATGATACCTTACCTTTCCTGATGAACTATTTCCAATTTCTTTTTTCCTGTTTCTTTCTGAGGAAGCCGATAGGCCACAATATATTCTTCATCCTTTATAGAAATCAATGACTCATAAGGATTTTCAAATAGACGAAAAATCCTATGATCATAAACCTGCAAAGTCATAGAACTTTAGCTGAGATATAAATACAAATGCCAAAAATGAAAACAGAAATATGTGAAAACTACAAACTTCTGCCAGCAGAAGGCTTTCATCACTTCTCAAACAGCATGCAGCAGCCAGTGCCTGAGTAAGATCTCTGCAATGACCATTTTTAAGCACGGACACAGTGTATGGCATTGGAAGGCCACTTCCATCACCATAAAACACTGTTATTGTCATTGATCGAGTGACAGTTGAAGGTAGCGGCAATGACAAATACATAAAGGGATCAAAAGTAATTGAAATCTTGCTGCAAACAGGGCAAACCAGTGTCGACTTATATTGGCCCTGAACATCATTTTCCAATTAAAGTGTTAGCTAACAGAATAAAAGGTCCCCAGAGAATGACAACTTTGCCGAACTATAAAGCTCTTTAAACAAATTATGTGACAACAGCATTGATCGCTTGTTCAAAGAGAAAGCTGAATTTGAAAATTGAAACTAGTTGAATCCATATGGTTGACTTATTATGTTGCTCATAGAAGGACCATATAAACGATTCATAACATGCTCAATAGTAAATACCAACGACCAAAAAAAGAAAGAAATGCATCCCCAATTGCATCTCCTAATTATTGTGGATATTAGCATATCAATCAGCTATATACTGAAAGACTTTATCAACAAAAAGGTACAAGATTACCCATGACAATTTTATTTGCCATATCACATGATAAAATAAATATTAGGTTTCCTTACTTGGCAAACATCCACAATAACTGAATCATTCCGAGCCTTGTGATTTCTCCAACATTCATCTGCAACCTCCTCATCTGGACGACCACCCCAATCCTTCATTTCAATATAAGGCTTCTGCTTGACACGATTCAAATCTTCATGCAGCCCATCCAGTAAAAATGCAAGAAGCTCCTATAGGAAAGGATACAATTGATAATTTTTTTTAAAAAAAAAAAAAGATCTTTAAGCATATTCAAATAGGTCAACACAAAGGATAAGAGTCAAAAACAATCAAAAAGCAAGCACAGATAAAAACTCTTGAGGCCTGTATATTTATGCTATCCAATGTTACATCAAATCTGAGACACTCAAAAGAAATGCCTGTACTCCCACATTGCATCATATGAAATAATGTCACCAATATTTCTAGAATCAAAGTCATTGTCATGAACCTCAAAAATAATACATTATAGAAGCAGCAAATCAAACTTGAACATTAAGATTTAAGAGAAATAAGTTGTTCAAAACATCTTCTTATTGATAAAACAAAACAGCATTTAGTTAGGCATGAAAATATTTTAGCAAACAAGAAGAGAATAATAGTGTGTTAAATTGATGTCTAAAATGCAAAAAATATCAGAGAAGTAAATTATATGGAATTCATGAAGTACTAACTTGAGAATCATGTTGATTATAACCACTAAACTGTGGAGCAAATAGGGCTAGTTTTCCCTTAAATGCACGTGGTGCAATTGTAGTCCGCCCTGAGGACCACAATTTCCTCAACAAGTCTCCAAATGCGAGTGCGAGTTCACCCTACACAGCTACAACATAAGTTAGCAATTCAAGATTGAGAGTACAGTTCACAAATTCTTATTAAAAATAAAAGTGCACGGAGAAAAATAAAAGAAGCCACTTACATGCATTCCTAAAGGATTTTCTGTATTGATCTCATCAGAGTAGTCCTTCAAGAAATAATCAACAAGTGGGGGGGTGTGAACTAAGCACTGAAGAGCACTGTTCATAAAGCATGTATTTCCCATATTTTGTAACCCTGCCAGACCACCTCCCCTCTCACTTCTTCTAACAGCACCAAATCCATCATCAGTATCAGTGAATCCTGTGTTTATTGCACTTCCCGGCCTTAAGTGCAAGCCATAAGCACTTGAATGTCCATTTGACAATGTTGGACCCCCCGCAATTGACAAAGAGTTTCTTGCTGGTTCCAATGAAACTAAAGCCAACTCATTTCCTGTTGAATCCTTTCCAACTTGGGAAGGATAAGGCCCATGACCTTGCAGCTCAAGAAGAATCTGTGCAAGAAGTGGATTCATCAACTATACCAACGGATAAAAACCAATGACTGAAACAAGATAGACATACAGCCTAGAGAATTTTGCATCAAAGGGAACAGGGCAGTCCATTGGGTTGTGAATACAATAACCTACTGTGTTTTACTGCAACTGCTCATATGCATGTATGCACGGAATTGAAGAATGATGACTCCCTTTTACATTTCACAAAACCTGTGGCAATTATATAAAACTATCCATATCTGGATATCTGAACATCCATTAAGCCATTAGAATAGAAAACTGAATCCAGTTTTCCAAAATGTACATAGATCCTAGACTACACACCTCTTGGTCCATCTGCAAGTTTGAGTCCTCCAGGGTACGGTTTGAATCAGGCAATTGTGCCGGTTCGCGCTTATTGAAGTAGTCCCATATGATGACCTGCAAACATGCATTATGATGAAAACAGCCGATACTGAGAAACTAGAGCACTCAGAGAGAAATGAAGCCAATAAGCTGTGCCCATATGCAATATACAAGATATAAATGAGTAAAAAATAAAACATACCCGTTCTCTCTCTATTCCTCTAAGAGTACACACCCTCTCATAAAGCTGATGCAGAGAAGCCTGGAGCAAAAGATTACAAATTACGTCAACACAATCTCATGTTGATAAAGAAAGCACCAAAGACATTAGTCTGAACCTGACTTAGGAATCAAGAGTTCTGGGTAAAGGATTAAATAAAGATGAACATGTTGTTTGCAATGAAGGAGATCAACTTAAATGGAGACATGGAGAGGGATGTTTATACCTTCTTGCTTAGCCTTATAGTGAATTTGCTGTCATCCCTGGAATCAATTAATCTAAGACAAAGTGGATAAACCTCCACATTGAACTGCTTTTTATTAGAAACACCTTGCGAAATCATCTTTCTTGGCAATGCAGGACCCCCTGTGTACCTAAAAGACAGAATATATAGAGCACAGAGATATAAATAAGAGTACACAGTCAATGAACAGCCGGAAATATCCAATATATAGGAATGAGGCCTCAACTTCATGAATTGTTACTGATCGAAGGTAGGTAAGAGGTAAAATTTCAAATTTATTCAACGCAATTTACTCAGTTCAAATCCTCTATGCAATTGCCAAATTCATGAGAGAGAACTGATCTAAAAAAATTTGAATCCAAATTCAAGTTAAATGGCAAGCTGGCAATCCGCAGAAAATCAAATTTGACTTCTTTTATTTGGAAACGATGTGTGGAGGGTTGGCAACAGTGTGAAGGTCAATAGAAATTAGAAGACCTCACAGATTAAAGACTAACAGTAACGAAAATTTTAGTTCCCCCAAAGCTTGTGCTGTAGTCATTGTTAAAGCGTGCACCCAAGAGCCCTTTATACAAATAAATCTACAAATATTTCCTACTTTACAAATGAAATCCTAAACTGAGGTTACTGAAAACGTTCAAGTTGTTGGTGGGTGTATATAAAGAGCCAAATGTAAAATAATTGGCTGGTAAGAAGCCCAATTATGACAACAAGGGGAGTAAAACGGAGAATCATTACTTACCACTCTACAAGTTTATCCCAAGCTTTTTGAGGAAGTAAAACATAGTCCCTCCCCTCCAATAATGTTCTAGAGAGCTCTAATTCATCGCCCACATGGCTGCTTCCATTTTGAAGTATATCAGAATTATCAATGGGACCGGGTCTATCAGGGATGCTCAAAGGAACAACATCAAAATGTTGGGGATCAGATGGCTGCACATCGACCAAGCTGCTGTCACGGCCTTGACCAACATACCGCTCCCAACTGGAAAACCACCTGAACAAACAGCAAAATCATAAAAGAAAAGAAGTTGATTTGATGAACAAGGATAGATTTTGTAAAAAGATAAAAATGATTAATGATGAAACTTAATTCAGAGTTTGTTTAATTGAAATCTGCATTTGCATGCAGATGAAAAATCAAGAAAGTAACTAAAACTGAAACCTGGAGGAAACGACGTAATATAAATTGCCCTCATTCAAATGAAGATCAGCTTCATTGATCAAGTGCGTAATGATCTGTTTCTCAAGGTCAGGCGTACAAGGCAAGCAACAGCCACCACCTCCACCATTCTCCATCAAGCATCCTGAATCTGCGATCGTCATTGCGCAACTTCAACTCTGCATCGCATCCCATTTCACAATCGATCGATCAATCAATCAACCAATCAATCCACAGACAGAATTACTAAATCCAAAACCAAACAACCACATAACAAAACAAAATTCAAAATCACCTACCTTAACTAACTAACTAACTAAAAAGAAAACTGAGATCGAAGAGTATAAATTTGAATTTAAAGACGAATTAGCTTGGAATTAAAGAAAGGGGAGAGAGAGATGGAGGAAAAGGGGAAGGCTAGAGAGAGAACCCTAGATTTAAGGGTTTGATTGGCCAGAGACTGGAAGCGGGGAGAGAGAGAAAGGGGTTTACAGTCTGCCGAAGGCCGTGTATTTCGTTTTTTTTTTTTTTCACATTTTTGAATTTCTTTTAAAAAAATCTTGGAGTTGGAGTTGCCACGGAGCGTTTTATATGCTCGAGGAATTGAACTCTTTTGTAATTATTTTGATTTTTACAAAGTTTCTGCCACCATATCTTTTTATTTTTTTCTTCCTTCCTTTTCTGAGAATTGTTATTTCTTTTTATTTTTTTATTTTATTTTTAATCTTTGGATAAAACTTTTATGCCCGACTAACTCCAAAATTCACTGTCACGGTTGTTCAAATTTCAAAGTCCAAGAAAGGTAAAACTTTATACGTAATTCAAGTTACAAGAGGTAAATTTTTAACTTTTTACACGCTCTTAAATTTTGATATTAACTCATAAAAATAATTTTCAAAATACTAACACCTCACTAATTTTTGAAATCCACCTTTAAATTCTGGTGCCTGATAATACTAAATCTCATTTCGAGTTAAGAAAAAAATAAAAAATCGAAGGAAGGCCTTTTCTTGGTAAGATTGAATTTTCATACGTGGATGCGTTGAATTTTCATACGTGGATGCGTGCTATGCTAAGATTTTCTTTTTTTATTTCATTAATCACTTGCACAGGTTTTTTTTTTTTTTAATTTGATACATATCACTTGCACAGGTTGACTATATAAAAATTGGTTATTGATATTTACTCAACCGCAACGTATTAAAAAAAATATATGTTTAAAGGACCCAGATCAAGTAATTTTCATTTTATTGGAATCTCATTTGTAAATTTTAATTGTAATCTCCTTCAACTCAAAGGTTCATCATTATTTCACGCTCATCCAATCATGTTCAGTCCGCGCTGCCTCTCAATCTTCAAAAAAAATGGCTTCCAGAAAGTTTCATAACCTCATCAACAGATCCTATGCACTCTCCCACCACAAACAAGCAATTCCATGTTGCTTTTATAATATTTTGAAGAAATCTACAATCAACCATGTCCCTATGCCCAAAAAAAAAAAAAAAGGGCCTCTATAACACTACAAAAATTACATATTTACACTACTACTACAGCTTTGATCCAGCCCCAATCTGACAACCTCATGATCCCAGCTACTTCCACAGGACAGTTAGTGACAGTATGCAACTCATTGGAAGGGTCCACTCAGCTTCATAGCACCCTCACAACTTCGCAAGCACAAGAACATTCAACAGCAATTGCCACAATTACCAACCAGATAAAATCCCAATCAGAAAGATGTAGGACTTTATGAGACTCCTAGAGGGGGCACTATCTAACCGCAAATGAGGAGACCAAAAAACAAAATGTCAAATATCAAGAAATTACATTGTTCCTGCCTCATCGGAGCTAGCTGAGGCCTCACTTCCAACCACACCTCCACCGCCACCCCCGAATTTCTTCTTCGCTGAACAAACTATCCTCACTTGAATTAGAAAATGGCCCACTATCATCATCAGTAAGCATATCTGCTTTCCTCCTCTTCCTAATTTCCTTTATTCCTCTTCCTTGCAATGCCAAACGCCTTCGTTTCCTTGCTTTCCGTTTGCCCTTGGGAACATCTTCTCTTTGTGACTCCAGGCTTTTACCTTCACCTTCCTTCGCAGCTCTTCCCTTGCCATAGTCATTATCCTCTGATTCCTCAGCATCAAGCTTGCGCCTTTTCCTGCTTGAACTTGTCTGTAACGGAAAGATCACAATCAAAATTTAAATGATGGCTGTAACTTTCATTGAATTTCTATTTCCACGGGCAAGTACTGAAGAAACAAATGAAAGAAGAGTGAGCATCCCCATATTTGAATTGTACTTTTAAAAGTTGGGCATAGGAAGTGGAATCATTATCCTTGATTCTCCTCAATTTATAACAGTTTCTTTCAAAATAAATAGTTATTTCTGCAAGTATCTAAATTTCATGCCCACTCCAGCATCAAAACAGCTGCTGATCTTATCATAACCAATCTCAAATGGAAAACCTCCCCAAAGACGATTTTGGCCACCAGATACCCACAGAGAGACAGAAAACACTACCAACAATATCCGCATTTATAATTCATAAAACAGTTGAGAAAAAATTGACTACCATCTGATTAGGTTAGAACCTCACTATAGTGTGGATAAATTTTTTTTTTAATTGATGAAATAGAGATTTCAACAACTACCAACCAGAACCTGCCTTGATGAAGCAAATATCTTATGTGCATTATAGATCAAACTGTTGAAAAAATATATGAACATACCTTGGGACCACGATCAACCAACTGAGCCCACTCCTGTCGGTTCCTAAGGCAATCTAGAACAGCTTGAGAAGGACTTGAATACGCATAACGCTCTCCATTGTGCTTCCTCAGGTTATGCCAATGCTGCAAATGCAACAAATAGAAGTGAGGAAAACTTTTTTCCTTTCTCATTCTAAATGACAAGAAATAAGTATTGACCAAATAACAGGCATTTAATTCACTAGAAACATACTGGCAAGACAGCATTGCACAGCTCCTCATATGTCATGCGTCTGCCTTTGCTCATGATCTCATTGATTAAGCCTGTAGATGAATATTCAAATACTAGTATAAGTACTAAGAAAGAACAGTTATTTTCATACACATGATTTTAAATCCTTGAAGGGCTAATACCTGGCAAAGTGCGATGAGCAGGCCCCCGAGTAGTTCCTGTCTCCTCATCAGACATATTTCTTGGTGAATCACGGGTGGAAGACAAATGATGGTCATTAACCTCAGTAGAGGAAGAAGGGCCACTGTTTGCAGTTGAGGCGGAGACAGGAGGGGCATTTTTCTTGACAGAATGTACTGCTGCAGGAGATTCATTATCCTCTCTTTTGGACAACTCATCAGCTGCATCCTGTCTCCTCTGATCAGGTGAAAAGGGCACTCTATCAGTCTTTTTAGCATCAACATCAGCGTCATGAGAACGGGAAAACCTATCTTTAGATAAATCCTTATTTTTTCGTCTAGAAACCTACAAATCAACAAGAAGACTATATTTAACAAAGGACCAAACTAGTAATATAGGTTAACAAAATGACACCACCCAGGTATAACGATATATTTGTCTTTTTAACTCCATAAAAATAATGTGCATCTTACCAAACTATGATCCCTTCCAGCAGAACTAGATGTACGTTTTATTAGCATGCTTGTTCCAGATGGAGAAGCCAACTGGGGTAAGCTGCCTGCATTACGACGTGGAACTTTAGGAACTCTAGGAGAACTATTGAGTTCTTGATGTAAACGCAAAGCAAGCTGCCAAACAAATCACAAATAAATTTGAGAAAAAAGAAAAAGGAAGAAAAAACTCCCACAGGTAAAAGAGCTCAAAACAAAATCAAACCGTAATAATAAGAAATGGAAACATTAATCTCACCTCTTCATCACTTAAGGTTGCTAAAGAATTAGCAGATGGGGGAAGATTCATAGACGATGCAGGATGTGCCTTGGATGACAACTGGCTATTAGACTGGTTAAGCTTTTCACTTCTGACAGATAAACCTGAAGCTAGTGCTTTATTCTGTACATGTGAAGTACACTCATTTTGCATCAAGCCTGCAGTCTCAGAAGAATTCTGTACTGAGGATGTTTTAAAAGATGAATGATGAGCAGAATCTTTTGAATCCGAAACAGTTCTCTTAGGAACAGATGCCTGTGAAATTTTGCTCGAGTTGGATGCTCTTGAAGCAGAATTCACAGAGGATTTTGGACGGTCTTTTACTGTTTTTCTTGAAATTTCTTGACTATCTTCATCCTTTACCTTGACAACATCACTTGCAGCTCGATCTTTTTTAGACGCAGAATTGCACTCAGACATTGCTTGTTGCCTAATATTAGGATTAGAATCCAGACTATCTGGAGACCTAATGTGGTCAGCAATAGATGATTTGGAGATCATGACAGTTGCTGAAGTGGAAGATGATTTTCCAACGCACAAGACAATTTTGTTCTGACTGGATAATGCTGAAGAACTTACAGCAGTTCCACCTGATTTCAACAGTTCTTCAGCAAACACTGAACCAAGTTTAGGTTCTGAAGAACATTTTTGCAATGAGATTGAACCCTCAGGAACCTCCAGTTCTCGTTTGATATGAACAGGGTCACTAGTTAATTCATTCAGTTTATCTGTATGACAATCCCTAACTGCTTCTGAAGGTTCATCAACCTCTTGAGCCTTATGGTCATTATATGGTGAACCACTTGATGCCACATTATTCAATTCAGAGGTTTCAGTAGTATTATCATGAGAAGCCCCTAAATGCTTTGCATCACTTACAGAAGATTGACCATTCAACACCCCCCTAGAAAAATCATCATCTGCATCTACTTTAACATCAACCTCCATAGAACTTGGAAACACATTTTGATCACTCTTAATCTGATCATCCTTAATTTCTGGAATAGTGATTGCCAATTCCTTAGCTGAAGGCTTCACGTCACTGCCCATAGAATCTTCCACATTTTCATCTAGATTACCATTTGGCATGGTGTCTCCCTATAGTAAGCAAAGGTAGGTCATTCCAATGAACCAGGTGAAATATAAATGCTTGCATTAAATAAATATATAATAAAAAATTAAAAAGGAAGTGTGTATATTTACTCATTGCCAACACATCCCAACACCAAATTTAAGGATCAAAAACTACCTCAAGAAGCGCACAAGGAACATATTAATGTTCAAGAGTTAACTTCACTCAATTAATCTTTAATTCCATACTAATTCTAATAGGCCATATGAACTTGTTTCCTCTGTTCCTCCCAGTCTAGAGTTGTATCTTTGGGCTGCTTAATCTTTTCTTGTTATTTTCCTCCAGTCCTTCTAGCCATCTTAGGCCACCCATGGGCCATAGCTTTCTTATTACTCAAATTTGATGTGGCATTAATATTCACAATATAAATAATAAATCAGGTCTAGCATAACTAAAACTAAAGGCATTGTACATGTGCATGCACGAATTGAATGCAACACTTTTATGTTTAGTGGGGCATCTACGCATAGTTAAATATAGATTGCCATGAGCATTTTAAGGAAATCTAAATAGTGCCTATTTAAAAATCTGTTTACTGTACATACCTTTTGTTCTTCATGTATTTTTCCAACATCATTGAGTTCAGGTACTGATGCAGCTAGATAATCCAATTTCGAAAAACTCTCAACCACTTCTGGACCTTCATGGCTAGCTTTCCCTTCATTTAGTCCCGCTCCAGCAGAAAAATCATTTCTCGAAACGTCCACTATCAAGTTCTTTGGTGAGCGAACAATCATTGCTACGCTATTCATGGCCCTCTCAACACCATTGGCCACAGAAATATGATGATCTGATTCATGTTCTTGAATAATAGTGTCCCTTAAATTCTTGTTCTTAGTGTTATGGCTGTCATTCTTGACAGACTTTGGACCTCTGTCTTCATGAAATTCCGATGATTTTGCATCACTGATGGATGTAAATGCTAGTAATAAGAATAAAAACAAGAAACAAGAATTGGAGTCAACAAGTGCATGTATAGCACTACAACATGTGACCCACCCCTAAATTTCATGTTGTCTATATAAACTATGCATAATCAGACAAATTTAGGGTAGGAGAGACAAAAGAATTATTTTTGCATTAAATGAAAAGGAACAAAATACGTGAACAAAAGCATTGCAAGGAACATCAACTCACAGGATCTAGAAACATGTGAACCTCTCTTCTTCGCATCCACTTCCTTGCATGCAACTCTAGCCTTCTTCTTTCCACTTCGTTCTCTAAAAGTTCCCATATCTTCGTTCTTTCTCTTATTTGAATGGATAACAACTGGACGAAGTAAGCTTCTCTCCTTTTTAACCCCAATTTGTGAATGCCTGATGTCGGCATTGTCATTCACCCAATTCTTTCTTTCTTTAGGGTAATCTTTCCTATGAAAAGCACCTTCCTCACCTCTCCCCCTCATGCCAATCAAAGCTGCTGCAGGGGTCGCCAACAAACTCTCCTTGGCCAATGAAAATAAGACACCAGCACCTTTGTCAACAGTGTTCTCATTATCATCCTCGTTTCTGCCATCACCACCACCCACCTTCTCATCCCAACAAGGGAACTCCCTATAGTTGAAATTAAACTTCTTAGGCACATACCCCGTGCACTTCCACAGTTCTGGAGTAAAAACAGAGGATAACCCAGTAAACAATGCAGGATCACCACCCGGAACACCCTGCACATGTACTCTCTCCTCCATTGGTATATCAGTCCATAGCCTAAGGGGCCTACAGTTAGGGCCATTTGCGGCAGCATAACTAGTCTCTAATCGTATAGTTTTAGTAGGCAATTCAACCAGCAACTGAGCAACCTCAGTTTCCTCACTGTCATCCTTGTTGTTCTTGATCTTACACTTGTCACAAGTAAACAGTTCATCTCCCTTCACATAACGGGAACAGCGAGTGTGCACCCAAACACCACACTCGTCGCAATTAACCATCTCTTCTCCATCATCAAAATTAACACCGCAAACACAATCCACCGTCCAGGAGCCATCGTTCCAGTCCTCATGCGGGTCATGGCTCTGCAGACGGTGCGACCGCCCCTTCATGCCTTCAATTCTTTAAAATAAAATGACAAAAGCCCTGCCCGTATAATTCAAAAAAGAAAAAAGAACATATCACCTAACCCTAATCGATTTCAACCAAAACTAAAATTGAAACTGAAAACAAAAGCTAATTCACATTGTTCCGTTTTTATTATAGGTGAAACGACAGTGTTTGGCCTAATTGCCACCGAATTCGAAACAGAAAAAAAAAATAAAAAATTGGACAAGACCGGAGCAGTACCTGGCGATTCATAAGAAGATGTCCCTCTCTATTGGATTTGCCTCAGTTTATGAAAAGAAGAGAGTAGTGTTATTTGATTGGTTAAGGAGACGAGAATGGTGAGGAGCTGAAATAAATTAAAAAGAGGCTTTGGTTTGTGCATACGGGGAGAGGGAAAGTGGATTTTCTGCGTCTTCAATTCTCTGTATCTGTGTTTCTGCACCGGACGAAAATGGCTTCTTGGGTACCAACTGGCGGAATCCAAATGCAATAGAGGAACGTATTTGAGGGTTTTATTTAGCGTCCAGCTTCTTCTTTCCTTTGACTCTGCCCTCTCGCGGCTTGGCTCCATGGGTCTTCCGGCGTTTTGCGCTTTTCTCTTTTATATATTCGAGTAATTTTCTATTAAATCTTTTAAGAACATTTTCTTGTTGATAATTTTTTATTTTAAGTATAATTTTTCAATTATTTTTCAAATTTGTATTATAATAAAATTTTTTAATATAATTATATAGCTGATTCTCTTCAAACTATTTTATGTTATACAGTTTTATTGAATTATAAATTAAAAATAATTAATTAATTAGTTTTAAAAATTATAAATAATACATATTTGTAGACACCCGGTTTAGTCGGTCCGTGTTAGGAGACGAATTAGGGGTGCTCGGTTTGACCGGCCCATTGTCAAGCCCAATGATGAGAATGTGATACTTAGACACGATAACGAAACCTGAATCTTTAAATGGAAAGTGGACTTAAAAACTCAGAAGCCCAAAAAACCCCAAACCAAGCCCAGCTATCCAAATTCGGCCCAAGCCCGCTTAGCCCAGCGTAGGCCCGGGCCCAGGAGGCATCGCCTCAATGTAATGAGGCAATCGCCTCTTTGGCAGCCACCAATGGGGCGATCGCCTCATCACAGAGGCGATCACCTCATCGACGAGGCGCTGCCTCTATTGCAGCCCACTTGCAGCTGCAATCATGACAATCAAGTGGCGCGGGCCCCACTCTCCAGACTTTCTTCTTGCGTGAGGAAAAGACTTTTGGGAAAGGAAAAAAGGCTAGGAGAGCTCATGATGGGCTAAGAGGCTGAGGGGCATGGGAAAGCTAAGGGATAAAAAGAAAAAGAGAGAGAAAGGGAAGAGGAGGAGGAGGTTGGTGAGAAAAAATGGAGAGCTCTAGAAAAAAAAAAGGGAGAAAAGAGGAAAAGAAAGAAAACGTCCTAAAGAAGGGGAGGAAGGTTGAAAAGAGGAGGTCCACTTTCCCATAAGAGAAGAAGGAAGAAACTTGTGTCAAGGAGAGATACCACATCCTAGTAAGGATCTCAATCAAAGCAACTCTGAGGGTCTCTCATTTTGGTATAAAATATACACTTTAAACTTGACATGTTCATCATTTTGTATGTTCTTGCTTGTGTGTAACTAAGTCTTTAGCATATTTTAGGTTTATCTCTAATGGGTTTAGCTTGATATCTCACTTTATTGTTGGGTCTTTGAATACCTTTGCATGTAGTCATACTATGATGAGTGTAGAGTGTGTATATGCATGTTTTGGTTACTTAGAGTAGAAGTCTGCACGTCTTGGGAGTCAGAGCCGGCCTGGTATTCAGGCGATGCCTCTTTACAAAGCCGTCGCCTCATCTCAATGAGACGATCGCCTCATCAATGAGGCGATCGCTCCATTGATAGGCCCTTAGGGAGCCTGTCTTTAATGTGTGTACTACCTATTTTTGTCTCGGATCTGTAAGAGCCCTGTTGATGAGGCGTCACCTCATCAATGAGGCGACCGCCTCATTGGCAGGGTTAACCTACTTCCTGCTTCATTTTCTTTATTGTTGGTTTGCTGCGACGTCTGCTTTAACATGTCCCCTTTTAACCTTAAATAAGTTTGCATGATGATAATTATCTTGATTATTTGGTGGTTTCTTTGATCCATAATGTGAGAACCCTTTCTTTATAGAGCCTTTTGTAAGTATTATTGTATGCGATTTCTCTTCTTCTTTTCTTAAAAGAAAGGACTAACCATGTGCCATTTGCAGGAATTACTTGATGATTTCTATCATCGAGTAGTCACTTTTGTTAGTTATTCCTTTGTACATTACGCTTTTATGTTATTTCAATAGTTTATTTTCAGTATATGTTTGGTTTATTTTCTGTATATTATTCATTTATTTAGCCAAAAAGCATTGTAATCCTTAATCCCTTCCCCCATTTAATTTTGAATGTATGGTTGTGAATTATTATTTATTTTATTCACTGCATTTTTTTGAATGTTGGGACTTAAAGGCATGCAATTGGACTAATATGTAAACTCAGACTTAATTATAAAATCAGGCAATTATCCGAAGGCAATTTCATTACATGTGGTAAACGAGGAAATAATTAAATAATTAAACTGTAATAAAATGCAAAACATAAACGGAAGCCAACTGCAAGGTTGGGTGAGCATTCAAACGCTCATACCCAGTTTCCAAACTCAATCTCTGATGACGGCTTCTTGGAACCTCCGTGGGATCCAGTTGCTACACAGTGTGTCCCGGCTTTTATCCGGGTGGCGACTCTATCTCCGAATAGGCCCATGACCTATATCGTATTTCCTAGTAGGCCTCGAGCCCACATAGTACCGTGGTCACCAAACACTGGGGCACGCACTAAACCCCACCGCCTACAGTGGCGACTCCACTGGGGACCGAGAAACTGATTCCAGTGTTTTGCATTTTATCATCTTTAATTATTTTCTTATTTCTTCCTGCATTTATGCATTCACTACACATTTTGCACATAATGAGCACTTCAGTCCCGAATAAACTCGACAATAGTCAGTACTTCGCTACCTACGTTTCACTTAAACCTGGTGGTGGAATATTTGATTATTATCACTCACGACACGTACTAATCCACATTGTTTGACCTTTGAGTAGGGAGACATATATGGATGTATATCATTGTAGGAGCCGAAGCCTTTTTACCCAAAACTCAAGCCCATGTAATGACTTAGCAACTATCCTTAGGAATTTTCCTACATGCATGTGTATTATGCCATATAATGGACCCTTAAAATAAATCTTGAGCCCATCGATAAGCAATCCAAAATAGAATGGGCCCTAGTGTCCAACCAAAGCCCATTATAAATAAGCTAGTCAAACAAGGGCCTTTCATGCCTACTCATAACCCATTTCAAATGGGCCTTGACAAGCAAGTTTATGGTGCTAAGGATCTTGGCTCATAGAAAGTGGACTTGAGCTTTACTTAAAGGAACCATTACTTGTCTAAATCATTTTGAGAGTTTTCTTGCATACGTCAGTTTTATTATCCCTTGCTGATAATTAAAACCCAGGCTGAAAATCCTAGGACAAGATACTCACCATTGAATACGTGTGTGAGAGAAATAAGGGTGGAAGTTTGCACGTTTAAGTTCAATGTTTTGATCTTGTATATCTTTTTTTGTATGACCCTTTTATTCCTAAATAAAATGAACTTGCATATCATGTATACATGTCATGCATCATTCTAACCAGTTGTTTTACAGCGCTATAGATCCTTCAAGCTCAACAGGGTGGGTCCGAACTAATTCAGGTCGTTTGATCAGAAATTCAGAATTAGGGATGGTAGGAGGGTTTGATCCAGAAGCATTTGGGGCATGCTGGAAAGAAGAAGTAATAACAGAAACCCGGGCTATGATGAGAGAAATGATGGGGGAGATTACTAAGCTTATCAGAGAAAGTCAGCCAACACAGCCACCTAATGCACCGCCAATCGATCCAATCAACCTTGACGAGGAAATACCGATTAGGGGAAGGGAAGAAGATGATGTAATGGTATTAGCCAATTCGATGAATCAAAGAAATATCATCCAAGATGAGGATGTGGGTCAGACTGAGTGGGCTAAGAATATGACCAAAGTGATGAACCAGATGCAGGTAATGATGAAGGAGAAGGGTATGGTCGCCCCCCTAGATTACGAACTGAATTTGGAAAAGGGTGATGAATCGCTACCTCGTAAGTTTAAATTCCCATACATGAAGAAGTATACTGGTGTTGAGGATCCCCATCTGCCTTTAAAACAATATGTAATATACATGAAGGCTACTGAGCTAACTGAGAGCTAAATTGTTAAGCAGTTCCCTATTTCACTGGAAGGAGCATCGATTCGTTGGTATTACACATTGGAACCGCATGTTTAGTCGGATTGGAAAGAACTGTGCACTGCTTTTGTCAAGCAATATGGTCTCAATGTCTAACTAGAAGTGTCCTTGAGAGACTTGCAGAATACCAAGCAGAACTTTAGCGAGCCTTTTGCTGATTACTTGACTCGTTAAAGGGGAAAATTGTCCTTGATGAGGCATAAGCCAGCTGAGTCCGACCAGTTGGTCTTGGCAATAGAAGGGTGTGTTCCCGTATTATCTAGGAAATTGAGGGATTTGGGGATTAGGAATTTTGAAGAGTTATACAGATTTTGGGTCCAGAAAGAATCAGATTTGGCTCAAGAGAAGAAATTCTTTGAAAGAGGTTCTGGGGGCAAAGAGGGGGCCAGCTCAAGCAGTAACATTTAGATTCATGCTATTCGACCACCAAGCAGTAATGTACAAGTCAGTACAGTTAGACAGCCCCAGAGATTTTCTAATATGGGATGTCCTATGTCCAAGGTCCTCGATAAGTTCATTGAGAAGAACCTGCTATGACCTTTACCTTCACAACAACCCTTGCCTGGAGCCAATCCAAAGCTTTTCTGTAAATTTCATCAAGCCATCGGGCATGACACAGACAACTGCGCTCGATTAAAGCATGAAATCCAAGATTTGATAGACTCAGGTAAAATCACCGACCCAGAAAACAGAAAACCAAACACTCAAACCAACCCATTACCCAATTACCAAAATGTACCACCTCCTAACCCATCCATTCTGATGGTCAGCTCTGGCCTAACAGAAGAACAGGTCCTAAACTCCTTCACTGATGTCTCTCACTATTCCCAACCGATCGAGCCTGAAAACTTGAGGATAAGCAAATGACCCACAGAATTACGGGTACAAGTCTTGGACATATGGAGTTCTGATGACGAAAGTGGAGAACGAGATGACCTATAGGACAATGAGGGGTGTGAGCCAAGTCAATCTGTGGGAAAGGTAGAAGAAAAGAAAAAAGAAGCTGAGGTTACCAAGGTTGGGCCCGAAAAGGCAGAATGTGCAGAAAAGGGAAAGGAGGTAGAACAAAGTAGAGAGACCATTGCTAGTGTTTGGGAGTTACTCATGCATTCTAAGGATCACAGGGAAGCCCTGGTCCTGGTCCTAGACCAAAGGAAGATTTCCACTTATTCCACCCCAGAACAGATGGTCCAATCACTAACGGAAACTCCTCAAGGAATGATAACTTTTTCCAATGACGATCTGCCTCTAGAAAGGAGAGATCACCACAAAGCCCTATTTATCAAAACTGAGGTAAAAGGGAAGATGACATGTTACGTGATGGTTGATAATGGTTCTGCCATCAATGTGTGTCCATTGAAGATTCTGCCAAAGCTAGGGCTGACGGTAGTTGACTTAAAGTCTTCTGAAGTAGTTATCAAGGCTTACGATGACACCAAAAGATCTGTGGAGGGAACTTTCAGGGTGTTAGTTAGAACAGAGCCTATAGAAGTTTGGGTTGACCTGCATGTGATTAACATCTCGATAACCTTTGCCATTTTATTGGGAAGGCCATGGTTTTACCCCCTGGGCGGCATTCCATCCACTGTTCATCAAAAGGTTAAGTTTCCACATGAAGGAAGAGTTGTCACCATCTCAGCCGAAACTGAAGTCGCCATAGCCGCACTGAAGTTGACCCCTAAGGAGGTTTCCCCTAGCCCTAGTTTTGAAGTTTGTGTGATCTATGAAGATGAGATGGATGAAAGGATTCTGAGAATGATACGTAATATGAAATTTTTGCCCAGCATGGGGTTAGGGAAAAATCAGAGTGGACCTTCAGAGTTTGTGGGAAGCAAGGTACCTATTCTAAAGCATAGGCTAGGATTCAAAGAGGTTGATAAAGCTGGGAAGGAATTAGCTGTGTCAGACCAGTCTAAGGAAAAGGAGGAGGAAACTGTAGCTAGAAAGAAGACTTTGTGGGAAATCTTTATAAAGGAAGGCACCGGGCACCCATATAGAGGAACTCCAGAACCTCTCCTAGTGGCTGGGGAAGTTATCCCAGGATTCAAGATTTTTACTAAATTTATGAGTGAAATCGGGGAAGTTGCTATTGAAAAGGCCCCTACTGAGGAGTTGGTACTAGTCGAAGAAGATTCTAAAGAGGATGAAGCTACTTTGGAGCATAAGAGCGTTGATGATCATAACAAAGACCTAGACTTTGAGACCTACATCCTTAATTCTATCACATATGTCTTTTATAATGACTTTGATATTTCCATAGCTTCTCTATTTGAAGCTGACAATCTTTTCTTTTCAAAAGTGAATGTAATGAAATCTGAATTTGCTTATTTATGTGATGTGTTCCCTAATGGTTATTATGTTTATGATGATCATTTCATGCATATGTTTGATGTTAATTCCATGCAAACTTAATCATTTAATTTAGGCACAGATGATAATCCTAAAAATATACTGCTTGCTTCTGGCTTAACTCATGATGAGAGAGAAAAAATAGAAAAAATCTTAAAAAAGAGACAGAAAGTATTTGCTTAGGGTTATGAAGACATGCTCAGAATCGACAGGGAGATCTCAGAACATAGAATCCTGATATACCCTCACGTAGTGCCAATAAAGCAGAAGAAAAGGAGGCTAAAGCCAAAATGGGCTCTCTTGGTTAAGGAAGAAGTTGAAAAGTAGCTGAAGGCAAAGTTTTTAGAACTGGCAGAGGACACTCAGTGGTTAGCGAATATAGTTCCAGTTCCCAAGAAGGATGGAAGGGTTAGAGTGTGTGTGAACTACCGAGATTTGAATAAAGCATGCCCTAAGGATGACGTTCCCCTACCGCATATTGACACATTGATTGATAGTACAGCTTCTAATGCAATGTACTCTTTTATGGATGGATTTTCGGGATACAATCAGATCATGATGGCGGTAATGGATATATTAAAGACATCATTCATCACCGAATGGGGCGTGTACTATTACTAAGTGATGCCTTTTGGTTTGAAAAATGCAAGGGCCACTTATCAGAGGATGGTGACTGCCCTAAGGCACAACATGATCCATAAAGAGGTCGAAGTGTATGTAGATGATATGATGGTGAAATCTACAACCAGGGAAGGGCATTTTAAAGCACTAGACAAGTTTTTGGCTAGGGCAGAAAAGTATAATCTCAGATTGAACCCAAAGAAGTGTGTTTTTGGGGTCACATCTGGGAAACTGTTGGGACATATTGTCAGTCAGAAAGGAATAGAGATGGATCCAGATAAAATTAGAGCAATCAGGGATATGCCCGTGCCAAAAAATGAAAAAGAGGTCTGAGGGTTTCTGGGGCGCTTACAGTATATCAGCAGATTCATAGCCAAACTAACAGTCATCTGCGACCCTATCTTTAAGCTTCTGAAGAAAGACCAACCTGTTGTGTGGAACGAGAAGTGTCAACAGGCTTTTGAAACTATCAAGGATTATCTGATGAATCCCCCTATCTTACAATCACCGAGACCAGGTAAAGTCTTAATCCTGTATTTGGAAATTGAAAAGGATGCAATAGGGGTGATGCTAGCATAGGAAGGTGAAGGGAAAACAGAGCACGTTGTATATTACCTGAGTAAGAAGCTTTTACCCTACGAAGCTACTTATATTTTAGTAGAGAAAACTTGTCTAGCAGTGATTTGGGCAATGAGGAAACTCCGACACTACTTCCAGTCATATAAAGTGCAAGCAGTTTCCAAACATGATCCCCTCCGGTACCTCCAACAGACCCCGTCTCTTACGAGAAAATTGGCTAGGTAGCTTGTTTTGCTCATAAAATTTGATATAGAGTATATGGCCAAAAGGATAGTAAAAGGAAGAGTAGTAGCAGACTTCTTGGTGCAAAGCCTGGTCGGGGACACCCAAGAGTGGAAGCTGGAGTTCCCTGACGAGCATTTAGGGGTGATAGAGATACAAGATTAGGAAATTTACTTTGACAAAGCTGTTAACAATAAGGGGTCTGGGATAGGAGTAATTTTGGTTACGCCAGAAGGAGAAATGATCCCGATGGAAAAAAAGGCTCGAATTTGAAGCAACCAATAACCAAGCAGAATATGAAGCCTAAATCTTTGGCTTAGAAATATTGCGTAGTGCAGGGGCAAAAAATGTCACTGTCTACGGGGATTCCATGCTAGTTATAAAACAAGCCACCAAAGAATGGGAGATAAAAGAAGACAGATTATGGTCGTACTGGGAATACTTGACCACATTCTGTGCTCCTTCACACAATGCAAATTCGTCTATTTGCTAAGGGAAGGAAACCAGCTAGCAGACGCCCTAGCCACACTGGCCTCCATGTGGGAAAGTGAGAAACAACCAGAGGCCAGACCCTTAATTCTCATAAAGTCTCGAGCCCCCTATTATGAAGAGGTAAAAGTAATGCCAGTTGATGTCACTGAGAAACCTTGGTTCTATGATTTACAAAGGTATATAGAAACTGGGCAATTTTCGAATGACGCTAATAAGAAAGAAAGGATATCCCTACAAATATTATCTCAATAGTTCATAAGCCACGGGGGATGTTATACAAAAGAATGCTAGTCGGGGTACACCTCAGATGTGTCGATAAGGATGAAGGTCGGAAGAGTATGAAAGCAATTCATGAAGGGGTGTGCGGACCACACATGAATGGGACTGTCTTGGCAAAGAAAATAACCTGTCAGGGGTACTTTTGGCTCACTATGGAAGCGGATTGTGTTGGATTTATGAAGAAATGTCACAATTGCCAAACATATGGTGATGTTAGCCACCTACCATCTATGGAACTTCAAGGAATGACGTCTCCTTAGCCGTTTGCTGTATGGGGGATTGACATCATAAGGGAGATAAGGCCAAAAGCAACTAATGGTCATCGGTACATCATTGTGGCCATCGACTACTTCTCAAAGTGGGTTGAGGCTGAATATTATGCTATCATGGGGGTGAGGTAGATGTCGAGGTTTATCGAAAAGAACATAATCTGCAGGTATGGTCTGCCACACCACATAGTCACAGACAATGGTGTTCAATTTTGAGCAGAGACGACCACACTACTAAAAGACTATAAGATTAAGCACCACAGATCATCTCCATATAGGCCATAGGCAAACGAAGCGGTTGAAGTAGCAAATAAGAATGTAAAAAAGATCTTGGCTAAAACATTGAAAAATTACCGAGATTGGGCTGAGTGCTTACAATTCGCATTATGGGGGTACCGAACTATTACTAGGACCTCGACAGGGGTCACTCCATACTCCTTAGTTTATAGGTGTGAGGAAATTTTGCCCGTAGAGGTCGAGATAAGGTCATTGAGAGTCCTTCTGGAGTCTAAACTCCTCGAGTATCAGTGGGTTGAAAGTCGGTTGGCTCAGTTGACACTACTGGATGAAAAAAGGATGAAGGCTATGTATCATTCTCAGCTGTATCAGAGAAGAATAGCCCGTGCCTACAATAAAAAGATCAAGCTAGGCAAGATTCGAGAAGGGGATCTAGTGTTAAAACTCACAAGATCAGTCACGATCGATCCTCGAGGAAAGTTTAAGCCCAATTGGGAGGGATCATATCTAGTAAAGAAGCTATTTTTGAAAGGCGCTGCCATTTTATCTAACATGGAGGGAAACGAGTTTAAAGAACCCATCGACCTAGACAAACTCAAGAAATACATTCTGTAAAAAGTCTCGCTAGGGAGAAAACCTCGAAAAGAGGCTGTCTAGGCAAAAATTAGAGACTAAAAAGAAAAAAAAAAAAGAAAAAAGGAGTCTTGCTGGACTGAAAACCTCGAAAGAGGCGGTCCAGACAAAAGGTAAGGACATATAAAAGGAGAAGGAGAGGCACAAAATGGTTAGTTGGAAAACTTACAAGGGCAAGCCAACTAATAACATGGGATATACCAGAAGCGAAATGTATATACATTTTGTGCTTAAGTAAAATGAAATGGATTGCTTCAATTGTCATTAAATATTGCATAATGTGTCCATTACAAGTCGTTTAACTAGTACAAAAGGGAAATTACTTCTAACAAAAGGGAAAACGATGACTTCATTCCATGAGCTAGTTTTGTCTTCTCTTCTTTTGTTGCCTACCCTGTGAACTTAACATTTGTAATTCTCTTATCTTTTTATATTTAATAAACTCATCTCTTTCTGTCTGTTACAAGCAAACCCACGTTTTGTAATGATCATCGATGGTCTGATCACCATCGTAGCTTAAGTTTCTTTCGATGACTCTTCAAGGCCAAGTCGCCACTAGGTGGTCTAAGAAATTCTAAGAAAGCAGCCCTAGCTCAAACTTGTGAATAGGCTCCATAATCAGTTGTTTATGACCAATTAGCGACAAAGGCGGGCTGGATTGTAGAAAATGGCAAAATAGAGACCGGAAATCGGGATGCAATATGTATAAGATCGAAGGGTCACATGCTATAAACCCCACCAGGGACACATCCAGCGAATCAGTGTACCAGGGAATGCTGATGGCCAGCCATGAATGTCTGCAAGGATGGGATGTAGTTTCCTTGTTCGATAATGCTTGGCCTAATAACGCCTAATGTCTTGAGGAGGTTCGATCAAGCCCAGCTTTTCATAAAACCACATATGTAGGATTACAAATGTTTAGGTATAGGCAGTATTGGCAGTTGAAAGTAAAAGAGGGGCAACGGGAACTTACCTCTAGCAAAGAGGGGCTTCTGGAGAACCTTCGCGTCCTTGTGAAGTCATCGAATCCAATGATGGTTTCTGCTAAAATAAGAGGGAAGGGATTGAGCCCTGACCCCACTTGATCGAGGATAGAGAGGATCTTCGTATCGCAGCCCCATGAGGGGGAAACCAGTAGAAATTGAGCATACAAATAGAGGGCTAACATGCAGGGCTAGTAAGTTTCCCCTTTGTCCATAATCATGATGACTTCAAGGAGGGACTCCAATTTGATTTCTGAGTCAAAGATACAGTAGAAGGAAGACCGAGGTGGAAGATTGAACATGCGCGCTATTTATTATTGAATGGAACGAGAATTCAGGTTTTCAAGAGCAGGAACTACAAGTTAGCAAATGGAATCTGTACGACGACCAAGAATTTCCTCGATTTCCTCTGGTAGGGGGCATATTTCTATCGTGTTGAGCCAAAAAATGTGTTTTTGGGGATCCCAAAATTGAACCATAGTATAGAGAAAAGGGTAATTAATCCTCCTAGTATGGAGTGATTTGAAGACCGCGAGATGAAATGGCTCTAACTCGGCCCAAGATTTGTTGTCCAAACGTTTCAAAATTGACTGTAGGGACCTCAGACTTTGTTCTATCATGTTTATGGCTTTTCAGAGACACTTAAAAAGAGAAATAGAAAGGGGAGGATGAAGGGGATTCAAAAATTAGGTCAAATGCAAGAATGAAGATTTTATAGGGGCAGGACCGCCTGCTGCTGAGGTGGCCGCCTCATTGATGAGGCGCTGCCTCAGCAGCATAAGGCGTTCACCTCTTTACCAGGGTTTGATGAGGCGATCACCTCATCAGCAGTACAGGCCAATTGCGTTTCTTCAAATCACACAGTCTAACAGGTGGGATAGTTACGCATGCAAACAGTGAAATCAACTCATATATGAAGAAATGAGAAAAGCAAAACAAATGAATTTAATCAAGGGGAGTGTCAGGTTCTACAAACATTCTGTTCATAAATTCTAAGACCAAAATTTCACGTTCACTACTCAGAGACTACACAAATTTTAACACGGGAACGTCAAGAATCTGATCTCGTACCCTAAGGGTCATCTTCTCCCCCGACACCACCGCCGCTCCCGTCTTCATCCTCGTCATCCTCATCAATCTGGAATACATCAATCTGACGCTCGAGAGTAGCGATCCTCACCCTGCTAGCCTCATCTCGATCCTATTCAGATAAATCACAGGTTACTAAACCATGCAAGCATGCATACATGTAGAAAATAATGAAATTCTTACCCTCCACTGCTGGGTGACCTCCAGCATATAGTCTCTCTGGACCTCTATCATATGATACATATATAGGCCTTGCTCCAGCAGAATTTACATTATCAAAATAAATATTGGAACTAACAGTTGGTTTGAGAATTATAGTGAAAGTAGGTTAGAAAAAAGAACATACATGAGTAGCACCACCAGGGGTGCATGCAGGGGTCAGGTCCCCATCCAAAGTCAAGAACTGAAGCGACAACTCCCCAGGGGGAACCCAACATCGGGCTAGGGGGTCAAGGACATGGATGAAGCTACCTAGGATAAACTCAGAACAGGGAGCAGCAGTCGGCCTGGCTTCCTCACCGGCAGCGGAAGTCTCCTCTCTGCCCGGATCCAGTCGACACCTCAAGGGCTCTCTCTCCCGTACCCGGGACCCAACCAGGGCCATGGGCCTAACATGCGCAGCCTAAAGATAAAAATAAGAGGAACATGTTAAAGATGCAGTGAATTTGCAAGAAAAGGGGAACCAGTGAGGATTTACCTGAGAGGTAGAAGCAGCCTGGAAAGGGACCGTCAGCAGAAGGTGGGTACGGATGAACTCTGCATACTGGCTCTTCACATGAACTATGTGATCCATAGCTGGTGAGCCTACAACGGCCTAAATGAGATCATTACCCTCCAGCTCATGAGCCCAAAGCATACTTTCAGGAGGAGACCTGGGGACTCGCCTAGCCCTAACACCTGCCTTTCAATTCAGGACCCGCTCTCCCAAGTACTAAGCTTGATACCCAGGGCCACAAAGGAGTGCCCTCTTCTGGGCCAAAGGCTTGGAGCGAGTCATCTCAATGACTCTAGTGTCCTTGGACCCCCACAAATCGCTCCGGATATGCAAAAAAGAAATAAAAGATGTCAATATGTAAGTAAATCGAATGTGAATGATATACTAATAAGAAGGTTTATGCTTTGTAGGTACCGCATCCTATGTCAGAGAGTTCAAGTGCTGTTTATGGATATGAACTCGTGCAAGGTGCCTCTTCACGATACGGCTAGCACCCCACTTACCGAGGGCCTGAAAATGGTCTCCCACTCGGGTAACTCCTACAAGCAACTCTAACTATAGAGCCCAGACCTAAAAAATGAAACAGGAGAAGTTAAGAAGGTTGATGTAATTAATAGGGGTCAAAACAAGATGAGGAAAAAAGGGGTCGTGATGTACCAGAACAACATGCCAAAAGTCGTAAAACCTCCTAGCCCCTCGGACCACCTCATCCATGCTCTGGTATAGGTATGCCAAGGCATAGCTACCCCAGTCGAATATGGGAACATCAGATCGATGGAGCTGGCGGTGTCAGCAAAGAGGGTGGTACCGAGCAAGTAGAGTAAAAAGGCCCTCACCTGGTCAATCTCAAGGGGAGAGACCATCGCTGCGGCCTGATCCGAGTATAGTAGCTCCTGATCGAATCCAATTTAAGGGTATGAGTCGCCTTCATGTTAGGAGTCATCCCCAGAAGTCGCTCGATATATGCGACCTTATCTGGAGACAACTGATGTAGACTCGCGTCAAAAGGAATGGGATCCCCGGCACAGGCAATCCCCATGATGGCAGAAAATGACATCGGGTCTAAAGTAAGCTCACCGAAGGGGAGGTGTGTCACGACCCAAAACAGGGGCCATGACCGGCGCTAGGGAACGGGAATTCTTTTGAATCCAAAACCCGTAACAAGCCTAAAAAATAAAATAAAACAATGCAATAATAATAACAACAACTCTTAATGCAGCGGAAATAAAATCATAAATGTCAAAAATATAATTCCATCAAACGAAATTAAATCGAATTCTCATATCATATATAAATAAACCCTTTAATACACGTTTCAGTTCAAACTCATAAAATACATATCTCATATAAATATAATACACCACATCTCTGAAACAACCATAACTACTGCAGTGTCTAGATTATAAAATAAAACTCAATACTCAGATAAGCAGTTTACACAAAGAAGCCGGGGTGGAAGAAATCCGGCGTACGGGCCTGCTACTGAGGTCTGAAGAAGATGACTCTCCTGAAAAATAGTCAACAGAGGGGAGTCAGACCTCACTGAGTGAATTACTATAATATATATACATGCATACTAAATGTCAATGCACACAATCAAGTATATATAATATGTATATATATACAAGCAAATACACACAGATGCAATAAATTCATTTTATATATTTTTATTAAAAATCATTGTTCATGAAGTATCAAATAGAACCCTATAATATCGCAACCTAAAACAGTGTTAGACAACACTCTAGCCATACAGGCTCACTTATTCCAAATATATTCACTTGATCCATTTGGACAGTAAACTGGCCCCGAGACACTAAGTCAACCGAGCTCCAGCAGTCTGACTGTCAGTGTGATTAGCCCTGAGACACTTGGTCAACCGAGCTCCAGCAATCACACTCCCAAATCACATCACACATCAGATAAATCAATTCCAATCAATATTCTCAAACTGGTTAGTAATATAGCCTAAATGCTATAAGCGTACCGGTACGTACTCGGTCCTAGTGTTGCCCACTAGGTAGCATGTTCTATTGATATCCTTCATTAAAATATAAAATATACATTCATAAAAGTAAATGATGCATGAATTTGAAATAAATTGCAACATAAACCATATATATACTAGAAATATACCAAAAATAAACCAGGTATATTTCGAGTATATATACGTTAAATAAATCTAATATAATTACAAAATAAACTAAGAATATATCAAGAATATACATAAAAATATTTTAAGAATAATTTATTAATAAAACATGCATATAATTTGAAAATATACCAAAATATACCGAATATAAACTAAAGATAACTTAAATACCAAATGAATTATTTATGCATAATTAATCAAAATAACATACATTTCTAAATCATGCACCCTAAAACATATATATATATAATAGTAACTTACACTTAGTGCGCTCCTCGAGATGGGTCCGACGGACTTGGTCCACTAGCCCTCGGTCTCGGCGCAACTAAACAAACAATAAATAACAAACATCATAATAAACCTAACAAAAAATCCTAGAAACTCGATCTAGAATATTAGATAAAAAAACAAAATTAGGGTTTGACCGGTGTCACGACCCAAAACAGGGGCCATGACCGGCGCTAGGGAATGGGAATTCTTTCGAATCCGGAACCCGTAGCAAGCCTAAAAATAAAATAAAACATGCAATAGTAATAACAATATATAATGCAGCGGAAATAAAAATCATAAATATAATAATAACATTTCATCACTGGATTTAAATCAAGTCTCATCTCATCGCATATATATATAATCTTTCAATACAAATCCAATTTCAATATAATACATCTCTTTAAATAAAATACATGAAATCCCACACTTTAATTCACAACTACTGCAGTATCTAGATTATAAAAATAAGACTAAAGTAAATAGTTTACACAAAGAAGCCAGGGCGGAAGAAATCCGGCATATCGACCTGCTACTGAGGTCTGAAGATGTTGACTCTCCTGAAAAATTGTCAACGGAGGGGAGTCAGACCTCACTGAGTGAATTACTATAATATATATACATACACACTAAATGATAATGCATACAATCAACATTATATATATAATATATATATACAGGCAAATACACATAAATGCAATAAAATCATTTATATATATTTTATTGAAAATCATCTTTTATGAAGGATCACATAGAACCCTAGAATATCGCAACCTCGGAAATAGTGTTAGACAACACTCTAGCCATACGGGCTCACTTAATCCAAATATATCCACTTAATCCATTTAGACAGTAGACTGGCCCCGAGACACTAAGTCAACCGAGCTCCAGCAGTCTGACTGCCAGTGTGATTGGCCCCGAGGCACTTGGTCAACCGAGCTCCAGCAATCACACCTCCAATCCATATCTCACACATCAATTAAATAATATCCAATCAATATCCACAAATAAGTTAGTATTATAGCCTAAATACTATAGGCATACCGGTGCGTACTCGGTCCTAGTGCTGCCCACTAGGTAGCACGTTCTATCGATATCCTTCATTAATAATATAAATCATTCATTCACAAAAATAAATGATGCATGAATGTAAATGAAATAACAATATAATCCATATATATACCAGAAATATACCAAAAGTAAACCAAGTATATTTCGAGTATATATACGTCAAATAAATCCAGTCAAATCATAAATTAAACTAAAAATATATTTAAAAACATTTTAAATATATTTTATTAACAAAACATGTATATAATTTATTATATACCAAAAATAAACCAAAATAAACTAAATATAAACTTAAGAAATAATCAAATTATTTATGCATATTTAATCAACATAAAACATGTATTTCTAAACCATGCATCCTAAGCATATATATATAGTATAGTAACTCACCTAGTGTGCTCCACGAGACGAGTCCGACGGGCCTGGTCCACTAGCCCTCGGTCTCGGCGCAACTAAACAAGCAATAAATAACCGACATTAGAATAAACCTAACAGAAATCCTAGAATTCAATCTAGAGTATTTAAATACGGAAACAGAATTAGGGTTCGACTGGACATCACGTTTTATGAGAATTCTATCGAAAATCCGACAGAACCTCCCCTGTAAAATGGACATCTCTCTACTCAAAAGAGTAGAGCCGACCCTGCAAGGAAATACACTTCGAAAAACTATACAAGGCACAATCAAAATCCCATGGTCGGACTCCAAACTACAGTCCACCGACCGGGGTCCACAAACACAGAATAATTCCAGATATACCAAAAATATCCTTATATCATAGAAATTCATTTTATACGTAGAAATTACATAATTAACCTTAAAACACTGTAAAAATCGATAAAAACTCATTTTATTAGAAAAATCGTATATTATATATATAATTGAAAAAATTCACGAAAAATAGTTTTAATTAGTTAAAAATACTAAATAATTTTTAGAAATCATTTTTATACCTTAAATAACTATTAAAACCGATTAAATTACATTTTTAGACAATTTAGGGTAAAATTACCAAAATACCCCTATATATATAAATATACTTAAATTACTTCAAAAATTCACCAAAAATTATAAAATTATCCAAAATTAATTTTCTCAACATATTTATCAATAATATCAATAATTAAACTCAATTAACCAATTAATTTCAAATAAAAACACATTTAACCTAATTTTCCAAAATTCCATAAACTTCAATAATTCAAAATAAATACTTAGAAATTCATAAAAATTCCAAATAAATTCCTATAATTCATTTCAACACTTAATTTAACCATAAACTCCAATTTCATAATTTAAATAATTAATTTCCGAAAATTAGAAAATAATATTAAAATATTCAAAAATACCCAAAAATCCAAAAAATCTCCAAAAATTCTACAAAAATTCATACATGTATATTGAGCTATTATAAACAACATTTGTGAAGGGAATTTCCATGAATCAACCAATTCAAAGCTCAAAAAAATTGAAAACCCTAATGTAGCCGAATTCGAAAAATCGAAACCTAAGCAAATCTAAACCATTTTAGCTCAAACCAAAGCTAGAATCACACTCACCGAAGCTCAAGGAGAAGAAAGAGACCGACGGTGTC
This sequence comes from Mallotus nudiflorus, assembly GCA_947683625.1. NCBI lineage: Eukaryota > Viridiplantae > Streptophyta > Magnoliopsida > Malpighiales > Euphorbiaceae > Mallotus > Mallotus nudiflorus. The sequence goes on along the minus strand of CANTUR010000136.1, from coordinate 316,915 downwards.
AAAAACAGTGGCCAGAAATGGGAGAAACGGCAAAGGGACGATTTTCGGCCAAAAAGGAAAACAGGGGCTGCCGGCGCCGGGGAAGGGAGCTGCTGGCGGCGGGGGACGGCTGGGAACGGCGGTGGCAAGCCGGGAGGCACACCGACGGTAGGTGACCGGAGTTGCAGACGGTGAGGGGTGGTGGTCGGGCGCACGGGAGAAGAAGAAGAAGAAGAGGAAGAAGAAAAAAGAAAGGAAAGAAAAAGAAAAGAAAAATAAAAAAAATAAAAAGAAAAAAAATAAAATAATTTTATAATAATTAAATAATAATTAAAAAAATTTTAATAATTTAATAATAAATAAAATAATTAAATAACAATAAATAAATAAACAAATAATAAAATATTAGGGTAATATATATTAAACCCTAATTAAATAAATATACACACATATAGGCTTTATTTAGTATTTTAAAAATACGTATGAGTTCATGCAAATCTGAAAATATATTTAAAATAATTAATAATAAATTATTTACGTGAAAGTTTTCCCGAAAATGCAAGTCCCGAGAAAATTTTACGTAAAACACTGTAAATAATACACAGTGTTTAAAATAGGTTTTAAATACATATCAACTCATGAAAATATCATCTAATATACAAAAATTGTTAACACTGCATATCCCAGTACAGTGTAAAAATATTTTAAAAACACGGGATATTACAACCGGACATCGCGTTTTACGAGAATTCTACCAAAAATTCAGCAAAACCTCCCCTGTAAAACGGACATCTCTCTACTCAAAGAGTAGAGCCGGCCCTGCAAAGAAACACACTTTGAAAAATAGACACAGAATTACATCCACCACCTTTCGATCGGACTCCAAACTACAGTCTACTGATCGGGGGCCCACAATTCACAAATTAACATAAAAATATCAAAAATACCCTTATATCACAAAAATATATTTAATAAGTAGAAATTACATAATTAACCTTAAAACACAGTAAAAACCAATAAAAACTCATTTTATTGAAAAAATCGTATATTATATATAATTGAAAATAATTCACGAAAAATAGTTTTAATTAATTAAAAATACTAAATAATTTGTAGAAATCATTTTTATACCTTAAATAACTATTAAAACCAATTTAATTACATTTTTAGTCAATTTAGGGTAAAATTATCAAAATACCCATATATATATATATATATATATACTAAAATTACTCCAAAAATTCACCAAAAATAGTATAATTATTCAAAATTAATTTTTTGCAACATATTTATCAATAATATCAATATTTAAACTCAATTAACTAATTAATTTCAATTAAAAACACAATTAACCCTATTTTCTCAAAATTACATAAACTAATTAAATTCAAAATAAATACATAGAAATTCATAAAAATTCCAAATAAATTCCTATAATTCATTTTAACACCTATAATCACCAATAAACACAATTTCATAATTTAAATAATTAATTTTCGAAAATTAGAAAATAATATTAAAATATTCAAAAATACCCAAAAATCAAAATAATTCCTAAAAATTCTACAAAAATTTACACATGAAGATTAAGCTACTAGGATCAACATTTGTGAAGGAATTTTTCATGAATCAATCAAATTGAAGTTCAAAAAAATCAAAAACCCTAAAATGGCCGAAATTGAAAAATCGAAACCTAATCAAATCAAGACCATTTTAGGTGAAACAAAGGTTGGAATCACACTCACCGAAGCTCAAGGAGAAGAAAGAGACTGACGGTGTCAAAAACGGTGGCCAAAAACGTCGTGAACGACGTTGCTCCCACCTTCGGCTTCTCCGGCCAAAAATGGCTTCCAGACGCCGGAAATGACTGCAATAGGCGGTGGGGAAGGTGAGGAAGGAGGTGGCACGCCGAACGGCACACCAGCGGCAAGAAAACGGCGATAGCAGCGGCGGACGGTGATGGGGAACGGTCGGGAGGAAGAAGAAGAACGAATGGCAAAGTTGTAAATATACTAAACTTTATAATTTGTTAATATTAAATGTATATATGTATATATATATACTTTATACTATATATTAAAATAATATTAAATTACACACATTAAATATACACCACACACATATAATTTAATATTTTAAAATTTAATACACTTAAAAATAATTAAATAATATTAAAACTAATAATAAATGATAAAATATTAGGGTAATTAGTTAAACCCTAGTTAAATAAATAAATACACATATATATTTTATTTAGTATTTTAAAAATATATATGAGTTCATGCAATTATGAAAATCTATTTAAAATAATTAATAGTAAATTATTTACGTGAAAATTTCCCAAAAATACAAGTCCCGGGAAAATTTTACGTAAAGTACTTAAAATAATAATAAACAATTAAAATTAGCTTTAATTAAATAGCAAACTCATAAAAATTTCATAAATATATACAAAAATTATTAATACTGCATATCCCGATGCAGTATAAAAATATTTAAAAACTCGGGATATTACAGTCTCTCCCCCTTACAAGAATTCGTCCCCGAATTCCAGAAAGAAAAAGATCATAAGATCAGGAAGGGAAGAGATACGGGTAAGAAGCTCGCATCTCAGCTTCAGTCTCCCACGTATGCTCCTCAACTCTGTCGTTACGCCACAGAACCTTGACCATCAGAATCTGCTTTGAACGCAACTGTCGAACTTGATAATCAACGATCGCCACAAGTTCTTCCACAAACGTCAAATCTTCACTCATTTGTACACTGTCGGGCTGCAACACATGTGAAGGGTCTGAGATATACTTCCTCAACATCGAGATATAAAATACTGGATGCACTTGTGACATACTCGGAGGCAAATCCAACCAATATGCAACAATGTCAACTCTCTCTAGAATCTCAAACGGTCTGATATATCTCGGTGCCAACTTACCCTTCCTGCCAAATCTCATAACACCCTTCATTGGAGATACCTTCAGAAAAAAAAATCTCCGACCTGAAACTCCACATCTCTGCGTCTAAGATCTGCATAACTCTTCTGTCTGCTAACTGCGGTCTCTAATCTGCGCTTAATCACGATGACTTTCTCTACAGCATCCTAAACCATCTCAGGTCTAGTCAAAGCTCTCTCACCAATCTCATCCCAACTCAACTGGGATCTACACTTCCTTCCATACAATGCCTCGTATGGTGCCATACTAATACTGCTATGGTAGCTGTTATTATATGCAAACTCTACTAGTGGCAAATGATCATCCCAGCTACCTCCCAAATCCAGGACACACATCCTCAACATATCTTTCAGTGTCTGGATCGTCCTCTCAGACTGACCATCTGTCTGAGGATGAAAAGCAGTATTGAAATCCAACCTAGTGCCCATCGCTTCTTACAACTTCTGCCAAAAATGAGACGTAAACATTGAACCTCTGTCTGACACAATGGACACATGTACTCCATGAAGGCACACGATATGCTTCATATACAGCTTCGTCAATCTAGCTACATAATAAGTGGCTTTCACAGGTAGGAAATGTGCAGACTTCGTCAACCTGTCTACAATCACCCAGATGGAATCTTATCCATCCTTAGAACGAGGTAAACCTACCACAAAATCCATAGCTATCCTTTCCCACTTCCACTCGGGAATAGGAAGAGGCTGAAGCTTCCCAGAAGGCTTCTGATATTCAGCTTTCACTTGCTGATATGTCAGACACTTAGCAATATAATCAGCGACATCCTTTTTCAATCCATCCCATCAGTATAAGTCTCTAATACTATGGTACATCTTAGTGACACCTGGATGTATGCTATAAGCTGTAGAATGTGCTTCCTCTAGGATCTCTTCTCTCAAATCATCCACATCAGGAACACACAATCTACCATTTATCCATAACACACCATCCAGAAATCACACTTCAAGAATTTAGCATAAAGCTGATGATCTCTCAGTGTCTGCAGTACAATCCTCAAGTGATATACATGCTCCTCCATACTCCTTGAATAAACCAGTATATCATCAATAAAGACTACCACAAACTGATTTACATATGGTCTGAATACCCTGTTCATCAGGTCCATAAAAGCTACTGGTGCATTAGTCAAACCAAAAGACATCACCAAAAACTCATAATGGCCATATCGCGTGTGGAATGCTATTTTAGGAACATCGGCTTCACTAATCCGCAGCTGATGATAACCCGACCTCAAGTGAATCTTAGAAAAGAACTGTGCACCTTGTAGCTGATCAAACAAGTCATCTATCCTCGAGAGAGGATACTTGTTCTTTACTGTCACCTTGTTCAGCTCTCTATAGTCAATGCACAGTCTCAGGGTATCATCCTTCTTCTTCACAAACAGGACTGGTGCACCCCAAGGAGAAACACTGGGTCTGATAAAACCCTTATCCAACAACTCTTGCAACTGCTCCTTCAACTCTTTCAACTCTGTAGGAGCCATTCTGTAGGGTGGCATAAATATAGGAGTAGTACCTGAAACCATATCTATACAGAACTCAATCTCTATATGAGGTGGTAAACCTGGCAACTCCTCAGGAAAAACATCAGGAAACTCACAAGCAACAGGAACATCTGTGAGTGATAACTTCTCCACTGAAGTATCCCTGACCAATGCCAAATATCCCTAACATCCTTTCCTCAATAACTTCCTAGCCGTAATAGCAGAAATAAGATTCTGAGGTGCTGAACTCTTATCACCCATAAACTTAAAATCTTCTTCATCAGGAATTCTGAAAGTCACCTCTTTATTCCTGCAATCTACCACGACATAGTGCTGAGATAACCAATCCATTCCCAAAATAACATCAAACTCCATCATATCCAACAAGATCAAATCAGAGGGTAATTCTCTATCTCCCACGAGAATTGGACAACCAGAAAGAACAATATCGGTGTCTAAGGAATCACTCAGAGGAGTGGTAACAGACAAAGGAAAAGTCATCCTTAAAGCTTGCCAACAAGATTTGGAAGCAAAAACGAGAGAAACAAACGAATGCGTGGCACCCGGATCAAACAAAACCCATGCATCCAGGTAACAAATAGAAACAATACCTACCATGACTGCATTGGATGCCTGAGCATCCTGCTGAGTAAGGTGGAAAACTCTGGCCTGTCCTCGACCTCCCTACTGACTGGTAGAAGCCTGGCCAACACCTCTGGCACCTCCTCTAGTACCTCTACCATGACTCTGCTGTGGAACAAGCTGAGTGGAACTCTGATGCTGGGCTGGAGGTAACTGAAATGGCACGGGTGCAGCACTAGCAATCGACTGCTGTGGGAATCGCAGAATCTGCGGCTGCTGATACCCCGAGTAAGGATACGATCTGGCAAAATGTCCTGTCTGCCCGCATCTGAAGCATGTCAGTGGTGTCAAATAACACGATCCCTGATGGACTCTATCACAAGTTTAGCAAACACTGGCAGTTAATCCAAAACTACGACCACTGCTGTTGCTCGACAGCACATGACCCAAATATGAACGGTCTACACTAACCTCCACGGCCATGTCTACTACTCCGATGCACTCGCTGTTGCTGCCTCTGACTCTGCTGAGTCTGACCTCGCTGCTGACTACTCGAATCAATATTAAAACTAGAATGTGGTGTAGTCTGCAATCCACTTGACTGAACTCCCAACTGGTAATAATCAGGCATCGCTCCCTGCCTAACTAGCCTCAGTTTAATCTCTTGGGCTAACTCAATCACAGACTCCAGAATAAGGCATGTTGTAGGCATACCAGCAAATGTTGAACCCAATCCGATGACATAGGTAGTGATTGCGAAATACTGGTCTTACATCAGATCCTTTGCATATCTACCCAGCCGAAGAAACTCTCAGGTGTACTCCTCTACAAATCGATCACCATGAGAAATGCTGGTCAACCAGAGACGATAGCTCATACAGAGAGGCTCTGGATAGAATCTCCTCATAAATCGCTCTCTGAACTGAGCCCAGGTCATCGTCATCATATAGGGCTGGATCATCTGAATAAACCAATTTAGGGCTAGTCCTTTGACAGACAACTCGATGATCATAATCCGCTGGTACTCGGTATTAGCAGTCCGAGTCTGAGTCTCGATCGCATGTAGAAAGTCTAATGGATCAGAAGTCCTATCGAAAGCAATCCTGCCAACTCGGGCATAGAACAAAGCTGCCTCAGGGTCAGACATACCCTGCTGGTAGGCAGGCTAAACAACTGGAGGTATAGGAACATCAACAGGCTCCTCGTCCTGTAACTCTCTCTGCCTACGGCGACCTGCCGCTCCTCGAGGTCTACCTCTGCCACGACCTTTACGTCTAACTGGCTGCTCAGGAGGTAAAAGCTCGTCCTGAAAAGACTCATCATCCTCGGCCTCAATGACCGGTGGAGCGACACACGCTTGCCTCCTCATTCTGAAAAAAAAAAACAGAATGATTCAAGAAAAACAGACAACGGAGGATTAACGCAAAAAGCTAAAGCAAGGAATACTCATCAAGACATACTCGAATCTAATTCACTGCAGTAGTTACCAAAAGAAAACGCAACTTGAAAACTAGGGCCACGACTTACACAACTAAGCCTTGACACAGAACTCCGCTCTGATACCAACTTTGTCACGACCCAAAACAGGGGCCATGACCAGTGCTAGGGAACGGGAATTCTTTCGAATCCGGAACCTGTAGCAAGCCTAAAAAATAAAATAAAACAATGCAATAATAATAACGACAACTCTTAATGCAGCAAAAATAAAATCATAAATGTCAAAAATATAATTAATAAGTAGAAATTACATAATTAACCTTAAAACACAGTAAAAACCAATAAAAACTCATTTTATTGGAAAAATCGTATATTATATATAATTGAAAATAATTCACGAAAAATAGTTTTAATTAATTAAAAATACTAAATAATTTATAGAAATTATTTGTATACCTTAAATAACTATTAAAACCAATTTAATTACATTTTTAGTCAATTTAGGATAAAATTACCAAAATACCCCTACATATATATATATACTAAAATTACTCCAAAAATTCACCAAAAATAGTATAATTATTCAAAATTAATTTTTCACAACATATTTATCAATAATATCAATATTTAAACTCAATTAACTAATTAATTTCAATTAAAAACACAATTAACCCTATTTTCTCAAAATTACATAAACTAATTAAATTCAAAATAAATACATAGAAATTCATAAAAATTCCAAATAAATTCCTATAATTCATTTTAACACCTATAATCACCAATAAACATAATTTCATAATTTAAATAATTAATTTTTAAAAATTAGAAAATAATATTAAAATATTCAAAAATACCCAAAAATCAAAATAATTCTCAAAAATTCTACAAAAATTCACACATGAATATTAAGCTATTAGGATCAACATTTGTGAAGGAATTTTTCATGAATCAATCAAATTGAAGTTCAAAAAAATCAAAAACCCTAAAATGGCCAAAATTGAAAAATCAAAACCTAAGCAAATCAAGACCATTTTAAGTGACACAAAGCTTGGAATCACACTCACCGGAGCTCAAGGAGAAGAAAGAGACTGGCGGTGTCAAAAACGGTGGCCGAAAACGTCGTGAACAACGTTGCTCCCACCTTCGGCTTCTCCAGCCAAAAATGGCTTCCAGACGCCGAAAACGGCTGCAACAGGCAGCGGGGAAGGCTGAGGAAGGGTTTGAATCCCTGAAGCTCAAAGGATAGGGTTGTTAGGATTTGAATCCCCGAAGCTCAGAGAAAGGGCTGTTCGGGTTCAAATCCCCGAAGGTCAAAGGACGGGGCTGTTCGAGTTTGAATCCCCGAAGCTCAGAGAAAGGGCTGTTCGGGTTTGAATCAAAGGATCGAGATGACTGTTTGGGTAGTATCCCCGAAGTCGGAAGCGAAGGACAACTGGGCCAAGAAAACCCGGAAGTCTATGTGCCCAGAGGAGTGATAATCAGACCAGAAAAATCTGAAAACCACATCCCCATTGATGATCGGGCCAGGAAAACCCGAGAATCAAGTTTCCGTGTTGTGAAGATCGGGCTAGGAAAACCCGAGAATCAAGTTTCAGTATTGTGAAGACCGGGTCAGGAAAACTCGAGGTTAACAGTCTTTGAATACTTTATCAAATATTAATGAGTGGCTAATCAGACCAGGAAAACCCGAGGATCACGGTCATATTTCAGAATTGAAGAATTTATCTCTCGGGTGAGACCCGAGAGTTAGGTATGTTTCTTATCTTATTGTTTATTTGTTGTTATGCATGTGATTTTTTGAAAAATGGTCATTGCATACGTTTGATTTTTCAAAAAATCAGAGGGCAAACTGTAGACACCCCGGTTCGGTAGGCCCGTGTTAGGGGACGAATTAGGGGTGCTCGGTTTGACCGGCCCGTTGTCAAGCCCAATAATGAGAATGTGATACTTGGACACAAGAACAAAACCTGAATCTTTAAGTGGAAAGTGGACTTGAAAACCCAGAAGCCCAAAAAACCCCAAACCAAGCCCAGCTATTCAAATTCGGCCCAAGCCCACTTAGCCTAGCACAGGCTCGGGCCCAGGAGGCATTGCCTTAGTGTAATGAGGCGATCGCCTCTTTGGCAGTCGCCAATGGGACGATCGCCTCATCACAGAGGTGATTGCCTCATCGATGAGGCACCGCCTCTATGGCAGCCCACTTGCAGCTGCAATAATGATAATCAATTGGAGTGGGCCCCACTCTTCAAACTTTCTTCTTGCGTGAGGAAAAGACTTTTAGGGAAGGAAAAAAGGCTAGGAGAGCTCATGATGGGCTAAGAGGTTGAGGGGCATGGGAAAGCTAAGGGATAAAAAGAAAAAGAGAGAGAAAGGTAAGAGGAGGAGGAGGTTGGTGAGAAAAAAAGGAGAGCTCTGGAAAAAAAAAAAGCTCTGAAATAAAAAGAAGGAGAAAAGAGGAGAAGAAAGAAAACGTCCTGAAGAAGGGGAGGAAGGTTGAAGAGAGGATGTCCACTTTCCTATAAGAGAAGAAGAAAGAAACTTATGTTAATGAGAGATACCACATCCTAGCAAGGATCTCAATCAAAGCAGCTCTGAGGGTCTCTCATTTTGGTATAAAATCTGCATTTTAAACTTGACATGTTCATCATTTTGTATGTTCTTGCTTGTGTGTAACTGAGTCTTTAGCATATTTTAGGTTTATCTCTAATGGGTTTGGCTTGATATCTTACTTTATTGTTGGGTCTTTGAATACCTTTGCATGCAGTCATAGTATGATGAGTGTAGAGTGTGTATATGCATGTTTTGGTTACTTAAAGTAGAAGTCTACACGTCTTGGGAGTCAGAGCAGGCCTGGTAGTCAGGCGATACCTTTTTACAAAGGCGTCACCTCATCTCAATGAGACGATCGCCTCATTAATGAGGCGATCGCCCCATTGACAGGCCCTTAGGGAGCCTATCTTTAATGTGTATGCTACCTATTTTTATCTCGGATCTGTAAGAGCCCTGTTGATGAGGCGTCGCCTCATCAATGAGGCGATCGCCTCATTGGCAGGGTTAACCCGCTTCCTGCTTCATTTTCTTTGTTGTTGGTTTATTACGATGTCTGCTTTAACATGTCCCCTTTTAACCTTAAATAAGTTTGCATGATTGCATGATGATAATTATCTTGATTATTTGTTGGTTTCTTTGATCCATAATGTGAGAACCCTTTCTTTATGGAGCCTTTTATAAGTATTGTTGTATGCGATTTCTCTTCTTCTTTTCTTGAAAAAAAGGACTAACCATGTGCCATTTGCAGGGATTACTTGATGATTTCTATCATCGAGTAGTCACTTTTGTTAGTTGTTCCTTTATACATTGCGCTTTTATGTTATTTCAATAGTTTATTTTCGGTATATGTTTGGTTTATTTTCTGTATATTATTCATTTATTTAGCTAAAAACCATTATAATCCTTAATCTCTTCCCCCATTTAATTTTGAATGTATGGTTGTAAATTATTATTTATTTTATTTACTGCATTTTTTTGAATGTTAGGACTTAAAGGTATGAAATTGAACTAATGTGTAAACTCGAACTTAATTATAAATTCTGGCAATTATCCGAAGGCAATTTCATTACATTACATGTGATGAATGAGGAAATAATTAAATAATTAAACAGTAATAAAATGCAAAACACAAACGGAGGCCAACCGCAAGGTTGGGTGAGCATTCAAATGCTCATACCCAGTTTCTGAACTCGATCTCTGATAACGGCTTCTGAGAATCTTCGTGGGATCCAGTTGCTGTACAGTGTGTCCTGACTTTTATTCGGGTGGCGACTCTATCTCCGAATAGGTCCATGACCTATATCGTATTTCCTAATGGGCCTCGAGCCCACACAGTGCCATGGTCACCAAATATTGAAACGCACGCTAAATTCCGCCGCCTATAATATTAAAATATAAAAATTAGTTTATTATATTTTTATTAAATAATAGGAATAAATTTATATCTATACTATATAGGGAAGTTACGTTTTTTGTTTCTCAATTTTTTCATTGTTATTATTTTGGTTTCTTAATTTTTTTTTTTGTTATTTTAGTTTTTCAATTTTAAAATTTTTAATTAATTTGTGTATTCGGCCGATTGCATTTATTGGAGTGATAGCTCGATTTGTTTGGGTTCCACTTGTCAACTGCCACACATGCATAAAAACGATAAAAAATGAGTGAAAGACAAAACTACCTCTAAACGTTTTTATGTTAACATTCATTACACTTTTGTTTATTAAAATTGAACCTAAGCCTGGGCTTGGAAATGAAGGAAATAGGATAGAAAAGAAAAGAAAATTGTTCAGAAAAATATGGGTGAAAAATTATTATTATTATTTTTTGTTTATTTTGGGTGAGAAAAATTGTAAAGGAAGAAAAATAATGTTTAATTTCTTTCCATTCTTATCTTTCCAAATTGGAGAGAAACGTACCAATTCTACCTAAAATATTACTGTTTATGTATGATACCAACTTTTTTATATATGGTACCAACTTTGCCTTTTTTCTTTTTTTTTTATCTCTTTATTATTAAAATAATTATAATAGTGTTAAAATTAAAAAAAATCATAATATAATTATAATTATGATATTATTTTTAATATTATTATAAATAATTATAATTATTATAATATAAAAATAAACAAATAAACAAGTAAAAATTAAGAAAAGATTTCTACATTTTTCTATTACCAATATCACTGTTCATAATAAAAAAAATTTGTGCTCAAATTTTTTTTTTCATTTCAACCATTTCATCATAAGTGCAATATGAATATGTTCATATATTTTGTTTGCTCCATTTGATATATTACTCAAAATTTTATGTAATTACATTCATGCATGTTATTTCTGCTATTGCCAAATTACTATTCATATAGTAAGATTTTTTTTCTCCAAATTTATTTATTTTTCAACCATTTCATCATTAGGATGATGAGAATATTTCTGTATATTTTGTTGATTAAAATTTAATATATTAGTCAAATATTTACGTAAATTATGGTTATATTTACCTATTTTTACATATTTTATAATTAATTTTATTATTTCATTTAATTACATGGTGCCCATTGAGCCCATTCAAATAAAAAATTCATTAACAATTTTTTTATTTTTATTTTTTGTTTTGATTTTAATAGTAATAATGATTATTTTATTAATATTAAAAATAATATCATAATTAAAATAATATTATATTAAAATATTTTAATTCGCGGAGTTATTTTTTAATTAAAAAAATTACATAATATATATATATATATATATATATATATTATGTGGACATTTAGAACATTATCATATATCCTTGCGTTTTATTTTATTAAAACTATATATGGTTTATGAGAACATTGGATAAATTAGTAAGTAAAAAGGAATTTGTAGAATGATAGTATATATTATATAATTATGGTTGTTATTATGTGTATTTTGTGTAGTTGATAAATTGCTTGATAAGTAATTTTATTGTAGTTGTTAAATTTTTTATTGTCAAACTTAATACAATTTTAATCAATAAATATTGTCATCGATATACAAGTAATTTTTGTTAAATTAAAAAAAGCAAACTAGCAGAAATCTCTTCTATACAATTTGCCAAATAACATTGAATTTGTTTGTAGTTGTAGAGAATTGTCACGATTCAAAATAGGGGGCCATGACCGGCTCTAGGGAACGGGAATTTTTTCGAATCCGGAACCCGTAGCAAGCCTTAAAAATAAAGCATGCAATATTAAAATAAATAAAATGTTATGCAACATAAATTTAATCTTAAATATAAAAGTAATAATTCCTCAAACACATTTAAATAATATAAAATCCATCCCATATATATAACAAAATCCTTAAGTACAAATTTTTAGTTTAAATTTCTGAAATTTAAATCTCATACATACATATTATAAATACAGCTCACTACAACAACTACTGCAGTGTCTAGAATACAAAATAACTCAAGTAAGCAGTTTACACAATAAGGTTGGGGCGGAAGAAATCCGGCGTATAGGCCTGCTACTGAGGTCTGAGGACGAAAACTCTCCTGAAAAATATCAACAGAGGGGAGTCAGACCTCACTGAGTGAATTGTTATAATATATATACATGCATAACTAAATGTCAAATGCAGACACTCAATAGAATATAAAATAAATATATATACATGCAAATACACACAAATGCTGAAATCACTTTATATATAATATTGAAAAATATTAGTTTATGAAGAATCAAATAGAACCCTAAATGATCGCAACATCAAATAGTGTTAAACAACACTCTAGCCATATAGGCTCACTTATTCCAAATAAATTCACTTATTTCATTTGGACAGTAGATTGACCCTGAGACACTAAGTCAACCGAGTTCCAGCAGTCTGACTGTCAATGTGATTGGCCCCGAGACACTTGGTCAACTGAGCTATCACGATCCAAAATAAGGGGCCATGACCGGTGTTAGGGAACGAGAATTCTTTCGAATCCGGAACTCATAGCAAGCCTTTAAAATAAAACAAAAGCATGCAACATATATTAAAATAAATAAAACATTATGCAACAGAATTAAATTCTCAAAATAATAAAGCAACTCATCAACTGATTTAATAACACAAACTCATCTTATATATATAATATCTTTTATTACAAATTCTCGTTTCAAACCTTTAAAATATAAATCTCACACAAATATAATACATATATCCCACAACTTAACTACTGCGGTGTCTAGAATACAAAATAAAATCAACTAAGCAGTTTACATAATGAAGTCGGGGCAAAAGAAATCTGACGTAAGGGTCTGCTACTGAGGTTTGAGGATGAAGACTCTCCTGAAAAATAATCAACAGAGGGGAGTCAAACCTCACTAAGTGAATTATTATAATATATATACATGCATAACTAAATGACAAATGTACACATTCGATAGTATATATAATAAATATATATACAAGCAAATACACACGGATGCAGCAAAAATCATTTTATATATAACTCTGAAAATAATAACCGTTTATGAATGATCAAATAGAACCCTAGATGATCGCAACCGCAAATAGTGTTAGACAACACTCTAGCCATACAAGCTCACTTATTCCAAATAAATTCACTTGTTCCATTTGGACAGTAGATTGGCCCCGAGACACTAAGTCAACCAAGCTCTAGCAGTTTGACTATCAGTGTGATTGGCCCCGAGACACTTGGTCAACCAAGCTCCAGCAATCACACTCTCAAATCACATCACACATCAATCAAATCAATCCAATCATAATCCACAATAGGTTAGTAATTTAACCTAAATTCTATCATCATATCGGTATGTACTCGATCATAGTGCTGCCCACTAGGTAGCACGTTCTATTGATATCCTTCATTTAAAAATAAGCTCATACATTCATAAAATAAATGATGCATGACATTAATTAAAATAACAATATAAACCATAAATAACCATATTTATACTTAAAAACATTTTTAGATATAGCACAAAGGTAAAACATGCAATAAATTCAAAATATACCAAAAATATACTAACAATATACCTAAAATATACCTAAGCATTTATTAAATCATTTATGCATATTTCATAAAATTTAAACATACATTTCTAAAACATGCAACCCTAAAACACGTATATATAAAATAATAACTCACAATTGTGAGCTCCTCGAGACGGGTCCGACGGGCCTGGTCCACTAGACCTTGGTTTGGACGCAACTAAACAAATAAAAAATTAACACGAAATTAGAATAAATCTAATGAAATTCTAGAGACTCGATCTAGAATTCTAGACACAGATAAGGAATAGGAATTTATCTGAATGTCACGTTTTACGAGAATTCTATCAAAAAATTCGATAGAACCTCCCCTGTAAAATGGACATCTCTCTACTCAGAAAGTAGAGCCGGTCCTGCAAGAAAACATACTTCGAGTATAAACAGTCACACAACCCCTCGGTTGGACTACCAAACTATAATTCCACCGACCGAGGTTCACAATTCATGAGATATGCACAAAATACATTAAAATTCCAAAAATATTGAAAATACCCTTTATAAATCAAAATATAACAATTTTAGGCATTTAAAACACTAAAAATAATTATTTTACCAATAATTACATAAAAACCCTAATTTTAATAAAATATTATTAAAAATAACAATTCTTGAAAAATTCACAAATATTAGCCAAAATTCATTTTATAAATCCAAATTACATAATTAGCCCAAAAACATATTAAAAATCATTAAAAACTCATTTATTTACAAAAATAGTATATTATATATAATTTAAAAATAATTTTTGAAAAATAGTTTTAATTAGTTAAAAATGCTAAATAATTTGTAAAAATCATTTTTATACCTCGAATAATTATTAAAACCAATTTAATTTAATTTTCAACCAAATTATTATCAAATTACCAAAATACCCCTAGTTATATATAAATTCACATAATATATAATAATTATTCAAAAATTCACTAAAAATTATACAATTGCTCAAAAATTAATTTCTCAACATATAATTCAATAAAATAAATAATTATACTCAATTAACCCATTAATTTTAACAAAATACTTATTTAACCTAATTTTCCAAAATTCACCTAAACTAAATAAATTCATAATAATTATAAAAAAAATCACAAAAATTACAAATTAAATTCTAAAACTCATTTTAACCCCTATAAACACCATAAATCACAACTTCACAATTTATTTAATTAATTTACGAAAATTAGAAAATATTAATAAAATAATAAAAAATTCACAAAAATTACAGGATATAGATTGAGCTATTAGGAACAATCTTTATGAAGGAAGTAAGCTTGAATCATTAGAATCTAAGTTCAAAAAAATTAAGAATACAAAGTGGTCGAAAATGAAAATTGGTTACCAAGGAAAATCTAGACCAAATCAAGTGAAACTAAGTTTAGAAATGCACTCATCGGAGCTTAAGGAAGAGAAAGAGACCGGCGGTTTCTAATTTGGTAGCTGGAAAAGGGTTGAACGACGTTGAGCTAAGTTTTAACTTTCTCGGGTTTCCACAGCCAAAACTCGCTGAAAAAGGAAGCTACAGGTGGCAGAGGAAGCTTGAAAGGGTGGTGGCACGCCGGACAACACACTGATAGTAAGGGAAGAGGTTGCAGCGTTGACCGGGAAGGAGGGGATACGTTGGGTGTGAAGGAGAGGGTCGAGTGGCAATAGTTGTAATTTTGGTAAACTCATATATTTGTGTGTGTGTATATATGTATATATATAACTTTATTTACTTATATTATAATATATTAATATTATAATCACAAAATTCCTACACCACATGTTAAAAATATCAAACTAATATCTATATACATATACATATATATAACACAAATTAATTTAATAAAACTATATAATATATACTTAATTAAAAAAACCATAAAAAATTAAATATGTATATATATGCATGTATATGTATATATATTAATATAATAATTAAAATCATGCATGGACTCATGCAAATACGTAAAACTGACTAACATAATTAATAAATATTTATTTAGATTTTAATTTTTTCAAAAATAAAATTCTCGAAAAAAATTTACGTAAGAAACTTAAATTAATTAAAAATAACTTTAATAAATAACAAACTAATTAAATAATCAAATATATTTATCAACATTATTAACACTGCATATCCCGATGAAGTTTAAAATTATTTAAAATTTCGGGATATTACACGAGCTCCAGCAATCACTCTCTCAAATCACATCTCACATGAATTAGATCAATCAACAAGTCATAATCCACCAATATGTTAGTAATTTAACCTAAATTCTATCGTCGTACCGTTACGTACTCGGTCCTAGTGCTGCCCACTAGGTAGCACGTTCTATTGATATCCTTCATTAAAATAAACTCATATATTCGTAAAATAAATGATGCATGATATTAATTTAAATGGCAATATAAATCATATATATACTAGAAATATACCAAAAATAAACTAAGTATATTTCGAGTATATATATGTTAAATAAATTCAGTTCAATTATAAAATAAACCATATATATACTTAAAAACAACTTAGGTATAAATTCGTAAAGTAAATGATGCATAATATTAATTTAAATGGCAATATAAACCATATATATACTAGAAATATACCAAAAATAAACCAAGTATATTTCGAATATATATATGTTAAATAAATTCAGTTCAATTATAAAATAAACAAAAAATAAACCATATTTATACTTAAAAACAATTTAGGTATAAATCAAAGGTAAAACATGCATTTAATTCAAAATATACCAAAAATATACTAAAAATATATCTAAAATATACTTAAGCATTTATTAAATCATTTATGCATAATTCGTACAATTAAAACATATATTTCTAAAAACATGCAACCTAAAAACATGTATATATAAAATAACAACTCACAGTTATGCACTTCATGAGACGGGTCCGACGGACTTGGTCCACTAGCTCTCGGTGTCGGCGCAACTAAAAAAATAAAATATTAACACGAAATTAGAATAAATCTAACTTAATTTCTAGAAACTCGATCTAGAACTCTAGACACAGACAAGGAATAGGAATTTGACCGAATGTCACATTTTACGAGAATTCTATCAAAAATTCAGCAGAACCTCCTCTGTAAAGCGGACATCTCTCTACTTAGAAAGTAGAACTGGTTCTGCAAGAAAATACACTTCGAATATAGAATAATCACACAACCCCTCAGTCGGATTTCCAAACTACAATTCCACTGACCGAGGTTCACAATTCACGAGACATACACAAAATACATTAAAATTCCATAAATACCAAAAATACCCTTTATATTCCAAAATATAGCAATTTACATATTTAAACACTAAAAATAATTATTTTACCGATTTTTAGTTAAAAACCCTAATATTAATATAATATTATTAAAAATCAATAATAACTCAATAAATTCACAAATATTAATGAAAATTCGTTTTATAAATCCAAATTACTTAATTAGTCCCAAAATTATATTAAAAATTACTAAAAACTCATTTATTTACAAAAATAGTATATTATATATAATTTGAAAATAATTTTTGAAAAATAGTTTTAATTAGTTAAAAATAGTAAATAATTTGAAAAATCATTTTTATACCTCAAATAATTTTTTAAAACGAATTAAACTTAATATTTAAATAAAATTACTACCAAATTACCAAAATACCCCTAATATATAAAAATTCACATAATATACAATAATTACTAAAAAATTCACAAAAAATTATATAATTGCTCTAAAATTATTTTCTCAACATATCATTCAACAAAATCAATAATTATACTCAATTAACCAATTAATTTTAACAAAATACATATTTAACCTAAATTTCCAAAATTCACATAAACTAAATAAAATTATATTAATTACACAAAAATTATAAATTAAATTCTAAAATTAATTTCAACCACTATAAACACGAAAAATCACAATTTATTTAATTAAATTATGAAAATTAGAAAATAATAATAAAATAATAAAAAATTCACAAAAATCAAAATAAATTCCAAAAATTTCACAAAAATTCCAGATAAGCTAAGAGAAGCAACTTTTGTGAAGGAATTAAGCTTGAATCTAACAAGAACTATCAAAGAAAATCAAAAACTCAAGAATGGACGAAATGAAAATGAGCTCAAACCTTCACCACCACACGTTTTTCGGCCAAAAGGAGCTTGGAATAAGAACCACCGGAGCTCAAGGAGTCGATGGAGAATGGCGGTGCACGAAATGGTGGCCGAAATTGTGAGGAATGGGGGAGAGGCCAACTTTCAGCCAAATCGCATTCTTTAACTTCACCGGCGCCGAAGGGGACGATAGGAGGCGACGGAGCTACTGGAGGAAGAAGGTGGACGTCCGGGAGGCACTCCAACAGCCTCTGATCGACAGAACGGATGATAATGGTGGAGATGGGTTTGGTTTCGGGAAGGGGAAGAAGGTAGGGGAAGGTTTTGTTTTTTTTTTTGTATATATATATATAATTTTATATTATTATAATATAAACTAATAATATATACACATTAAACACACACCACACATTTTTAATACACACATGCAT
Organism: Mallotus nudiflorus; assembly: GCA_947683625.1. Taxonomy (NCBI): domain Eukaryota; kingdom Viridiplantae; phylum Streptophyta; class Magnoliopsida; order Malpighiales; family Euphorbiaceae; genus Mallotus; species Mallotus nudiflorus. The sequence goes on along the minus strand of CANTUR010000136.1, from coordinate 298,346 downwards.
AATTGTATAAATATATATATATATATATATATATATATATATATATAACACATAATAATAATAAAAATATAATATATATTCATAATTTAAATATTAAACCCTAATATTATAATAATATATATATACATGTATAGGTATATATTAATATACAAAGTATTAATTATGCATGAAACCATGAAATTTAATAAAATAAACTAACATTAATCAATAACATATTATTTAAATATCACTTTCCAAAATAATAGGTTTCAGGAAAAATTTTATGTTGAAAACTTGAAATAACTTAAAATAACATTAATTATTAACAAAATAATTAAATAGTTAAATATATATATTAAAATTATTAATACTGTATATCCCGATACAGTATAAAACTGTTTAAAAACATCAGGTTATTACAAGAATGGACTTCCCTATTCAAACATCCAAACAATAGTAATGTAATATCCCGAGTTTTAAAATATTTTTATACTGCATCGGGATATGCAGTGTTAATAATTTTTGTATATATTTATGATATATTATGAGTTTGATATCTATTAAAGCTAATTTTAATTGTTTTACATTATTTTAAGTACTTTACGTAAAATTTTTCCGGGAATTATATTTTTGGGGAAATTGATACGTAAATAATTTAATACTAATTATTTTGACTAGTTTTACGAATTTGCATGAACTCATATATAATTTTTAAAGTGCTAAAATAAAATGTATATATGTGTATTTATTTAAATTAATTAGGATTTAATTAATTACCTTAATTTTTATTATTTAGTTTTAATATTAATTAATTAATTTTAAGTGTATAAATTATTATATATATTAAATTATTTGTGTGTGGGAATATATATAATATTATAATATAAGTATGGATATATATATATATATATATATATATATATATATATACATATATACATTATTATTTATCAAAAATCAGAAGTTTGCTTTATTTATAATTTTGCCACTATCTTCATTTTCTTCCCTCCCAATCAGTTTTATATATATATGTATTTTAGGGTGCATGTTTTAGAAACATATGGTTTATTTTGATAAATATGCATAAATGATTTAATTAGTATTTAAGTTTATTTTTGGTTTATTTTCGGTATATTTTAAACTATATGCATGTTTTATTAATGAATTATGCTTAAATTATTTTTGAATATATTTCTAGTTTATTTTGTAATTTAATTGGATTTATTTGAAGTATATATACTCGAAATATACCTGGTTTACTTTTGGTATATTTCTAGTATATATATGGTTTATATTGCTGTTTATTTCAAATTCATGCATCATTTATTTTTATAATTGTATGTTTTATATTTAAAATGAAGGATATCAATAGAACGTGCTACCTAGTGGGCAGTACTAGGACCGAGTACGTACCGGTGCACTGATAGCATTTAGGCTATAATACTAACCTATTTGTGGATTATGATTGGATTGATTGGATTTGATTTGATGTGTTATATGATTTAGGAGTGTGATTGTTGGAGCTCGGTTGACCAAGTGTCTCGGGGCAATCACACTGACAGGTAGACTGCTGGAGCTCGGTTGACTTAGTATCTCGAGGTCAGTCTACTGTCCAAATGGAACAAGTGAATATATTTGGAATAAGTGAGTTGGTATGGCTAGAGTGTTGTTTAACACTGTTTGAGGTCGAGATTTTCTAGGGTTCTATTTGATCCTTCATAAAAAGTGATTTTCAGTAAAATATATAAAATGATTTTGCTGTATATGTGTATATTTGCTTGTATATATATTTATTATATATACTATTGACTGTGAGCATTGTCATTTAGTATGTATGTATATATATTATAATAATTCACTCAGTGAGGTCTGACTCCACTATGTTGACTATTTTTCAAGAGAGTCATCGTCTTTAGACGTCAGTAACAGACCCGTACGTCAGATTTCTTCCACCCCGGCTTCATTATGTAAACTGCTTATCTGAGTTTCATTTTATGATATAGACACTACAGTAGTTGTAAATTGTTAAAGGGGTTTCATACTATATTTGTGCGAGTTATGTATTTTAAAGATTTGAACTGGAATTTGTATTAAGAGATTATTTATATATGAGATGAGATTGTTCGTTTTAATTATTTTTGATGGATTATGGTTTTAATATTTATGATTTATTTTCGCTGCATAGTATTATTTATGTTATTATTATTATTGCATGTTTTAATTTATTTTAAGGTTTGCTACGGGTTCCGGATTCAAAAGAATTCCCGTTCTTTAGCGCCGGTCATGGCCCCTGTTTTGGGTCATGACAAAGTTGGTATCAGAGCAGAGTTTTGTGTCAGGGCTTAGTTGTGTGAGTTATGGCCCTAGTTTTCAAAGTTGTGTTTTCTTTTGGAAACTACTACAGTGAATTAGGTTTGAGTATGTCTTAATAAGTAATCCTTACTTTAGTTTTCTGTGTTATTCCTCCATTGTCTATTTTGTCTGAATCATTCTGTTTATCTTTTCAGAATGAGGAGGCGAGTGTGTGTCGCTCCACCGGTTGTTGAGGCCGAGGATGACGAGTCTTTTCAGGATGAGGTTTTACCTCCTAAGCAGCTAGTTAGACGCAGAGGTCGTGGCAAAGGTAGACCTTGAGGAGTGGTAGGTCACCGTAGGTAGAGAGAGATACAGGATGAGGAGCCTGTAGAGCCTGAGTATGAGGATATTCTTATACCTCCAATCATTCAGCCTGTTTAGCCTGCTTATCAGCAGGGTATGTCTGACCCTGAGGTAACTTTGTTCTATGCCAGAGTTGGTAGGATTGCTTTTGGTGGGACTTCCAATCCGTTAGATTTTCTACATGCGATCGAGACTAGGACTTAGACTGGTCACACCGAGTACCAGCGGATCATGAGCATCGAGCTTTATGTAGTGGGACCAGCCCTGGACTGGTTTATTCAGATGATCCAGCCTTACATCATGACAATGACCTGGGCTCAGTTTCGAGAGCGGTTTATGAGGAGATTCTGTCCAGAGCCTCTCCGTATGAGTTATCATCTCAAATTTACCAACATTTCTCATGGTGATCGATTAGTAGAGGAGTACACCCGAGAGTTCCTTTGGTTGGGTAGATATACAGAGGATTTGATGCGAGATCAGTATTTTGTAGTCACTACCTACGTCACCGGATTGGGTTCAACATTTGCTGGTATGCCTACAGCGGGCCTTACTCTGAAGTCTGTGATTGAGTTAGCCAAGGAGATTGAGCTGAGGCTAGTTAGGCAGGGAGCGATGCCTGATTATTACCAGTTAGGTGTTCAGTCGAGTGGATTACAGGCTACTCTGTATTCGAGTTTTCATATTGCTTCGAGTAGTCAGCAAAGAGGTCCGACTCAGTAGAGTCAGAGGTAGCAGCAACGAGTGCATCGGAGCAGTAGACATGACCGTGGAGGTTAGCGTAGACCATTAAGATTCAGGTCAAGTGCTTCGAGCAGCAATAGTGGTCATAGTTCCGGATCAGCTGCCAATGTTTACCAGACATGTGGCAGAGTCCATCAGGGACTATATTACCTGACACTGCTAACATGCTTCAGATGCAGGCAGACAAGACATTATGCCAGATTGTGTCCTTATTTCGGGTATTAGCAGCTACAGATTCCATGATTTCCATAACAGTCGATTGCTAGTGTTGCACTTGTACCATTTCAGTTGCCTCCAGCCCAGCATCAGAGTTCCACTCAACTTGTTCCACAGCAAGGTCGTGGTAGAGGTACTAGAGGAGGTGTCAGAGGTGTTGGCCAGGCTTTTACCAATCAGCAGGGAGGTCGAGGACAGGCCAGAGTTTTTCATCTTACTCAGTAGGATGCTCAGGCATCTAATACAGTCGTGGCGGGTATTGTTTCTGTCTGTTACCTGGATGAATGGGTTCTGTTTGATCCGGGTGTCACGTATTTGTTTATTTTTCTCGTTTTTGCTTCCAAGTCTTATTGGCAAGCTTCGAGGATGGATTTTCCTTTGTCCATCACCACTCCTCTGAGCGATTCTTTGGACACCGATATTATTCTTTCTAGTTATCCAGTTCTCGTGGGAGATAGAGAATTACCCACTGATTTGATTCTGTTGGATGTGATGGAATTTGATGTTATTCTGGGTATGGATTGGTTATCTCAGCACTATGCCGTAGTGGATTGTCGAAATAAAGAGGTAACTTTTAGAATTCCTGATGAAGAAGAATTTAAGTTTGTGGGTGATAGGAGTTCAGCACCTCAGAATCTCATTTCTGCTATTACGGCTATGAAGTTGCTGAGGAAAAGATGTTAGGGATATTTGGCACTAGTCAGGGATACTTCAGTGGAGAAGTTGTCATTCACAGATGTTCTTGTTGCCTGTGAGTTTCCTACTATTTTTCCTGAGGAGTTTCCAGGTTTACCACCTCACAGGGAGATTGAGTTCTGTATAGATGTGGTTCCAGGTACTACTCCTATATCTATGCCACCCTATAGAATGGCTTCTACAGAGTTGAAAGAGTTGAAGGAGCAGTTGCAAGAGTTATTGGATAAGGGTTTCATCAGACCCAGTGTCTCTCCTTGGGGTGAACCAATCCTGTTTGTGAAGAAGAAGGATGGTACCCTGAGACTGTGCATTGACTACAGAGAGCTGAACAAGGTGACAGTGAAGAACAAATATCCTCTCCTGAGGATAAATGACTTATTTGATCAGCTACGGGGTGCACAGTTCTTTTCCAAGATTGATTTGAGGTCAGGTTATCATCAGCTACGGATTAGTGAAGTCGATGTTCCTAAAATGACATTCCGCACTTGATATGGCCACTATGAGTTTCTGGTGATGTCTTTTGGCTTGACTAATGCACTAGCAGCTTTTATGGACCTGATGAACAGGGTATTTAGACCTTATGTGGATCAGTTTGTGGTAGTCTTCATCGATGATATACTGATTTATTCGAGGAGTATGGAGGAGCATGTATATCATTTGAGGACTGTACTGCAGACACTGAGAGATCATCAGCTTTATGCTAAATTCTCAAAGTGATTTCTGGATGGAGGGTGTTTCTTTTCTTGGACACGTAGTGTCTAAAGAAGGTATCCAGGTTGATCCACAGAAGATTGAGGCAGTGTCTGAATGGCCTAGACTGACTTCTATTACTGAGATTCAGAGTTTTTTGGGTTTAGTCGGGTATTATAGACGGTTTGTGCAAGATTTTTCTAGAATTGTAGCCCCTATGACTCGCTTGACTCAGAAGAATGTAAGATTTGAGTGGTCAGAAGCTTGTGATTATAGTTTTCAGTTGTTAAAGGAGAAATTGACCACAACTCCAGTGTTAGCTTTACCTAATAGTGTGGATAAGTTCACAGTTTATTGTGATGCCTCTAGAGTTAGCCTTGGTTATGTGTTGATGCATAATGGTAGGGTAATAGCCTATGCTTCGAGGCAGTTGAAGAAGCATGAGCAGAATTATCCCACACATGACCTTGAAATGGCTGCATTGATCTTTGCTTTGAAGATTTGGAGACATTATTTGTATGGGGTGACTTGTGAGATTTTTACTGATCACAAGAGCCTTAAGTACATTTTCCAGCAGAGAGATCTGAATCTGAGGCAGAGGAGATGGTTGGAATTGTTGAAGGATTATGACTATGAGATATTATATCATTCGGGCAAGGCTAATGTGGTAGCAGATGCCTTGAGTAGAAAGTCCTCAGGCAGTCTTGCTCATATCAGTGTAGAGAGGAGACCGTTGATCCAGGAGTTGCATCTGTTGGTGGATCAAGGTCTGATGATGAATATTAGTAGGTCATGTGGATTACTAGCTTAATTTAAGGTGCGATCTTTACTGAGGGATAGGATTAAAGCAGCTCAAAGCCGAGATCCTATTCTAGAAGAGCTTATAGAGAATGTTCGAGCAGGGAAGTTCACTGATTTCACACTCGATGATGATGGTGTATTGTGGATCAGTGGTAGATTGTGTGTTCCTGATGTGGATGATTTGAGAGAAGAGATCCTAGAGGAAGCACATTCTACAGCCTATAGCATACATCCGGGTGTCACTAAGATGTACCACAATATCAGAGATTTATACTGGTGGGACGGACTGAAGAAGGATGTCGCTGATTATGTTGCTAAGTGCCTGATATATCAATAAGTGAAAGCTGAACATCAGAAGCCTTCTGGGAAGCTTCAACCTCTTCCTATTCACTAGTGGAAGTGGGAAAGGATAGCTATGGATTTTGTGGTTGGTTTACCTCATTCTAAGGATGAATACGATTCCATTTGGGTGATTATAGATAGGTTGACCAAGTCTGCACATTTCTTACCTGTGAAAGCCACCTATTCTGTAGCTAGATTGGCGAAGCTAAATGTGAAGTATATTATGTGCCTTCATGGAGTACCTGTGTCCATTGTGTCAGATAGAGGTTCAGTTTTTACCTCTCATTTTTGGCAGAAGTTACAGGAAACGATGGGCACTAGGTTGAATTTCAGTACTGCTTTTCATCCTCAGACAGATGTTCAATCTGAGAGGACGATCCAGACACTGGAAGATATGTTGAGAATGTGTGTTCTGGATTTGGGAGGTAGCTGGGATCATCATTTGCCTCTTGTAGAGTTTGCATATAATAACAGCTACCATAGCAGTATTGGTATGGCACCATATGAGGCGTTATATGAAAGGAAGTGTAGATCCCCTCTGAGTTGGGATGAGATTGGGCAGAAAGCTTTGACTGGACTTGAGATGGTTCAAGATGCTGCAAAGAAAGTCGTCGTGATTAAGCACAGATTAGAGACTGCAGTTAGCAGGCAGAAGAGCTATGCGGATCCTAGGCGCAGAGATGTAGAGTTTCAGGTTAGAGACTTTGATTTTCTGAAGGTGTCTCCGATGAAGGGTGTGATGAGATTTGGCAGGAAGGGTAAGTTAGCACCGAGATATATCAGACCGCTTGAGATTCTGGAGAGAGTTGACACTGTTGCATATCGGTTGGCTTTGCCACCGAGTATGTCACAGGTGCATCCAGTGTTTCATATCTTGATGCTGAGAAAGTATATCTTAGACCCTTCACACGTGTTGCAGCCCGACAGTGTAGAAGTGAGTGAAGATTTGACATTTGTGGAAGAACCTGTGGCGATCATTGATTATCAAGTTCGACAGTTATGGTCGAAGCAGATTCTGATGGTTAAGGTTTTGTGGCATAGCAACAGAGTTGAGGAGCATATGTGGGAGACTGAAGCTGAGATGCGAGCTTCTTACCCATATCTCTTTCTTTCTTGATCTTGTAATTTTCTTTCTGGAATTCGGGGACGAATTCTTATAAGGGGGGAAGACTGTAATATCCTGAGTTTTTAAATATTTTTATACTGTATCGAGATATGCAATATTAATAATTTTTGTATATAGTTATGATATTTTATGAGTTTGATATTTATTAAACCTAATTTTAATTGTTTTACATTATTTTAAGTACTTTACGTAAAATTTTTCCGAGAATTATATTTTCAGGGAAATTGATACGTAAATAATTTAATACTAATTATTTTGACTAGTTTTACGAATTTGCATGAACTCATATATAATTTTTAAAGTGCTAAAATAAAATGTATATATGTGTATTTATTTAAATTAATTAGGATTTAATTAATTACCTTAATTTTTATTATTTAGTTTTAATATTAATTAATTAATTTTAAGTGTATAAATTATTATATATATTAAATTATTTGTGTGTGGGAATATATATAATATTATAATATAAGTATGAATATATATATATACATATATACATTATTATTTATCAAAAATCAGAAGTTTGCTTTATTTACAGTTTTACCACTATCTTCATTTTCTTCCCTCCCAATCAGTTTTCCATAATTTTCGGCCATTGTGACCTCTGTTTCTTGCCGTTACTGTGCCCCTCAGCCTTCCTCCTCCCTTGCTAGCTATTCCCGACACCTGAAGCTCCCTTTTCCGGCGAGTTTTGATCGATTTTTCTCAAAGAAGCCGAAAATCGACCAAGCTCTGATCGACGTGATTTCGGCCACCAAATTTGATGCCACCAGTCTCTATCTTCTCCTTGAGCTCTGATAAGTGTGATTCCAAGCTTTGTTTCACTTAAAATGGTCTAGATTTGCCTAGGTTTCAATTTCTTCATTTCAGTCATTTAGGGTTTCAAATTTTTTTGAGCTTCAATTTGATTGATTCATAAAAAATTCCTTCACAAAATTTGATCCTGGAAGCTCAATCTACATGCTATAATTTTTGTAGAATTTTTGGAATTTATTTTGATTTTTGGGTATTTTTGATTATTTTATTAATATTTTCTAATTTTCGAAAATTAATTAATTAAATTATGAAATTATGTTTTATGGTAATTATAGGTGTTGAAATGAATTATATAAATTTATTTGTAATTTTTGTGAATTTTTGTATATTTATTTGGAATTTATTAAGTTTATGTAATTTTGAAAAATAGGGTTAATTATGTGTTTAATTGAAATAAATTGGTAAATTGGATATATTTATTGATATTATGGAAATATATGTTAAGAAATTTAATTTTGTGCAATTATATTATTTTTGGTGAATTTTTGGATTTATGTTAGTAAATATATATAGTGGTATTTTGGTAATTTTACACTAAATTGGCTAAAAATGTAATTAAATCGGTTTTAATAGTTATTTAGGGTATAAAAATGATTTCTACAAATTATTTAGTATTTTTAACTAATTAAAACTATTTTTCGTAAATTATTTTCAAATTATATATATAATATACGATTTTTCTTATAAATGAGTTTTTATCAGTTTTTAACGTGTTTTAGGGTTAATTATGTAATTTGGACTTATAAAATGTATTTTTATTATTAAAGGGTATTTTTGGTATTTTGTGAATATTCTGTGAATTGTGGATTTCAGTTGGTGAATTGTAGTTTGGAGTCCAATCGAGGGATTATGATTGTGAATTCTGTGTCTATTTTCGAAGCGTATTTCCTTGAAAGGCCGGCTCTACTCTTTGAGTAGAGAGATGTCCATTTTACAGGGGAGATTCTGTCGAATTTTTAGTAGAATTCTTGTAAAACGTGATGTCCAGTCGAATTCTGATTCTAATTCTGTGTCTAGTATTCTAGATCGAGTCTTTAGAACTTCTGTTAGATTTATTCTGATTTTCTACTATCATTTATTTGTTTAGTTGCACCGAGACTGGTATGCTGATAGCATTTAGGCTATAACACTAACCTATTTGTGGATTATGATTGGATTGATTGGATTTGATTTGATGTGTGATATGATTTGGGAGTGTGATTACTGGAGCTCGGTTGATCAAATGTCTCAGGGCCAATCACACTGACAGTTAGACTGCTGGAGCTCGGTTGACTTAGTGTCTTGGGGTCAGTCTACTGTCCAAATGGATCAAGTGAATATATTTGGAATAAGTGAGCCTGTATGGCTAGAGTGTTGTTTAACACTGTTTGAGGTCGCGATTTTCTAAGGTTCTATTTGATCCTTCATAAACAGTGATTTTCAGTAAAATATATAAAATGATTTTGTTGCACATGTGTGTATTTTCTTGTATATATATTTATTATATATACTATTGACTGTGTGCATTGTCATTTAGTATGCATGCATATATATTATAACAATTCACTCAGTGAGGTTTGACTCCCCTCCGTTGACTATTTTTCAAGAGAGTCATTGTCTTCAGACGTCAGTAGCAGACCCGTACGCTGGATTTCTTCTGCCCCAGCTTCATTATGTAAACTGCTTATCTGAGTTTCATTTTATAATCTAGACACTGCAGTATTTATAAATTGTTAAAGGGGTTTCGTACTATATTTGTGTGAGTTGTGTATTTTAAAAATTTGAACTGGAATTTGTATTAAGAGATTATTTATATATATGAGACGAGATTGTTCGTTTTAATTATTTTTTATGGATTATGGTTTTAATATTTATGATTTATTTTCGCTGTATAATATTATTTATGTTATTATTATTATTGCATGTTTTAATTTATTTTAAGGCTTGCTATGAGTTCCATATTCGAAAGAATTCCCGTTCCCTAATGCCGGTCATGGCCCCTGTTTTGGGTCGTGACAAGTAACCTCTCTTCTTCCATAACTATTCAATGCCCCAACAACCAAACCCCCCTCTCCTCCTCAACCTCCCCCTGTCACCACCACCACCCTAACATAATCTGATCCTCCTCCCTTTGATCCCAATTGAAGTTGTCATGACCCGAACTCGAGGGCACGTGACCAGCACTAGGGAATGGGTAGGCATAAGGCCCTCGAAACCCGTAATAAGCCTTAAAGAAAAGAAAAATAAAACCTTCAAATTTAAAACTTTATTTCATGAAAGAACACATTATCAATTTAATTTTTCTCAATTCAAATCATAAAAAAAAACATAATCGTGCGCGACATAAAATATTCTCTATTATCAAATATCATAAATCAATCTTAAAACGTTATACATAAGCGTGGTTCATTAAAATGCAATACATAAGTATATTTAAGTTTTACAAACTCATAGTACAAACACTACTGCGGTATTCTATAGTTACTACTATAATACAGCTCATAATGACCTACATAATATAGCCAGTGATGAAGAAATCCGACGTAGAGGCGGTCTGAGGTCAAACTCCTAAGCTCCTGAAAAGAAAAATAGATTGAGGGGAAATCAGACCTCACTGAGTAATAAATAAAAAGAGCTTTACAGTTTGAAAACCTTTTTAAAAATCGTATACATATAGTGAAAATAATTTATATCATATATATATAGCTTTTGAAAAAAATCTCGGTAGAACCCTAAACCCAAATTTCTAAATGGTTAACTGGGCCCACTTAATCCACATAGACTGTTGGTCCTTGAGGGCAAAGGCATCAATCGAGGCACCAAGCCGCAGTCATCCACTTAATCCAAATACATGGCACTAGCGGTCCCCGAAAGCTAAGACATCAACCGAGGCACCCATCCCAGTCCATTATTAACTTTCCAATCACTGACGGTTCCTGACAACAAAGGCTTCCACTGAGGCACCCGTCCCAATTTATATCCACAAGTCATACATACTTCGGATCCATCTCTTAATCTCTACCATGTGCACACAGTCCTGGTGAAACCCACCAGGTAGCCAATTCTATTAAAATTTCTCAAAACTAATTTTAAATAAATAAAATGCACTTAAATCTTAAACAATAGCATTTAAATTAAATAAATTATATAATAAATACTAAAAATATGAGCGCATGCATCTTTAAATAAAACACATGCACAGATCAATTTATCAACTTACAGGATGAGCGAGAAGGTTGACGATTGCGTGTCTCCCTCGATCCAAAAGCTCTCGCTCCGGTACTCTCTAGGAAAAAATAACAGACCTATTTTAAAAACATGTCTATGGAATTAAAATCGAAAATCGACAGAAATAGTAAAATTCTACACTAACTCGAGGAAGACCAGATAAGACTCGATAAATAGGAAAAAACCCTAATTAACGCTATAAATTTACAGAAGATGTCACGTTTTACAAGAAAATCTACCAAAATTTTGGCAAAGTCTCCTCTGTAAAACAGACATCTCTCTACCATAGGTAGAGCCATTCCTGCACAGAAAACGCATTTCTAAAAATTCGCACACAATCTATACTCGGGTCGGCTCTCTAACACAGTATTAGCCCGACTGAGTTCACAACTCAACAAAACATCACAACTTAATTCTAACTAATAAAATTCATGAAAATAGTACTTTCATAAATAAACATTAAAATCATACTTAAAATATAACATAGCACTTACTTAAATTTAATTAGACATAAATATATAAGAACCCATCATAATTTCCAATAATATACATTATTCTTAAAATATGCATATATAATCCATAATTAATATAACTATCAACAAATACCTTAATTAAAACCATTATACCAAATATGTTAAATATAACCATATATATATTTTTGTTACCAAAATAATATATTATACACATATATATATAATATTTGAACACAATATTCAAAATTAACATTACTTAATTAAAAACACCAATTAATTTATAAAAATCCTCTAAACCTTTTAAATATTAATAAAACCAACTAAAATATATATTTAACTATAATTAGCATAAAATTACATATTTATCCATATAATAGAAAAATACACATAATATATCCATATTACTCAAAAATTCTATAAAAATTATATAAATACATAAAAATTATTTTCTCAACATAAAATTTCTTAATATCAATAAAAACATATAATTAACTAATAATTTCTTCCAAAATATAAATTTAACCTAATTATCCATATTTGACATAAACTTAAAATAATTATAAAAATAGTATAAAAATCACAAAAACTATAAATGAAGTTCCAAAATTAATAACATTTAATGATAATACCAATTATCACAATTTCATAATTTTTAACAATTAATTTTCGGAAGTTAATAAAATATTCAAAATTCGCAATTAACACAATAATTTTCTATAATCTTAAATAAAATCAATATACTAAAATATAAATAACAATAATGACTCCAATTTACTAATTAAACTCAAATCAAATCAAATAAAAATAAAATAAAATTCTGTAAAATAAAAAAAATCAAAATAATATACCAAAATTAGATCTAAACAACTAACTAGCATAATTAACTAATTAACTTAGGATAATTAAAGTTTAACACCTAAATCAACCTAAACAACTTGTGAACAACCTAAAAATAACTCAGAACAACAAGCTGCCTACCTCTATTTCCATCGCTGGAAATGGTTGCAGCGGCGAGTTAAAGTGTCAACCGTCGCCTGAGGAGGCAATGCAGGCAGAGGGAGCAATGGACGGCGTCGATCTGGTTTGGACAGTTACAGAGGAGCTTGAATTGAGAGAGAGAGAGCAAAGGAGACGTCGGAGGGAAGAAGAGAGGAGGGAGGTTGTTGGTGGCGTGATGCGACAGAGATGGAGGTTGAGGTGGTTGATGCATGTCACGACCCAAGGGCCATGACCGGAGCTAAGGAACGGGAATTTTTTCGAATATGAAACCCATAGCAAGCCTTTAAAATAAAAACATGCAATATATTAAATTAAATTCAACATTAAGCAGCGAAATTAAATCTCGAATGTAAAAGTAATAATTCCTCAACACATTTAATAACATAAAATCCATCTCATATAACATAAAATCTTTCAATATAAATTTTCGGTTCAAACTTTTGAAATTTAAATCTCATACATATATAATAAATACAGCTCACTGAAATAACTACTGTAGTGTCTAGAATACAAAATAAACTCAAGTAAGCAGTTTACACAATAAGGCCGGAGCGAAAGAAATCCAGCATATACGCCTGCTATTGAGGTCTAAGGACGAAGACTCTCCTGAAAAAGAAATCAACGGAGGGGAGTTAGACCTCACTGAGTGAATTGTTATAATATATATACATGCATAACTAAATGTCAAATGCAGACACTCAACAGAATATATATAATAAATATATATACAGGCAAATACACACAGATGCTGAAATCACTTTATATAATATTGAAAAATATCAGTTTATAAAGGATCAAATGGAACCCTAAATGATCGCAACCTCAAATAGTGTTAGACAACATTCTAGCCATACAGGCTCACTTATTCCAAATAAATTTACTTGTTCCATTTGGACAGTAGACTGGCCCCGAGACACTAAGTCAACCGAGCTCTAGCAGTCTGATTGTTAGTGTGATTGGCCTCGAGACATTTGGTCAACCGAGCTCCAACAATCACACTGTCAAATCACATCTCACATCAAATCAATCCAGTCATAATCCATAATTAGGTTAGTAATTTAACCTAAATTCTATTGTCGTACCGGTATGTACTTGGTCCTGGTGTTGTCCACTAGGTATCACATTCTATTGATATCCTTCATTAAAATAAACGCATACATTCATAAAGTAAATGATACATGATATTAATTTAAATGGCAATATAAACATATATATACTAGAAATATATAAAAAATAAACTAAGTATGTTTCGAGTATATATATGTCAAATAAATTCAGTTCAATTATAAAATAAACCAAAAATAAACCATATTTATACTTAAAAATAATTTAGGTATAAATCAAAGGTAAAACATGCATTTAATTCAAGATATATCAAAATATACTAAAAATATACCTAAAATATACTTAAGCGTTTATTAAATTATTTATGCATAATTCATACAATTAAAACATATATTTCTAAAATCATGCAACTTAAATACACGTATATATAAAATAACAACTCACAGTTGTGTGCTCCAAAAGACAGGTCCGACGAGCCTGATCCACTAGGCCTCGGTCTTGGCGTAATTAAAAATAAAATATTAACACGAAATTAGAATAAATCTAACTTAATTTCTAAAAACTCAATCTAGAACTCTAGATGCAGACAAGGAATAGGAATTTGATCGAATGTCATGTTTTACGAGAATTCTACTAAAAATTTGGCAGAACCTCCTCTGTAAAACAGACATCTCTCTACTCAGAAAGTAGAGCCGGTCCTACAAGAAAACACACTTCGAATACAAATATCCACATTACTCCTCGATCAGATTCCCAAACTACAGTTCTACCAACCGAGGTTCACAATTCACAAGATATACACAAAATATATTAAAATACCATAAATACCAAAAATACCCTTTATATACCAAAATATAGCAATTTACATATTTAACCACTAAAAATAATTATTTCACTGATAAATACTTAAAAACTCTAATATTAATATAATATTGTTAAAAATCAATAATTCTCGATAAATACACCAATATTAATAGAAATTTGTTTTATCAATCCAAATTATTTAATTAAATCAAAAACATATTAAAAATCACTAAAAATTCATTTATTTACAAAAATAGTATATTATATATAATTTGAAAATAAATTTCAAAAAATATTTTTAAGTAGTTAAAAATAGTAAATAATTTGTAAAAATCATTTTTATACCTCAAATAATTATTAAAACCAATTAAACTTAATATTCAACCAAATTATTACCAAATTACCAAAATACCCCTATTATATTATAATTCACATAATATACTATAATTATTCAAAAATTCACTAAAAAATTATATAATTGCTCTTAAATTATTTTCTCAACATGTAATTTAATAAATCAATAATTATACTCAATTAACCAATTAATTTTAACAAAATACACATTTAACCTAAATTTCCAAAATTCACCTAAACTAAATAAAATTATATTAATTACAAAAAAATCAAAAAAATTATAAATTAAATTCTAAAATTAATTTCAACCTCTATAAACACCAAAAATCATAATTTCACAATTTATTTAATTAATTTACGAAAATAAAAAAATATTAATAAAATAATAAAAAATTCATAAAAATCAAAATAAATTCCAAAAATTCCACAAAAATTCCAGGATGTAGATTGAGCTAAGAGAAGAAACTTTTGTGAAGGAATTTAGCTTGAATCACTAAGATCAAAGTTTAAAAAAATCAAGAAATAAAAGAGGCCGAAAATGAAATCAAGCTCAAATCCTTACCAAATCGAGTTTTCAAGCTAAAGGAAGCTTGGAATCAGCTTCTATGGAGTTCTAGGAGCTCAACGGCACAAGAATCACCAGAAATGGTGATCGAAAAGTGGTTGAAGAAAGGAGAGTTGATTTTCGACTATTTCCGGCTTCACAGGTTGCAGATGGCGCCAAAGAAGTTATTAGACGCGGCAGAGTTGCTGGGGAAGACGGTGGCATGCCGACAGGCACTCTGACAGCCTCTGAACAGTGTTGCAGAGGTGAGGGGTAAGGGGGGGTGTCGTCGGGCGTGAGGAAGGAGATGAGGGCAAAAGTTGTAATTTCTTTAGGTTTATATATATAATAATAATAATAATAATAATAATAATAATAATAATAATAATAATAATAATAATTATTATTATTATTATTATTATTATTATACTATATTTATATATAGTTTAAATATTAAACCCTAATAATCACAATAATATATATATATGCATGTATATGTATATATTAATATTCAAAAATTTTAATTATGCATGAAACCATGCAATTTAATAAAATGAACTAAAGTTAATAAATAAATTATTATTTAGGTATTATTTTCCCAAAAATATAGGTTTCGGGAAAATTTTACTTAGAAAATTTAGAATAATTTAAAAATAACATTAATTATTAACAAAATAATTAAACAGTCAAATATATATATATTAAAATTATTAATACTGCATATCCCGATACAGTATAAAAATATTTAAAACATCGGGTTATTACAATGCATGTCGGAGAAGAAAGGGACGCGACGGAGGCAGTGACGGGGAAGAAGGGACAACATAGTGGGAGGTTGTGTTGTTGTGTCTTGTTTTGTTGTTTTCTTTGGTTTTGGTCTAATATTTTGTTGTGTTTTGGTACCAAAGTATATATATATATATAACTTATATTATATACTTATACAACATATATTAAAATACACACACATGCATGTATGTATATATACTCATATATATATACACAAATACACACCTACATATATATATAATACCTAATAAAAAGATAAAACCCATATAAAATAATAAAAATCCTAACATAAAAAAATAGCTAGATAATTAATAATTATATAATATAATTTAAAATTATTTATTAATACTATAAATTCAAAAATTACTTTATTTAAATTAAAATATAGGGTATTACATAAGTAAGCTCCCTCTCTCTTTCTATTATGTTTCGTTGTTCTCTCTATTCTTTAATTGATTATTTTTCTTTTTTTTTTTTGCTAGTTACAATCATGCTCTCGTATGATGTTTTGATTTGGCTCGGTGATTAGCATTATAAAAAGGAAAGCTTTGATTAAAAAGTTAACAGCAGTTTACCACGTTGAATGCCTTACTTGTGTATTAATTGAATTTGACGTGGGTTCACCAAAATGTACTCAATCTATGGACTATGGGTGGAATGATATTTGAATTATTATGCTTGAATCATGTCTCATGACGTAATTCGTCTAGGAGGCCTGTGTAATTGTATTATTATCATATGACAGGACCAAAATGTAATGAAAGAGGATTTAAGTTGTGTTGTGACTGTTTGATAGTTGGCTTTTGGATGTACCTTTTGCTTTAATTGCATTTTCATTCCTTCATTGCACAGTGTAGGATATGAAACAATTATGATGAATTCAAACCCGGAAACAGTATCCACTAATTACGATACAAGCGATCGTCTCTACTTTGAATCCTTGACGTTTGAAGATGTTGGAATGCAATTGATTTAGAATGGCCCGATGGCATTATTGTATAGTTTGGAGCTCAAACACCCTTGAAGTTGGCTCTGCTAATCCAGCAGTACTTAGATGAACATAAACATGTTTCTGCTAATGGATATGGACATGTTTGCATATGGGTACATTATCATATTCTATTTGATATCATTCAGAATATTTTTACCTAATTAGGGTCCCTTTACCCCCTAATTAGGGATATTTGAGTCAGCAAGAAGGTAGAACTATTCGGAATAGGGACTACCCCAAAAGTAGAGTCCTAAACACAAAAGGAACACTCTCCTACTAAGATTATGATTCACTATTCCACACGAAATCTGACTCCCTCAAGGTTTAAGTATTACTATATATAGAGCCCTACATCCCTCACAAGGGATCATCTCATTCTTATATATTATAGCTATCTTGCATTCTCCTAGTTTACGTTCTCTAATTTAGGCATCGGAGTGTTAGTGGAGACCCTACCCACCTCTCACCTTGCCTTCTGTTCATGCTTTGCAGGACGCCAAGCCTAAGAGTTCCGAAAACTAATTATCAAGTGGCGGCGTCTGTGGGAACTCCTTGGGAAAAGTCATTCATTTACTTGCTAAGCTAAAGACACCTTCATTATGACTTATAGCCCACCACTAGCCCAAATTCCTGAAGTTGGCACTAACCCTTCTGCACCTATCCTTTTGATTGACCTTTCAGACCCTCTCCCAGTAATAATACTACCACCCACCTTATAGTATGCTGGAGCCTCATCCGGACATGTACCTTCACTTTCGGAGAACACCCCAAGATACCCGTCCTTGGGCACAGATCTCCCGTATTACACTCCGCTACAACACCATCGGTTAATACCTTCAATACCTTTTTCAAGTCTACCAGAAACGCCAGCAATAACCACTCCAAACCTAAACACTATGACCCAAACACTCAGCCTTGATCAAATTAGTAGGGAAGCCATGATAAAAAATATTCAGGCATATATAACTTTGATGCAACAACAACTAAATGCTATAATACAGAGCGGGAGCACTAAGCCGGCTCAAAATGATGATAACACAACACCCCGAAAAGCTCCAGGGACGAGCATAGGGAAGGGTAAACCACCAGAAGGGGAGTGCAATTCAACTATTCCAGCCCTTGATGATTCAAAATTAGTGCAGAAGGTTGAGGAAGCAATGTGCAAAGCTCAGACCAAACCTAGAAAGGAAGAGGAATGGGTTATGGATCGTAAAACTCTGTTTGTCAGCAGAATAATTCAAAAGGAGGTTCTTAGTAAGTTCAGAATCCCGCAGTTTGATCAGTACGATGGGACGAGAGACCCCATCAGTCATATATCGGTGTTTCAGACAAAGATGCTGCTCCAGAACGTAAATGATGGAATCATGTGCAGAGTCTTTCCAAGCACACTCGTAAAGAATGCTAAAAAATGGTTTCATCGGCTCCCAGAAAATTCAGTCACTTTTTTTTAAGACTTAGCGGAGCAGTTCTGTATCAGATTCATCACCAATATTCCCCCTGCAAAAAAACATCAACGACCTACGGATGTGCCGACAGGAAGTTGACGAATCTTTATGAAGTTACCTTGACCATTTCAATAAAATAACCATGCAGATTGAGCATCTCGTTGACGAAGTCGCCATAGAAGCCTTGAAAAATGGCACTAAACTCGGAAAGCTTAAAGATAAAATAATGACTAAAGAGCTGAGTACCTTTGCAGAGGCAATGACGATAACATTCTGGATGAAAAAAATGGACGAAGATAGGAGGATGCATTGGGAAGAAGACAGGCCATCGATCAAGGATGAACGACCAAAACAGAGATCAGCGAGCTTCCCAAAAATGAATTTCAGAAATCCGATAGAGAGATTTGACAGGGAAGCAGAAAGATATACAACCCTGAACACCTCTCGATCCAAAATCCTCATGTGGGTCAGGAAGAATGGAGTGGGGATCACACCGGCCAAGAGAATCAGCCCAAATCGGAGATTTACTCGGGATAAAAGCCAGTACTACAAGTACCATCGAGAATACGGACATGACACGGAGGGCTGCAAAGAACTGAAGAGTGCCATAGAGAGACTGGTGCAGCGGGGAAAGCTTGATAATTTCACAGACACACCGAGGAGAAGCGAAAACTCAAAAAATAAGGAACGAGACAGAGCTGAAGCAAAGAAAGCCAAGAAAGAGCCGATTGGGACGATCAACATGATTATAGGGGGAGAAAACACCGAAAAAAGATTAAAACGTAATAGAGGAGAAAAATCGGTATATGGGAGAAGCGGCATTGTTTTCAACTCGAAAGATTATTTGCATGTACATCACCCCCATAGTGATGCTCTGGTGATAACTGCATGTGTAAATAAGTATCAGGTCAAAAGGCTACTGGTGGATAATGAGAGTGCTATCAATATTTTATCTTGGAATGTGTACAAAGCTAAGGGTAGCTCCGTCACCAACCTGAAGGCCATTTAGAACCCCATCACCAGTTTTTATGGGGGAACAGTGTAACCAATGAGGATGGTCGATCTGGACCTAGAATTTGGAAGCTAAGATAATGAGGAAACAAAAGTCGTCCGGACTCCATTCAATGTGGTAGACATACCACTAGCCTATAATGGGATTATAGGACGATTGGCACTTTATGAAGCAGATGTAGTCACCAGCATCCAATGCTTAACCATGAAAATTTTGGTCAAGAATGGGACCCTTACTATTAGGGGAGATCAGCACATGGCCAGACAATGCTATCGGATGGCTATAAAGCCTCTAGTGGAGGCTTTTCCTTTAAAGGCATAGGAAGTTGAAAAGTAAGGCTCTGACCCACAACCGGTGGAAGACATGAAGACATTACAAATCATGGAAGGAAAGATCATGAAAATTGGCAATGCCCTCAACCAAAACATCAAAGACAAAATAAGGGAAGACCTTACTAGACACTCAGAGGATTTCGCTTATCAAACCTCCAAAATCATCGGCGTGGACCCACGGGTTGCTTGTCACCTGCCTAAACATCAAACCAGGAGCCAAGGCAATAACACAGAAGAAAAGAACCTTTACTTATGAAAGATAAAAGATCATTGCTGAGGAAACAATGAAGCTATTAGCAGTCGAGTTCATTAAAGAGGTTACTCACTCAGAATGGGTAGCCAACGTGGTACTCGTAAAAAAAGCAAACGAAAAGTACAGAATGTGTGTAGACTACATCGACCTTAACTGAGCATGCCCTAAGGACAGCTACCCATTACCCATAATTAATCAGCTCACCGATTCCACTGCTGGTCATGTCTTATACAGTTTCATCGACGCTGTATAAGGTTATCACCAGATTCCGATGAAGGAAGAGGATCAAGAAAAAACATCCTTCATCACTCATGAAGGGTTATACTGGTACAAGGTGATGCCTTTCAGACTGAAAAATATTGGAGCCACGTATCAAAGAATGATGAACCAAGTCCTCTAAGGCCAGATTGGAATAAGCATAGAAGTATATAGGATGACATCATCATCAAAAGCAAGCACCCGGAGCATCACCCAACAGACGTGGATCGGGTTCTCCAGCTACTAAGTAAATCCAGGATCAAGTTAAATCCTGATAAATGCATCTTTAGAGTCCAGGCAAGAAAATTCCTAGGGTTCATGATATCTCACCGAGGCATTGAAGCCAACCTAGAAAAAATTGAAGCCATACTCAACATGGAGGCACCGAAGAACATCCATGATATACAAAAGTTAAATGGTAGAATCACCGCACTAGGGCATTTTATTTCTTGCTCAACTAGATGGTGTCTACTATTATTTCGAGCCTCAAAAATTTTGGGAAGTTTTAGTGGTCCGCTGATTGCCAAGCGGCATTTGAAGAAATTAAAAGATTCTTGTCTTTACCACCCTTACTCAGTTGGCCAATACCGAATGAGACCTTGTATTTATACCTCTCTATTGGCCGAGAATGCATCACTTCAGTACTAGTAAGAGAAGAAGGAAGTTAGTAAAGCCCTGTTTATTATGTTAGTAAGATGCTCCAAGGACCTGAAATTCAATACCCCATGATGGACAAGTTAGCCATGGCCATGGTCCACGCATCTCGAAAGCTTCGGCATTACTTCCAAGCTCACCATATTGTGGTTCGAACCCGCTTCTTGTTGTGGAAAATGTTACAGAGACCAGAGACTTCAGGCAGGTTAGTGCAATGGTCAGTCTTACTCAGTGAATTTGATATTGACTACGAGCCCCGACAACAGATGAAAGCCCAGGCATTAGCAAATTTTGTGCAATAAATGGCTTTGGAAGACGTAGCCTTGACCAAAGCACCGGAATGGAAGCTCTATATTGATGGAACATCCTCAGCTCAAGGTTCTGGCATAGGAATAATCCTCAAAGGGCCGCACAAGGTTCACATCTGGTACGCAGTCCGTATTGAGTATAACACCACCAACAATGCAGCCGAGTACGAAGCGCTCATTATAAGTTTAAAGTTGGCTGCCGAACTAAGGGCCGATCACCACATCATACACTTGGATTCCTAACTAGTAGTCAACCAAGTCAGTGGAGCATTTCAAGTCAAAGACACCATCATTTCCAAGTACGTAGACAAAGCCAAGTGACTTTTGCAACACATCGAACGAGATGGAGGTCAATGGAAGATCGTCCAGATTCCCAAGGAAGACAACAGTAAGGCCGACTACCTTGCCAAATTCATCGCTAAGAACAGTCAAGCATTTAGGGATATGAATTTCACCGAGTCGCTAGCCAGTCCCAGCTCAGAAGACACAGGTAATCTCGGAATGGATGCGACCCATAATTCAATATCTTGAGCATGGAACACTCCCGGAAGACAAGTTGCAAGCTCGAAACCTCAAGACCAAAGCAGCCCACTATTCCATCCATCGAGGGGAGCTCTACCGAAAATCCCTCTCGCACCCATGGACGAAGTGTGTTTCCCCGGAGCAAGGAAATTATATACTCTGAGAAATCCATAAAGGAATTTGTGGAGCACATGAATCCCATTTTTCACTCACTAGAAAGGCACTACTCCAAGGTTATTACTAGCCCACCATGTCCAAAGATGCCCAGCAGCTAATGCAAGCATATCCCCAGTGCCAACACTACGCTTGTAATATCCCGTAATTTTAAAAATATTTTTACACTGTACCGGGATATGCAGTGTCAGTGATTTTTGTATTTTATATGATATTTTTATGAGTTAATATGTATTTTAAACCTATTTTAATTACTGTCTATTATTTTCAGTATTTTACGTAAAATTTTCCCGGGACTTTCATTTTCGGGGAAATTTCCACGTAAACAATGTATTATTAATTATTTTAAATGTATTTACGGGTTTGCATGAACTCATACATATTTTTAAATTATTAAATAAAGCCTGTGTGTGTATATTTAATTAGGGTTTATTATTATCCTAATATTTTATTATTTATTTATTATTATTTGATTATTTTATTTATTATTAAATTATTAAAATTTATTATTTTTTTCTTTTTTTCTTTTTTTTTTTCTTTTTCTTTTCCTTTTTCTTTCTTTTTCTTTTCTTTTCTCTTTCCTTTTCTTTCTTTTTC
Organism: Mallotus nudiflorus; assembly: GCA_947683625.1. Lineage (NCBI taxonomy): Eukaryota > Viridiplantae > Streptophyta > Magnoliopsida > Malpighiales > Euphorbiaceae > Mallotus > Mallotus nudiflorus. The sequence continues at coordinate 275,497 of CANTUR010000136.1, read as the reverse complement.
TTTTTCTTCTTCTTCTTCTTTCTTCTCCCGTGGGTGCCGCCGGACCACCCATCTTCCCACCGTGGTTTCTCCCTCCTCCGGCCACCGTTTTCGACACCGCCGGTCTCTATCTTCTCCTTGAGCTCCGGTGAGTGTTATTCTAGCTTTTGTTTGAGCTAAAACGGTCTAGAATTGCTTAGGTTTTGAGTTGAATATTTCGGCCACTTTTGGTTTTCGATTTTTTTGAGCTTTGATTTGGATGATTCATGGAAACTTCCTTCACAAATGTTATTCCTGGTAGCTTAATCTTCATGTATGAATTTTTGTAGAATTTTTGGAGGTTGTTTGGATTTTTGGGTATTTTTGAATATTTTAATATTATTTTCGAATTTTCGGAAATTAATTATTTAAATTATGAAATTGGAGTTTATGGTTGAATTAGGTGTTGAAATGAATTATAGGAATTTATTTGGAATTTTTATGAATTTCTAAGTATTTATTTTTAATTATTGAAGTTTAGGTGATTTTGGAAAATTAAGTTAATTGTGTTTTTATTTGAATTTAATTGGTTAATTGAGTTTAATTATTGATATTATTGATAAATATGTTGAGAAAATTAATTTTGGATAAGTGTATGATTTTTGGTGAATTTTTGAAGTAAATTAGGTATATATATATATATAGGGGTATTTTGGTAATTTTACCCTAAATTGTCTAAAAATGTAATTTAATTGGTTTTAATATTTATTTAAGGTATAAAAATGATTTCTACAAAATATTTGGTATTTTTAACTAATTAAAACTATTTTCCGTGAATTATTTTCAATTATATATATAATATACGGTTTTTCAAATAAAATGAGTTTTAATCGATTTTTATAGTGTTTCAAGGTCAATTATGTAATTTTTATTTATAAAATGTATTTTTATGATTTAAGGATATTTTTGGTATATTTGAATATATTTTCTGTGTTTGTGGACCCCGGTCGACAGATTGTAGTCTGGAGTCCGACCGAGGGGTTGTGATTGTTTATGGTGTTATTTTCGAAGTGTATTTTCTTTGCAGGGTCGGCTCTACTCTTTTGAGTAGAGAGATGTCCGTTTTACAGGGGAGGTTCTGCCGGATTTCCGGTAGAATTCTCGTAAAACGTGATATCCAGTCGAACCCTAATTTTCGATTCTGTGTTGAATACTCTAGATTTAATTCTAGGATTTCTGTTAGGGTTATTCTGATGTCGAGTAATTATTTCTTGTTTAGTTGCGCCGAGACCGAGGGTTAGTGGACCAGGCCCGTCGGACCTGTCTCGTGGAGCGCATTAGGTGAGTTACTATATTATATATATATGCTTAGGATGCATGATTTAGAAAATGCATGTTTTATTTTGACTAAATATGCATAAATAACATGATTTATATTCAAGTATATTTTTGGTATATTTTTGGTATATAATAAATTATATACATGTTTTATTAATAAAATATATTTAAAATGTTTTTAAATATATTTTTAGTTTAATTCATGATTTGATTGAATTTATTTGACGTATATATACTCAAAATATACCTGGTTTATGTTTGGTATATTTTCGGTATATATATGGTTTATATTGTTGATTTATTTAAATTCATGCATCATGTATTTGTGAATGAATGTTTTATTATTTATTACTGAAGGATATCAATAGAACGTGCTACCTAGTGGGCAGCACTAGGACCGAGTACGTACCGGTACGCCTATAGTATTTAGGCTTTATTACTGACTATTTGTGGATATCGATTTGATTATGATTATTGGATATATGAGATGTGGTTTAGGTGTGATTGCTGGAGCTCGGTTGACCAAGTGTCTCGGGGCCAATCACACTGGCAGTCAGACTGCTGGAGCTCGGTTGACTTAGTGTCTCGGGGCCAGTCTACTGTCCATATGGATTAAGTGGATATATTTGGAATCAGTGAGCCTGTATGGCTAGAGTGTTGTTTAACACTATTTTTCTGAGGTTGCGATATTCTAGGGTTCTATGTGATCCTTCATAAAAGTTGATTTTCAGACAAAATATATAAAATGATTTTTCTGCATCTGTATGAACTTGCCTGTATATATACATATTACTCATATACTGTTGACTGTATGCATTATCACTTAGAGTGTATGTATATATACTATAGTAATTCACTCAGTGAGGTCTGACTCCCCTCCGTTGACTATTTTTCAGGAGAGTCAACTTCCTCAGACCTCAGTAGCAGGTCGATACGCCGGATTTCTTCCGCCCCGGCTTCTTTATGTAAATTGTCTACTTGAGTCTTATTTATTTTATCTAGACACTGCAGTAGCTGTAAATTACAGTATTGGATTTTATGTACTTTATTTTAAAGAGATGTATTATGTTAAAACTGGATTTGTATAAAGATTATACTTATGAGATTATATATGCGATGTGATGAGTTTTGAATTATATCCAGTTGAGATGGATGATATTGTAATATTTATGATTTTATTTTCCGCTGCATATTATATTTTTATGGTTATTATTGCATTTTTATTTTATTTTTAGGCTTGCTACGGGTTCCGGATTCGAAAGAATTCCCGTTCCCTAGCGCCGGTCATGGCCCCTGTTTTGGGTCGTGACAAAGTTGGTATCAGAGCGAAGTTCGTTTCTGAGTGGAGTTCTGTGTCAGGGCTTAGTTATGTGAGTTGTGGCCCTAGTTTTAAAGTTGTGTTTTCTGTTGGACTACTGCAGTGTATTAGGTTCGAGTATGTCTTGATGAGTATTCCTTGCTGTAGTTTTCAGCGTTATTCCCCCGTTGTCTGTTTTGTCTGAATCTTTCCGTTTGTCTTTTCAGAATGAGGAGGCGAGCGCGTGTCGCTCCACCGGTCGTTGAGGCCGAGGATGATGAGTCTTTTCAGGACGAGGTTTTACCTCCTGAGCAGCCAGTTAGACGTAGAGGTCGTGGCAGGGGTAGACCTCGAGGAGCGGCAGGTCGCCGTAGGCAGAGAGAGTTACAGGACGAGGAGCCTGTTGAGCCTGAGTTTGATGTTCCTGTTCCTCCAGTTGTTTAGCCTGTTCAGCCTGCCTATCAGCAGGGTATGTCTGACCCTGAGGCAGCTTTGTTCTATGCCAGAGTTGGCAGGATTGCTTTTGATGGTACTTCTGATCCTTTAGATTTTCTGCATGCGATTGAGACTAGGACTCGGACTGCTCATACCGAGTACCAGAGGATCATGATCGTTGAGTTGTCTGTCGAGGGACCAGCTTTGGATTGGTTTATTCAGATGATCCAGCCTTATATGATGACGATGACATGGGCTCAGTTTCGAGAGCGATTCATGAGGAGATTTTGTCCAGAGCCTCTTCGTTTGAGCTATCGTCTTCGTCTGACCAGTATTTCTCGTGGAGATCGATCAGTAGAGGAGTATACCCGAGAGTTCCTTCGTCTGGGTAGATATGCTGAGGATCTGATGCGAGATCAGTATTTTGCTGTTACTACCTATGTTACTGGTTTGGGTTCAGCTTTTGCTGGTATGCCCACAGCAGGTCTTACTCTCGAGTCTGTGATTGAGCTAGCTAAGGAGATTGAGCTGAGGTTAGTTAGGCAGGGAGCGATGCCTGATTATTACCAGTTGGGAGTTCAGTCGAGTGGATTACAGGCTACTCCGTATTCGAGTTTTCATGTTGGTTCGAGTAGTCAGCAGCGAGGTTCGACTCAGCAGAGTCAGAGACAGCAGCAGCGAGTGCATCGGAGCAGTAGACATGGTCGTGGAGGTCAGCGTAGATCATTCAGATTTGGGTCAGGTGCTTCGAGTAGCAGCAGTGGTCGTAGTTCTGGATCAGCGACCAGTGTTTGTCAGACTTGTGGTAGAGTCCATCAGGGACCGTGTTATCTGACACCGTTGACATGCTTCAGATGCGGGCAGACAGGACATTTTGCCAGATCGTGTCCTTACCCCGGATATCAGCAGCAGCAGATTCCGCGATTCCCACAGCAGTCGATTGCTAGTGCTGCACCTATGCCATTTCAGTTACCACCAGCTCAGCATCAGAGTTCTACTCAGTTTGTTCCACAGCAGAGTCGTGGTAGAGGTACGAGAGGAGGTACCCGAGGTGTTGGCCAGGCTTCTACCAGTCAGCAGGGAGGTCGAGGCCAGGCCAGAGTTTTTCATCTGACTCAGCAGGATGCTCAGGCATCTAATGCAGTCGTGGCAGGTATTCTTTCTGTTTGTTACCTGGATGCTTTGGTTTTGTTTGATCCGGGTGCCACGCATTCGTTTGTTTCTCCCATTTTTGCTTCTAAATCTTGTTGGCAAGCTTCGAGGATGGCTTTTCCCTTGTCTGTTGCCACTCCTCTGAGTGATTCTTTGGACGCCGATATTGTTCTTTCTGGTTGTCCAGTTCTCGTGGGAGATAGAGAATTACCCGCTGATTTGATTTTGTTGGATGTGATGGAGTTTGATGTTATTTTGGGAATGGATTGGTTGTCTCAGCACTTTGCCGTGGTTGATTGCAGGAATAAGGAGGTGACTTTTAGAATTCCTGGTGAAGAAGATTTTAAGTTTGTTGGTGACAGGAGTTCAGCACCTCAGAATCTTATTTCTGTTATTTCAGCTAGGAAGTTGTTGAAGAAAGGTTGTCAGGGGTTTTTGGCATTGGTTAGGGATACGTCAGTGGAGAAGTTGTCACTCACAGATGTTCCTGTTGCTTGTGAGTTTCCTGATGTTTTTCCCGAGGAGTTGCCAGGTTTACCACCTCATAGAGAGATTGAGTTCTGTATAGATGTGGTTCCAGGTATTACTCCTATATCTATGACACCCTATCGTATGGCTCCTGCAGAGTTGAGAGAGTTGAAGGAGCAGTTGCAAGAGTTGTTGGAGAAGGGTTTTATCAGACCTAGTGTTTCTCCTTGGGGTGCACCAGTCCTGTTTGTGAAGAAGAAGGATGGTACCCTGAGACTGTGCATTGACTACAGAGAGCTGAATAAGGTGACAGTGAAGAACAAGTATCCTCTCCCGAGGATAGATGATTTGTTTGATCAGCTCCAGGGTGCACAATTCTTTTCTAAGGTCGACTTGAGGTCGGGTTATCATCAGCTGCGGATCAGTGAAGCTGATATTCCTAAGACAGCGTTCCGCACTCGTTATGGTCATTATGAGTTTCTGGTAATGTCTTTTGGTTTGACTAATGCACCAGCAGCTTTTATGGACCTGATGAACAGAGTATTCTGACCGTATGTGGATCAGTTTGTGGTAGTCTTCATTGATGATATACTGGTATATTCAAGGAGTATGGAAGAGCACGTATATCACTTGAGGATTGTACTACAGACACTGAGAGATCATCAGCTTTATGCTAAATTCTCGAAGTGTGATTTCTGGATGGAGAGTGTTTCTTTTCTTGGACACGTAGTGTCTAAAGAAGGTATTCAGGTTGATCCACAGAAGGTTGAGGCAGTATCTGAGTGGCCTAGACCTACTTCAGTTACTGAGATTCGGAGTTTTCTGGGTTTAGCCGGGTATTATAGGCGGTTTGTGCAGGATTTTTCCAGGATAGCAGCCCCTATGACTCGCTTGACTCAGAAGAATGTTAGATTCGAGTGGTCAGAAGCTTGTGAGAATAGTTTTCAGTTGTTGAAGGAGAAGTTGACCACAGCGCCAGTATTAGCTTTGCCTAATAGTGTGGATAAGTTCACAGTTTACTGTGATGCCTCTAGAATTGGTCTTGGTTGTGTGTTGATGCAGAATGGAAGGGTGATAGCCTATGCTTCGAGGCAGTTGAAGAAGCATGAGCAGAACTATCCTACACATGATCTGGAGATGGCTGCAGTGATCTTTGCTTTGAAGATTTGGAGACATTATTTGTACGGGGTGACTTGTGAGATATTTACTGATCACAAGAGCCTTAAGTACATTTTTCAGCAGCGAGATTTGAATTTGAGGCAGAGAAGATGGTTGGAACTGTTGAAGGATTATGATTGCGAGATTCTTTACCATCCGGGTAAAGCTAATGTGGTAGCAGATGCCTTGAGTAGGAAGTCCTCAGGTAGTCTTGCTCACATCGGTGTGGAGAGGAGACCATTGATCCAGGAATTGCATCTGATGGTGGATCAAGGTCTGATGATGAAGATCAGTAGATCAGGTGGACTGTTAGCTCAGTTTAAAGTACGATCTGTACTGAGGGATAGGATTAAAGCAGCTCAGAGCCGAGATCCTATTCTGGAAGAGCTTGCAGAGAATGTCAGAGCAGGGAAGTTCACTGATTTCACACTCGATGATGATGGTGTGTTGTGGATCAGTGGTAGATTGTGTGTTCCTGATGTGGATGATTTGAGAGAAGAGATCTTAGAGGAAGCACATTCTACAGCCTACAGCGTTCATCCTGGTGTTACTAAGATGTACCACAGTATCAGAGATCTATACTGGTGGGATGGATTGAAGAAGGATGTTGCTGATTATGTTGCTAAGTGCTTGACTTGTCAGCAAGTGAAAGCCGAACAGCAGAAGCCTTCTGGGAAGCTTCAGCCTCTTCCTATTCCCGAGTGGAAGTGGGAAAGGATAGCTATGGATTTTGTAGTCGGTTTACCTCGTTCGAAGGATGGATACGATTCCATCTGGGTGATTGTAGACAGATTGACAAAGTCTGCACATTTCTTGCCTGTGAAAGCCACATATTCAGTTGCTAGATTGGCGAAGTTGTATGTGAAGCATATTGTGTGCCTTCATGGAGTACCTGTGTCCATTGTGTCAGACAGAGGTTCGGTGTTTACTTCTCGTTTTTGGCAGAAGTTGCAAGAAGCGATGGGCACTAGGTTGGATTTCAGTACTGCTTTTCATCCTCAGACAGACGGTCAGTCTGAGAGGACGATCCAGACACTGGAAGATATGTTGAGGATGTGTGTCTTGGATTTGGGAGGTAGCTGGGACGATCATTTGTCGCTTGTTGAGTTTGCATATAATAACAGCTACCATAGCAGTATTGGCATGGCACCATATGAGGCGTTGTATGGAAGGAAGTGTAGATCCCCGTTGTGTTGGGATGAGATTGGTGAGAGAGCTTTGACTGGACCAGAGATGGTTCAGGATGCTGCAGAGAAAGTCGCCGTGATCAAGCGCAGGTTAGAGACCGCAGTTAGTAGACAGAAGAGTTATGCGGATCCTAGGCGCAGAGATGTGGAGTTTCAGGTTGGAGATTTCGTTTTTCTGAAAGTATCTCCGATGAAGGGTGTGATGAGATTTGGTAGGAAGGGTAAGTTAGCACCGAGATATATTGGACCGTTTGAGATTCTGGAGAGAATTGGCACTGTTGCATATCGGTTGGATTTGCCTCCGAGTATGTCACAGGTGCATCCAGTATTTCATATCTCGATGTTGAGGAAGTATATCTCAGATCCTTCACACGTGTTGCAACCTGACAGTGTGGAAGTGACTGAAGATTTGACGTTTGTGGAAGAACCTATGGCGATCGTTGATTTTCAAGTTCGACAGTTGCGATCGAAGCAGATTCCGATGGTCAAGGTTTTGTGGCGTAGCGACAGAGTTGAAGAACATACGTGGGAGACTGAAGCTGAGATGCGAGCTTCTTACCCGTATCTCTTTCCTTCCTGATTCTGTAATCTTGTTTTGGAATTCGGGGACGAATTCCTGTAAGGGGGGAAGACTGTAATATCCCGTAATTTTAAAAATATTTTTACACTGTACCGGGATATGCAGTGTCAGTGATTTTTGTATTTTATATGATATTTTTATGAGTTAATATGTATTTTAAACCTATTTTAATTACTGTCTATTATTTTCAGTATTTTACGTAAAATTTTCCCGGGACTTTCATTTTCGGGGAAATTTCCACGTAAACAATGTATTATTAATTATTTTAAATGTATTTACGGGTTTGCATGAACTCATACATATTTTTAAATTATTAAATAAAGCCTGTGTGTGTATATTTAATTAGGGTTTATTATTACCCTAATATTTTATTATTTATTTATTATTATTTGATTATTTTATTTATTATTAAATTATTAAAATTTATTATTTTTTTCTTTTTTTCTTTTTTTTTTCTTTTTCTTTTCCTTTTTCTTTCTTTTTCTTTTCTTTTCTCTTTCCTTTTCTTTCTTTTTCTTTTTCTTCTTCTTCTTCTTTCTTCTCCCGTGGGTGCCGCCGGACCACCCATCTTCCCACCGTGGTTTCTCCCTCCTCCGGCCACCGTTTTCGACACCGCCGGTCTCTATCTTCTCCTTGAGCTCCGGTGAGTGTTATTCTAGCTTTTGTTTGAGCTAAAACGGTCTAGAATTGCTTAGGTTTTGAGTTGAATATTTCGGCCACTTTTGGTTTTCGATTTTTTTGAGCTTTGATTTGGATGATTCATGGAAACTTCCTTCACAAATGTTATTCCTGGTAGCTTAATCTTCATGTATGAATTTTTGTAGAATTTTTGGAGGTTGTTTGGATTTTTGGGTATTTTTGAATATTTTAATATTATTTTCGAATTTTCGGAAATTAATTATTTAAATTATGAAATTGGAGTTTATGGTTGAATTAGGTGTTGAAATGAATTATAGGAATTTATTTGGAATTTTTATGAATTTCTAAGTATTTATTTTTAATTATTGAAGTTTAGGTGATTTTGGAAAATTAAGTTAATTGTGTTTTTATTTGAATTTAATTGGTTAATTGAGTTTAATTATTGATATTATTGATAAATATGTTGAGAAAATTAATTTTGGATAAGTGTATGATTTTTGGTGAATTTTTGAAGTAAATTAGGTATATATATATATATAGGGGTATTTTGGTAATTTTACCCTAAATTGTCTAAAAATGTAATTTAATTGGTTTTAATATTTATTTAAGGTATAAAAATGATTTCTACAAAATATTTGGTATTTTTAACTAATTAAAACTATTTTCCGTGAATTATTTTCAATTATATATATAATATACGGTTTTTCAAATAAAATGAGTTTTAATCGATTTTTATAGTGTTTCAAGGTCAATTATGTAATTTTTATTTATAAAATGTATTTTTATGATTTAAGGATATTTTTGGTATATTTGAATATATTTTCTGTGTTTGTGGACCCCGGTCGACAGATTGTAGTCTGGAGTCCGACCGAGGGGTTGTGATTGTTTATGGTGTTATTTTCGAAGTGTATTTTCTTTGCAGGGTCGGCTCTACTCTTTTGAGTAGAGAGATGTCCGTTTTACAGGGGAGGTTCTGCCGGATTTCCGGTAGAATTCTCGTAAAACGTGATATCCAGTCGAACCCTAATTTTCGATTCTGTGTTGAATACTCTAGATTTAATTCTAGGATTTCTGTTAGGGTTATTCTGATGTCGAGTAATTATTTCTTGTTTAGTTGCGCCGAGACCGAGGGTTAGTGGACCAGGCCCGTCGGACCTGTCTCGTGGAGCGCATTAGGTGAGTTACTATATTATATATATATGCTTAGGATGCATGATTTAGAAAATGCATGTTTTATTTTGACTAAATATGCATAAATAACATGATTTATATTCAAGTATATTTTTGGTATATTTTTGGTATATAATAAATTATATACATGTTTTATTAATAAAATATATTTAAAATGTTTTTAAATATATTTTTAGTTTAATTCATGATTTGATTGAATTTATTTGACGTATATATACTCAAAATATACCTGGTTTATGTTTGGTATATTTTCGGTATATATATGGTTTATATTGTTGATTTATTTAAATTCATGCATCATGTATTTGTGAATGAATGTTTTATTATTTATTACTGAAGGATATCAATAGAACGTGCTACCTAGTGGGCAGCACTAGGACCGAGTACGTACCGGTACGCCTATAGTATTTAGGCTTTATTACTGACTATTTGTGGATATCGATTTGATTATGATTATTGGATATATGAGATGTGGTTTAGGTGTGATTGCTGGAGCTCGGTTGACCAAGTGTCTCGGGGCCAATCACACTGGCAGTCAGACTGCTGGAGCTCGGTTGACTTAGTGTCTCGGGGCCAGTCTACTGTCCATATGGATTAAGTGGATATATTTGGAATCAGTGAGCCTGTATGGCTAGAGTGTTGTTTAACACTATTTTTCTGAGGTTGCGATATTCTAGGGTTCTATGTGATCCTTCATAAAAGTTGATTTTCAGACAAAATATATAAAATGATTTTTCTGCATCTGTATGAACTTGCCTGTATATATACATATTACTCATATACTGTTGACTGTATGCATTATCACTTAGAGTGTATGTATATATACTATAGTAATTCACTCAGTGAGGTCTGACTCCCCTCCGTTGACTATTTTTCAGGAGAGTCAACTTCCTCAGACCTCAGTAGCAGGTCGATACGCCGGATTTCTTCCGCCCCGGCTTCTTTATGTAAATTGTCTACTTGAGTCTTATTTATTTTATCTAGACACTGCAGTAGCTGTAAATTACAGTATTGGATTTTATGTACTTTATTTTAAAGAGATGTATTATGTTAAAACTGGATTTGTATAAAGATTATACTTATGAGATTATATATGCGATGTGATGAGTTTTGAATTATATCCAGTTGAGATGGATGATATTGTAATATTTATGATTTTATTTTCCGCTGCATATTATATTTTTATGGTTATTATTGCATTTTTATTTTATTTTTAGGCTTGCTACGGGTTCCGGATTCGAAAGAATTCCCGTTCCCTAGCGCCGGTCATGGCCCCTGTTTTGGGTCGTGACAAAGTTGGTATCAGAGCGAAGTTCGTTTCTGAGTGGAGTTCTGTGTCAGGGCTTAGTTATGTGAGTTGTGGCCCTAGTTTTAAAGTTGTGTTTTCTGTTGGACTACTGCAGTGTATTAGGTTCGAGTATGTCTTGATGAGTATTCCTTGCTGTAGTTTTCAGCGTTATTCCCCCGTTGTCTGTTTTGTCTGAATCTTTCCGTTTGTCTTTTCAGAATGAGGAGGCGAGCGCGTGTCGCTCCACCGGTCGTTGAGGCCGAGGATGATGAGTCTTTTCAGGACGAGGTTTTACCTCCTGAGCAGCCAGTTAGACGTAGAGGTCGTGGCAGGGGTAGACCTCGAGGAGCGGCAGGTCGCCGTAGGCAGAGAGAGTTACAGGACGAGGAGCCTGTTGAGCCTGAGTTTGATGTTCCTGTTCCTCCAGTTGTTTAGCCTGTTCAGCCTGCCTATCAGCAGGGTATGTCTGACCCTGAGGCAGCTTTGTTCTATGCCAGAGTTGGCAGGATTGCTTTTGATGGTACTTCTGATCCTTTAGATTTTCTGCATGCGATTGAGACTAGGACTCGGACTGCTCATACCGAGTACCAGAGGATCATGATCGTTGAGTTGTCTGTCGAGGGACCAGCTTTGGATTGGTTTATTCAGATGATCCAGCCTTATATGATGACGATGACATGGGCTCAGTTTCGAGAGCGATTCATGAGGAGATTTTGTCCAGAGCCTCTTCGTTTGAGCTATCGTCTTCGTCTGACCAGTATTTCTCGTGGAGATCGATCAGTAGAGGAGTATACCCGAGAGTTCCTTCGTCTGGGTAGATATGCTGAGGATCTGATGCGAGATCAGTATTTTGCTGTTACTACCTATGTTACTGGTTTGGGTTCAGCTTTTGCTGGTATGCCCACAGCAGGTCTTACTCTCGAGTCTGTGATTGAGCTAGCTAAGGAGATTGAGCTGAGGTTAGTTAGGCAGGGAGCGATGCCTGATTATTACCAGTTGGGAGTTCAGTCGAGTGGATTACAGGCTACTCCGTATTCGAGTTTTCATGTTGGTTCGAGTAGTCAGCAGCGAGGTTCGACTCAGCAGAGTCAGAGACAGCAGCAGCGAGTGCATCGGAGCAGTAGACATGGTCGTGGAGGTCAGCGTAGATCATTCAGATTTGGGTCAGGTGCTTCGAGTAGCAGCAGTGGTCGTAGTTCTGGATCAGCGACCAGTGTTTGTCAGACTTGTGGTAGAGTCCATCAGGGACCGTGTTATCTGACACCGTTGACATGCTTCAGATGCGGGCAGACAGGACATTTTGCCAGATCGTGTCCTTACCCCGGATATCAGCAGCAGCAGATTCCGCGATTCCCACAGCAGTCGATTGCTAGTGCTGCACCTATGCCATTTCAGTTACCACCAGCTCAGCATCAGAGTTCTACTCAGTTTGTTCCACAGCAGAGTCGTGGTAGAGGTACGAGAGGAGGTACCCGAGGTGTTGGCCAGGCTTCTACCAGTCAGCAGGGAGGTCGAGGCCAGGCCAGAGTTTTTCATCTGACTCAGCAGGATGCTCAGGCATCTAATGCAGTCGTGGCAGGTATTCTTTCTGTTTGTTACCTGGATGCTTTGGTTTTGTTTGATCCGGGTGCCACGCATTCGTTTGTTTCTCCCATTTTTGCTTCTAAATCTTGTTGGCAAGCTTCGAGGATGGCTTTTCCCTTGTCTGTTGCCACTCCTCTGAGTGATTCTTTGGACGCCGATATTGTTCTTTCTGGTTGTCCAGTTCTCGTGGGAGATAGAGAATTACCCGCTGATTTGATTTTGTTGGATGTGATGGAGTTTGATGTTATTTTGGGAATGGATTGGTTGTCTCAGCACTTTGCCGTGGTTGATTGCAGGAATAAGGAGGTGACTTTTAGAATTCCTGGTGAAGAAGATTTTAAGTTTGTTGGTGACAGGAGTTCAGCACCTCAGAATCTTATTTCTGTTATTTCAGCTAGGAAGTTGTTGAAGAAAGGTTGTCAGGGGTTTTGGCATTGGTTAGGGATACGTCAGTGGAGAAGTTGTCACTCACAGATGTTCCTGTTGCTTGTGAGTTTCCTGATGTTTTTCCCGAGGAGTTGCCAGGTTTACCACCTCATAGAGAGATTGAGTTCTGTATAGATGTGGTTCCAGGTATTACTCCTATATCTATGACACCCTATCGTATGGCTCCTGCAGAGTTGAGAGAGTTGAAGGAGCAGTTGCAAGAGTTGTTGGAGAAGGGTTTTATCAGACCTAGTGTTTCTCCTTGGGGTGCACCAGTCCTGTTTGTGAAGAAGAAGGATGGTACCCTGAGACTGTGCATTGACTACAGAGAGCTGAATAAGGTGACAGTGAAGAACAAGTATCCTCTCCCGAGGATAGATGATTTGTTTGATCAGCTCCAGGGTGCACAATTCTTTTCTAAGGTCGACTTGAGGTCGGGTTATCATCAGCTGCGGATCAGTGAAGCTGATATTCCTAAGACAGCGTTCCGCACTCGTTATGGTCATTATGAGTTTCTGGTAATGTCTTTTGGTTTGACTAATGCACCAGCAGCTTTTATGGACCTGATGAACAGAGTATTCCGACCGTATGTGGATCAGTTTGTGGTAGTCTTCATTGATGATATACTGGTATATTCAAGGAGTATGGAAGAGCACGTATATCACTTGAGGATTGTACTACAGACACTGAGAGATCATCAGCTTTATGCTAAATTCTCGAAGTGTGATTTCTGGATGGAGAGTGTTTCTTTTCTTGGACACGTAGTGTCTAAAGAAGGTATTCAGGTTGATCCACAGAAGGTTGAGGCAGTATCTGAGTGGCCTAGACCTACTTCAGTTACTGAGATTCGGAGTTTTCTGGGTTTAGCCGGGTATTATAGGCGGTTTGTGCAGGATTTTTCCAGGATAGCAGCCCCTATGACTCGCTTGACTCAGAAGAATGTTAGATTCGAGTGGTCAGAAGCTTGTGAGAATAGTTTTCAGTTGTTGAAGGAGAAGTTGACCACAGCGCCAGTATTAGCTTTGCCTAATAGTGTGGATAAGTTCACAGTTTACTGTGATGCCTCTAGAATTGGTCTTGGTTGTGTGTTGATGCAGAATGGAAGGGTGATAGCCTATGCTTCGAGGCAGTTGAAGAAGCATGAGCAGAACTATCCTACACATGATCTGGAGATGGCTGCAGTGATCTTTGCTTTGAAGATTTGGAGACATTATTTGTACGGGGTGACTTGTGAGATATTTACTGATCACAAGAGCCTTAAGTACATTTTTCAGCAGCGAGATTTGAATTTGAGGCAGAGAAGATGGTTGGAACTGTTGAAGGATTATGATTGCGAGATTCTTTACCATCCGGGTAAAGCTAATGTGGTAGCAGATGCCTTGAGTAGGAAGTCCTCAGGTAGTCTTGCTCACATCGGTGTGGAGAGGAGACCATTGATCCAGGAATTGCATCTGATGGTGGATCAAGGTCTGATGATGAAGATCAGTAGATCAGGTGGACTGTTAGCTCAGTTTAAAGTACGATCTGTACTGAGGGATAGGATTAAAGCATCTCAGAGCCGAGATCCTATTCTGGAAGAGCTTGCAGAGAATGTCAGAGCAGGGAAGTTCACTGATTTCACACTCGATGATGATGGTGTGTTGTGGATCAGTGGTAGATTGTGTGTTCCTGATGTGGATGATTTGAGAGAAGAGATCTTAGAGGAAGCACATTCTACAGCCTACAGCGTTCATCCTGGTGTTACTAAGATGTACCACAGTATCAGAGATCTATACTGGTGGGATGGATTGAAGAAGGATGTTGCTGATTATGTTGCTAAGTGCTTGACTTGTCAGCAAGTGAAAGCCGAACAGCAGAAGCCTTCTGGGAAGCTTCAGCCTCTTCCTATTCCCGAGTGGAAGTGGGAAAGGATAGCTATGGATTTTGTAGTCGGTTTACCTCGTTCGAAGGATGGATACGATTCCATCTGGGTGATTGTAGACAGATTGACAAAGTCTGCACATTTCTTGCCTGTGAAAGCCACATATTCAGTTGCTAGATTGGCGAAGTTGTATGTGAAGCATATTGTGTGCCTTCATGGAGTACCTGTGTCCATTGTGTCAGACAGAGGTTCGGTGTTTACTTCTCGTTTTTGGCAGAAGTTGCAAGAAGCGATGGGCACTAGGTTGGATTTCAGTACTGCTTTTCATCCTCAGACAGACGGTCAGTCTGAGAGGACGATCCAGACACTGGAAGATATGTTGAGGATGTGTGTCTTGGATTTGGGAGGTAGCTGGGACGATCATTTGTCGCTTGTTGAGTTTGGCATATAATAACAGCTACCATAGCAGTATTGGCATGGCACCATATGAGGCGTTGTATGGAAGGAAGTGTAGATCCCCGTTGTGTTGGGATGAGATTGGTGAGAGAGCTTTGACTGGACCAGAGATGGTTCAGGATGCTGCAGAGAAAGTCGCCGTGATCAAGCGCAGGTTAGAGACCGCAGTTAGTAGACAGAAGAGTTATGCGGATCCTAGGCGCAGAGATGTGGAGTTTCAGGTTGGAGATTTCGTTTTTCTGAAAGTATCTCCGATGAAGGGTGTGATGAGATTTGGTAGGAAGGGTAAGTTAGCACCGAGATATATTGGACCGTTTGAGATTCTGGAGAGAATTGGCACTGTTGCATATCGGTTGGATTTGCCTCCGAGTATGTCACAGTGCATCCAGTATTTCATATCTCGATGTTGAGGAAGTATATCTCAGATCCTTCACACGTGTTGCAACCTGACAGTGTGGAAGTGACTGAAGATTTGACGTTTGTGGAAGAACCTGTGGCGATCGTTGATTTTCAAGTTCGACAGTTGCGATCGAAGCAGATTCCGATGGTCAAGGTTTTGTGGCGTAGCGACAAAGTTGAAGAACATACGTGGGAGACTGAAGCTGAGATGCGAGCTTCTTACCCGTATCTCTTTCCTTCCTGATTCTGTAATCTTGTTTTGGAATTCGGGGACGAATTCCTGTAAGGGGGGAAGACTGTAATATCCCGTAATTTTAAAAATATTTTTACACTGTACCGGGATATGCAGTGTCAGTGATTTTTGTATTTTATATGATATTTTTATGAGTTAATATGTATTTTAAACCTATTTTAATTACTGTCTATTATTTTCAGTATTTTACGTAAAATTTTCCCGGGACTTTCATTTTCGGGGAAATTTCCACGTAAACAATGTATTATTAATTATTTTAAATGTATTTACGGGTTTGCATGAACTCATACATATTTTTAAATTATTAAATAAAGCCTGTGTGTGTATATTTAATTAGGGTTTATTATTACCCTAATATTTTATTATTTATTTATTATTATTTGATTATTTTATTTATTATTAAATTATTAAAATTTATTATTTTTTTCTTTTTTTCTTTTTTTTTTCTTTTTCTTTTCCTTTTTCTTTCTTTTTCTTTTCTTTTCTCTTTCCTTTTCTTTCTTTTTCTTTTTCTTCTTCTTCTTCTTTCTTCTCCCGTGGGTGCCGCCGGACCACCCATCTTCCCACCGTGGTTTCTCCCTCCTCCGGCCACCGTTTTCGACACCGCCGGTCTCTATCTTCTCCTTGAGCTCCGGTGAGTGTTATTCTAGCTTTTGTTTGAGCTAAAACGGTCTAGAATTGCTTAGGTTTTGAGTTGAATATTTCGGCCACTTTTGGTTTTCGATTTTTTTGAGCTTTGATTTGGATGATTCATGGAAACTTCCTTCACAAATGTTATTCCTGGTAGCTTAATCTTCATGTATGAATTTTTGTAGAATTTTTGGAGGTTGTTTGGATTTTTGGGTATTTTTGAATATTTTAATATTATTTTCGAATTTTCGGAAATTAATTATTTAAATTATGAAATTGGAGTTTATGGTTGAATTAGGTGTTGAAATGAATTATAGGAATTTATTTGGAATTTTTATGAATTTCTAAGTATTTATTTTTAATTATTGAAGTTTAGGTGATTTTGGAAAATTAAGTTAATTGTGTTTTTATTTGAATTTAATTGGTTAATTGAGTTTAATTATTGATATTATTGATAAATATGTTGAGAAAATTAATTTTGGATAAGTGTATGATTTTTGGTGAATTTTTGAAGTAAATTAGGTATATATATATATATAGGGGTATTTTGGTAATTTTACCCTAAATTGTCTAAAAATGTAATTTAATTGGTTTTAATATTTATTTAAGGTATAAAAATGATTTCTACAAAATATTTGGTATTTTTAACTAATTAAAACTATTTTCCGTGAATTATTTTCAATTATATATATAATATACGGTTTTTCAAATAAAATGAGTTTTAATCGATTTTTATAGTGTTTCAAGGTCAATTATGTAATTTTTATTTATAAAATGTATTTTTATGATTTAAGGATATTTTTGGTATATTTGAATATATTTTCTGTGTTTGTGGACCCCGGTCGACAGATTGTAGTCTGGAGTCCGACCGAGGGGTTGTGATTGTTTATGGTGTTATTTTCGAAGTGTATTTTCTTTGCAGGGTCGGCTCTACTCTTTTGAGTAGAGAGATGTCCGTTTTACAGGGGAGGTTCTGCCGGATTTCCGGTAGAATTCTCGTAAAACGTGATATCCAGTCGAACCCTAATTTTCGATTCTGTGTTGAATACTCTAGATTTAATTCTAGGATTTCTGTTAGGGTTATTCTGATGTCGAGTAATTATTTCTTGTTTAGTTGCGCCGAGACCGAGGGTTAGTGGACCAGGCCCGTCGGACCTGTCTCGTGGAGCGCATTAGGTGAGTTACTATATTATATATATATGCTTAGGATGCATGATTTAGAAAATGCATGTTTTATTTTGACTAAATATGCATAAATAACATGATTTATATTCAAGTATATTTTTGGTATATTTTTGGTATATAATAAATTATATACATGTTTTATTAATAAAATATATTTAAAATGTTTTTAAATATATTTTTAGTTTAATTCATGATTTGATTGAATTTATTTGACGTATATATACTCAAAATATACCTGGTTTATGTTTGGTATATTTTCGGTATATATATGGTTTATATTGTTGATTTATTTAAATTCATGCATCATGTATTTGTGAATGAATGTTTTATTATTTATTACTGAAGGATATCAATAGAACGTGCTACCTAGTGGGCAGCACTAGGACCGAGTACGTACCGGTACGCCTATAGTATTTAGGCTTTATTACTGACTATTTGTGGATATCGATTTGATTATGATTATTGGATATATGAGATGTGGTTTAGGTGTGATTGCTGGAGCTCGGTTGACCAAGTGTCTCGGGGCCAATCACACTGGCAGTCAGACTGCTGGAGCTCGGTTGACTTAGTGTCTCGGGGCCAGTCTACTGTCCATATGGATTAAGTGGATATATTTGGAATCAGTGAGCCTGTATGGCTAGAGTGTTGTTTAACACTATTTTTCTGAGGTTGCGATATTCTAGGGTTCTATGTGATCCTTCATAAAAGTTGATTTTCAGACAAAATATATAAAATGATTTTTCTGCATCTGTATGAACTTGCCTGTATATATACATATTACTCATATACTGTTGACTGTATGCATTATCACTTAGAGTGTATGTATATATACTATAGTAATTCACTCAGTGAGGTCTGACTCCCCTCCGTTGACTATTTTTCAGGAGAGTCAACTTCCTCAGACCTCAGTAGCAGGTCGATACGCCGGATTTCTTCCGCCCCGGCTTCTTTATGTAAATTGTCTACTTGAGTCTTATTTATTTTATCTAGACACTGCAGTAGCTGTAAATTACAGTATTGGATTTTATGTACTTTATTTTAAAGAGATGTATTATGTTAAAACTGGATTTGTATAAAGATTATACTTATGAGATTATATATGCGATGTGATGAGTTTTGAATTATATCCAGTTGAGATGGATGATATTGTAATATTTATGATTTTATTTTCCGCTGCATATTATATTTTTATGGTTATTATTGCATTTTTATTTTATTTTTAGGCTTGCTACGGGTTCCGGATTCGAAAGAATTCCCGTTCCCTAGCGCCGGTCATGGCCCCTGTTTTGGGTCGTGACAACGCTCGACTTAGTCATAAATCTTCTTGACCTTTGCATCCCATCGGCAGCCCTTGGACATTCGTCATGTGAGGAATGGACATCCTTGGTCCTTTCCCTCCCTCTACCTCACAGAAAAAGTTTTTAATTGTAGCCATTGATCATTTCACAAAATGGGTAGAAGCCGAAGCTATCCCAACCATCACAGAAGCCCGGATACAATAGTTCTTTTAGAAGGAGATTGTTTGCAGGTTTGGCATCCCCCATACTTTAATTACGGACAACGACAAACAGTTCGACAACCATAAATTCAGAAGTTTATGCTCGGACCTTAGTATAAAGCTACGCTTTACCTCAGTAGCTCACCCGCAAACAAATGGACAAATCGAAGTCACAAACAGAATCCTCGTGCAAGGGTTGAAGAAGAGACTTGACGAGAAAAAGGGGAATTGGGTCGAAGAGCTCAACAACGTAATCTGGGCCTATAGAACCACACCCCGATCATCCACTGGCGAAACACCATTCAGACTGACTTATGGCATGGATGCAGTAATTCTCGTGGAGGTTGGGTCACCAAGTTACCGACTAAGCCAAGATCTCAATCACACCATCAACAACGTCGATGCCCAGATATTCCTAGACCTACTAGAGGAATGAAGAGAACAAGCGGTGGCCACAGCTGAGGCACATCGACAAAGAATAACTCGGTACCACCATCAGCGATGTCAAATAGAATAATTCAAGTTGGGAGACTGGGTACTCAGAAGAGTAGATATTGGCAAAGGCACCTCAGGAACTAGCAAGTTAGGTCCAAATTGGGAAGGTCCATACCATATCTCAGAACGCACAACGAAGGGAGTGTATAAACTAAAAGAAAGAGGAGGCAAAGAACTACTGAGGTTTTGGAACTCAGACTCTCTCAGGAAATACTATCAGTAAACTTGTACTTAAACATATGATATGATTCAATAATAAAGTCTTTTTATTGATAAAAATGCCTTTACATATGATTGGTTATAAAAAAAAGGAGGAGAAAAAAATAAAAACCTATACATATCTACTCTACTAAATGTATACCCTGACCCCCAAGCCCGGAAACGGAGAGGGAAATAGCATCAGCAGTCTCTAGATGCTTTGTGGACCCAGCAGTAACAACATCCTCTTCAGACTCCCTCGCAGGAATAGAACTGGCCTTTCGATGGGCGTCCTCCTCCACTGCAAGCTTAGCAAGATCTGCTAAAGTTATCCGGTCTAACACCCCCATGTCCAGTCCTGAGTCTTAGGAGAGCAAGATTCTCTTGCACTCAGCCCGGTAAGCTTTGAGAAACCCCTCTACCATGCTCTGATACACCTTCTTGTCATTCGCACGAGATTTCTCAAGCTTCGCTAGCCTCCCTTGGAGCTCAGCAATCTAAAGATCCTGCTCCTCGATCCTCCTTGTCAGTTGGGCCTGACTATATTCTAGCTCAAAAACCTTCTTCTGATTCACCTCAGCATCGGATTTGGCCTCAGCTTATCTTGTTTGGCAGTGCTCCAGAGCTACCTTCACGCTATCCAGCTTCTTCTCAAAATCTATCACTATTGTCCCCACCTCAGTTTCTTTCAAGTTGTACTAGCTCTTCAAGTAGAAGTACTGATCTGTCACGACCCAAAACAGGGGCCATGACCGGCGCTAGGGAATGGGAATTCTTTCGAATCCGGAACCCGTAGCAAGCCTAAAAATAAAATAAATGTGCAATAATAATAATAACAATATTAAATTGCAGCGGAAATAAAAATCATAAAAATCATATTATTATTTTCACCAACTGGATTTAAGTCAAATCTCATCTCATATATATAAATCTTTGAATACAAATCCAGTTTCAAATATAATACGATATCTCACATAAATAAAATACATAAAATCCCATAAATTAATTTACAACTATTGCAGTGTCTAGATTATAAAAATAAGACTCAAGTAAGCAGTTTACACAAAGAAGCCGGGGCGGAAGAAATCCGGCGTACAGGCCTGCTACTGAGGTCTGAAGATGTTGACTCTCCTGAAAAATTATCAACGAAGGGGAGTCAGACCTCACTGAGTGAATTACTATAATATATATACATACACACTAAATGACAATGCATACAATCAACAGTATATATATATAATATGTATATATACAGGCAAATACACACAGATGCAATAAAATCATTTTATATATTTTTCATTGAAAATCATCTTTTATGAAGGATCAAATAGAACCCTAGAATATCGCAACCTCGAAAATAGTGTTAGATAACACTCTAGCCACACAGGCTCACTTAATCCAAAGATATCCACTTAATCCATTTAGACAGTAGACTGGCCCCGAGACACTAAGTCAACCGAGCTCCAGCAGTCTGACTGCTAGTGTGATTGGCCCCGAGACACTTGGTCAACCGAGCTCCAGCAATCACACCTCCAAACCATATCTCACACATTAAATAATCAATTTCAATCAATATCCACAAATGGTTAGTAATATAGCCTAAATACTATAGTCGTACCGGTACGTACTCGGTCCTAGTGCTGCCCACTAGGTAGCACGTTCTATCGATATCCTTCATTAATAATTATAAAACATTCATTCACAAATAAATGATGCATGAATTTAAATGAAATAACAATATAACCCATATATATACCAGAAATATACCAAAAGTAAACCAGGTATATTTCGAGTATATATACGTCAATAAATCCAGTCAAATTACAAAATAAACTAAAGATACATTTAAAAACATTTTAAACACAGTTCATTAATAAAACATGCATATAATTTAATATATACCAAAATAAACCAAAAATATACTTAAATACAAATCACATTATTTATGCATTTTAATCAAATTAAAACATATATTTCTAAATCATGCATCCTAAAGCATATATATATAGTATAGTAACTCACTCAAGTGCGCTCCACGAGACGGATCCGACGGGCCTGGTCCACTAGCCCTCGGTCTCGGTGCAACTAAACAAGCAATAAATAATCGACATCAGAATAAATCTAACAGAAATCCTAGAATTCGATCTAGAGTATTAAACACAGAATTAAGATTAGGGTTCGACCGGACATCACGTTTTACGAGAATTCTATCGAAAATCCAGCATAAACTCCCCTGTAAAATGGACATCTCTCTACTCAAAAGAGTAGAGTCGACCCTGTAAGGAAATACACTTCGAAAAACTACACAGAGCACAATCAAAATCCCACGGTCGGACTCCAAACTACAGTCCACCGACCGGGGTCCACAATCACAGAATAATTTCAGAAATACCAAAAATACCCTTATAACATAGAAATTCATTTTATAAGTAGAAATTACATAATTAACCTTAAAACACAGTAAAAACCAATAAAAACTCATTTTATTAGTAAAACCGTATATTATATATATAATTGAAAATAATTCACGAAAAATAGTTTTAATTAGTTAATAATACTAAATAATTTATAGAAATCATTTTTATACCTTAAAAAACTATTAAAACCAATTAAATTACATTTTTAGCCAATTTAGGGTAAAATTACCAAAATACCCCTATATATATAAATATACTAAAATTACTTCAAAAATTCACCAAAAATAGTATAATTATCCAAAATTCATTTTATCAACATATTTATCAATAATATCAATAATTAAACTCAATTATCCAATTAAATTCAATTAAAAACATAATTAACCCTAATTTCCCAAATTGCATAAACTTCAATAATTCAAAATAAATACTTAGAAATTCATAAAAATTCCAAATAAATTACTATAATTCATTTCAACACCTAATTTAACCATAAAACACAATTTCATAATTTAAATAATTAATTTCCGAAAATTAGAAAATAATATTAAAATATTCAAAAATACCCAAAAATCCAAAAAATCTCCAAAAATTCCACAAAAATTCATACATGTAGATTAAGCTACTAGGATCAACATTTGTGAAGGTAGTTTCCATGAATCAATCAATTCGAAGCTCAAAAAAATCAAAAACCCTAATATGGCCGAATTGGAAAATTCGAAACCTAAGCAAATCAAGACCATTTAAGCTCAAACCAAAGCTAGAATCACACTCATTGGAGCTCAAGGATAATAAAGAGACTGGAGGTGTCAAAAATGGTGGCCGAAATCGTCGTGATTGACGGTGGAAGGAAATTCGGCTTCTCTGGCCAAAATCCACTTCCAGACGCCGGAAACGGCTACTACAGGCGGCGGAAGAGGCTGAGGAAGGTGGTGGCACGCCGGACGGCACACCAACGGTGAGAAAACGGCGTGACAGGCGTCCGGACGGCGAAGGAAATGGTCGGGGAAGAAGGAGATAGTCGGGGGGCAAAATGGTAATTTTCCAAAAGTTTATTCTTTTGACTTATAATATGTATATATATATACTTTATACTATATAATAAAATAATATTAAATTACACACATTAAATATACACCACACACATAAAATTTAATATTTCAACATTTAATATTAATTAAAAATAATTAAATAACAATAAAATAAATAAACAATCAATAAAATATTAGGGTAATATTAATTAAACCCTAATTAAATAAATATGTACACATAGGCTTTATTTAGTATTTTAAAAATACGTATGAGTTCATACAAATCCGAAAATATATTTAAAATAATTAATAATAAATTATTTACGTGAAAATTTTTCCGAAAATGCAAGTCCCGGGAAAATTTTACGTAAAACACTGTAAATAATACACAATAACTAAAATAGGTTTTAAATACACATCAACTAGTAAAAATATCATAGTATATATATAAAAATTATTAACATTGCATATCCCGGTACAATGTAAAAATGTTTAAAAATACGGGATATTACATGATCCTTCGCCAGCAGCAAGGCCTGAGTCATCTGCTGAAAACAAACAGATAACTTAAACAAGAAACATGTACGATAACTATATCAAAGCAGCAGAAACTAGCTTACCTCAAATGATTGGCCAATCATGGAGTCCAGCAACCCGTCCGGGCCCTCCTCCGACCAACGTTGCATATCACCGGGTAACTACAGAGACTCAGCGTACTGGTCCCGTACTTGGCTATTGGAAATGCTCGGGGGCTTCATCCTTTTCAATATCCAACCCCTCATATATGGACACCAAGAAAATCGCGGGTGCTGAACATAGATCTCTTCATCCAGACCCTCCGTATCTGACCCCGGGTCAATTAGCCGCCTCTTCCTTCACCCAACCCACTTCGGCCGTTCACTTTCCACTGGAGCTTTGCCCTTGGGGTCCGCGGGAACAGCTTCCGGAGTCGCAGGAGCTTCAAGTTCCGGAGAAGGAGAGACCCGAACCTCCTCCACAGCAACTAGCTCATCTACTAAGGAAATCCCACCCGTAAAATAAAAAAAGTCAACCATCTACAGATTAAAAAATAAAGCAAGTCAGAAAGATAGCTCAAAGTAAAAATAAACATATCGGGGGAGTGATCACGACTCGGACAGACTCTCTACAGGTACCTCTGGGACGCATCCTTCGCTGATCGAGTTTCAGCAAGTCCATCAAGATGTAACCGTAAAACTAGCTCCGTCTTAGGGTTAAAAATTTTTGTTGGACGGGTCACTTTATTACACTCATCCTACCACATCCTCCGGACATCTAAGAAGTCTGATTGATGCTCCACAATAAAAAAAATAGTATCTCCACTTCTTGTGGAAATTCGAAAGCTTAACAAAGAGTGTATGATTGGGTACGGCCGACAGGGAGAACATCAACTCTCCTTTCTTCTTAGTTAGCCTGTACAAGTATCAGAAGACATCTAGATCGAGGTCCCTACCCTCTTCATACATCAGTTGGATGAACCCGGCCAGTATCCTATAACTATTCGGATAAAGCTAGTCGGGCGCTATGTTATTCCTCTTTTATAAAAGGATCTAAAGGAAATTTCAGACCCCCTTCTAACTGGTCAAAATATACAACTAACCTACTTAGCCCCGATAAGGCAGTATGAGCCCTAAACCTCCTATCTATGGTGTAGAGGGTGTAATCAGTGGGGATACATAACCACCGCTGGTACCACCTTAGTAACTCGCTATCTACATTGGAGACAAAAAGGTCAGAACTAATTTCTTCCCTTAGAGCCATAGTAAAGAAAGAAAAATGCAATATCAAAAAGGGGCAAAAAAAGAAGGAAGAAATGGAAACAGTGGAGGCGATAGCAACACAGAAAAGACAGAAAAGCAAAAGAAGCAAAATATGCCAGTTAACAAGCGCAATAATATTTATAGAGACACGGAAGGCTTTGGAAGCACGCCATTAACTACCCTCATTATTGCTGCTTTCCTCCCTAGGCCACCAAGGGCCTTTTAGGAATAAAATAGCCCATTAGACGAGGAGTCATGATAATGGCGGCACAAGCATTTTGTTTATTGACATACAAAATGATGCATCATTCACACGATTTCAATTATGAATCCCAAAGGGTTGAAGTGATACCACCACATGTTGGCCCGCTCATATTTTGACTGGACCGCTTCATCAAACAACTCAGAAAGCATTTCAGACATCATTTCCAGCCCGTTCTAAGTATCCGAGCATCTAAGTCTCACACATTTAAGTCCAGTGACTGAAGCTAGCACTCTCAAGTCGCTTCTGTAGTACTGAGGTTTCGAGCATGTAAGCCTCGTGTCCTTGCACTGAGCATCTAAGTCTCGCGCATTTAAGTCCAGTGACTGAAACTGACATCCTCAGGTCGCTTCTGTAGTACTGAGGTTCCGACTATGTAAACCTCGCGTCCCTGCACCGAGCATCTAAGTTCAATGACTGAAACTGGCACCCTCAGGTCGCTTTTGTAGTATTGAGGTTCCGAGCTTGTAATGCCTCGCGTCCATGCACCCAGCATCAAAAATCCAGTGACGACTGGTTCCGTCATATCATTTCCAAACTGACGGGTTAATTTATTATTATGCTCATACGCACTTGGCGAATAACCCAACTCTACAGATTACGATTCAGCGACGACCATCCAGATACTCGGCATCGAGCTCTACACGTGACTGAGGCTGGCCACCTCAACTCACTGGCCTCTATTACTATTTTATTCTCTTATGAGAGCATCAGTATCCTACCGGATGCAACGAACATAAATATCTGAATACCCCGAGGGGGGGACTCTTGATACCATCCAAAATGTTCCCGCCTAATTAAGGGTCCCATACCCCCTAATTAGGGACACTTGGGTCAGCAAGAAGGCAGAACCATCCGAAATGGGGACTACCCCAAAGTAGAGTCCTAAGCACAAAAGGAACACTCTCCTATCAAGATTATGATTCACTATTCCACATAGAATCTGACTCCCTCCAGCTTTGAGTATTACTATATATAGAGCCCTATATCCCTCACAAAGGATCATCTCATTCTCATATATTCTAGCTATCTTACATTCTCCTAGCTTCTATTCTCTAACTTAGGCACCAGAGTGTTAGTGGGGACCCTCCCCACCTCTCACCTTGCCTTCTGTTCGTGCTTTGCAGGACGCCAAGCCTAAGAGTTCCAAAAACCAATTATCACTATTAATGTTGTTGAGGACAGAGAGAGGTTCAATGTTATTGTTAAAGAGTTAAAGATCGAGCAACCAAAAGGAGGCATTGCTAAGATTGAAGTTGATGCACTTAGCATTATTAGGGACATAAGTTATCATGTTGTTGTCCTTACTTCATATGTGTTGGGCGCCCGAGCAATGGAAATTGTATTTAGTGATGAAAAGCTTGTGACATATATAGAATGGTGGTGAGAAGTAATTTGTTTGCGTGATCTTTTTTACCAGAATGGTAGTGAGAGGTTCCTTATTGGTGTTTTGCAATGCAAAATTGAAGAAAAAAAAAGTTAAGGGACGAAGAAAATCGTGACTCCAAGAAGAAGAATGGTGGTGGATTTTGAATAGCTTAGGGGTAGTTTTGTCTTTCACTCATTTTTTTATTGTCTTTATGTGTACATGGCAGGTGATAGGGCAGTAAGTAGGATTCATACAAAGTCCAATCATCACTTCGGTAGGAGCAATCCATTGGATAAACCAAATTAAGTAAAGATTTTTAAAATTAATACATCAAAATAGTAAAAAAAAAAGTTGAAACATCAAAATAGTAAAAATTAAAAAGTTAAATACCAAAAATACAATTTTTCCTACTATACATAAAAACATGAAAAAAGGAAAAACTTTTTTGGACAAAATGGGATATACTTCTTTTATGTGTTGACAAAAATAGTATTAATTTAATTTTAAAAAATTTTAAAATTAACGAAAATAGTTTTAGTTTATATTTAAAAATCAAAGAGATTTAAATAAAAATAAAATAATTTCTTTAATATACATAAACTATTAAATTATTATAAGATTTATTTATAAATATTTTTTAAAAATTCGTATTTCTAATGCACTGCATTTTGCATATATATGAATCATGAATAATACTTAAAATTAATAATTTTATTATTAGTTTAATTTATGTGATTGTATACAATTTCTAATACATATAAAGGTAATTAGAAAATTATATAACTATAAAAATTAAAAATTTTATTAATTGATAAATAAAAATAATTTATTTCATAGGATTTACATATAGTATAGATATATATTTTACATGTAAGTGACTAAGGAAATATAATTATTTTTCAGCAACAAACATTAATCAATTAGAAAATACTTATCCTTTAGATAGTGTCAAAAAATTTTATATAATTAATTATTTAAATTAATTATAAGCTAAATATTTTAATTTATTTTATTACAAATAATATTTATTACAAATTTACAAATTTATTTTAATTATATTATAAATAAATAATATTAGTCTTTCAAATACAATGTTGTTTTTTATATTATTCTATAAGTATATTATATGTTTAGTTTTTTCATAAAGGGATTCTTATTATCAATATGTAAATATTTTAAAACAATTATTCTGATATTAGTATTATTTTTTTTATAATTACTCTTGTAATGTAATATATGTCTTATACAAATCATTATTAATATTACGTATTATTTAGTATTGACAATTTACTCTATTTATATTATAATAAGTATATTTTATAATTAAAAATTAAAATAAATTATATATTTAACAAATATTCTAACCATGTGAATTGCATGTGAGAAAAAACTAATTATATTAAAATTGAAAATTTATTTTCTTTGATACTTTATAAATTATATTGGATAATAAATTTTCACATATATATATATAAACCTTGTACATCTTTTATTATTATTTTTTGCCATAAAATAAACTTATATTAACAAGAGGATAAAAGATTTACAAAAACATTAGCTAACCAGTTATTGGGTAAACTATTACATAAACATGATTTAGCTGCCCAATCAACTACTTGGTTAGAGGATCTGTTAACCCATATAAAGGAGACTTTTATTAAATATTTAAGTTTGCTCAAAATTGAATGAATGATAATAGCTATATTCCAACAGGGATGAGATGAGATGATACGAACCCTACCTATAACAGAGATAGAACGCGCATCCAACTTTGAATATTAGCCCAAGGATCATCAAGGATAGTTGTGTTGATGGAGCTAAACCCCTTGCTTATTAATTTGAAGCAAGATACTTAGCTATTATAAGATGAACAATCACACAATTCTAAGTTTAATCTAACCTAGCAATTGTAATGAAAGGTAGAAGTGAAACAATTCAAGTAAACTTGCAAAGTTTCAAAAGAACAAAGTTTAAGGAAAAACCTCACTTTTAATATTTCAATATTCTTCTTTTTTTTCTTAATTCGTATGTCATAGGGTTAGCCCTTATATAGGCATGTAAACAACCTAATCCTTAAAGGAAAAGGTTCTATTCCTTATTCCTAAAGATACCTATATAGGAAAATCCTTAATTAAGGAGATTTCCTTTAAAATAGGACAACTAATGACAACTCATCTTTGAAAAGTCAAAATTGACAACTCATTACAATTCATGACAACTAAGCAAAATGACAACTCATGACAACTAAGCATTAAAGCATGCCATGTCACATGCCATGTCATATGTTGACCATTGACCATTGACTTTGACTTGTTGACTATTTGACTTTGACTTTGACTTGTTGACTTTGACTTGGAATATTCTTGAATCTTCTCACATCTTCTAGAATCTTCCTTATTGACTCCAAAATATGAATAAAAAAAATAACTTCCAAATTCGTCCAATTCAAGCTAATTAATTTCAGAATAGGAAATTAAGCTAATTAGCTTGAATTCTTCATCATGCGGCTCCAAGCTTGTACTTGTAGTCAAATCCACCAACTTGCTTATAATGTGAAAGACAAGCAAATTCAATGCTTGTTTGAACTTCTTTGTCTTTGATCTTGTCATTGGTCCCTCATAATGCAATGGATCACTTGGTTTGATGGGCTTGCTTAGCTTGGTTGCATCATTCCCCCTTTCCTCAAGATGATTCGTCCTCGAATCATCACCTACATTAAAATCAAAAAGAGATAAATCAGCAACATTAAATGTAGCACTTACACCATACTCACCGGGTAAGTCAATCTTATAAGCATTGTCATTGATGCGCTCTAACACTTGGAAGGGTCCATCACCACGAGGCATCAACTTAGATTTCCTTTGAGTAGGAAACCTTTCTTTACGCAAATGTACCCAAACCCAATCACCTGGTTCAAATACAACTTTTATGCGCCCCTTGTTTGCATGTTTGGCATATTGCTCATTCTTTCTTTCAAGATTTGCTCGCACCTTTTCATGTAAGGACTTCACAAATTCTGCCTTCTTCTTTCCATCTAGATTTACTTGTTCACTCAAAGGTAAAGTAATCAAATCTAAAGGACTCAACGGAATAAAACCATAAACAATCTCAAAAGGACAAAAATTGGTAGAAGAATGCACACTACGATTATATGCAAATTCAATATGTGGCAAGCAATCTTCCCATGATTTCAAATTATGCCTAACCATGGTTCTTAGTAATTGAGATAAAGTTCTATTAACTACCTCAGTTTGCCCATCAGTTTGTGGATGACAGGTTGTAGAAAATAAAAGTTTAGTGCCCAATTTACCCCACAAAGTCTTCCAAAAGTAGCTTAAAAATTTAGCATCTCTATCACTCACAATTGTTCTAGGCATGCCATGCAATCGAACAATCTCTTTAAAGAACAAATCTGCAACATGTTGTGCATCATTAGTTTTTCTACATGCTATAAAGTGAGCCATTTTAGAAAACCTATCTACAACAACATATATTGAATCATGTCCTTGCCTAGTCCTAGGTAAACCAAGCACAAAATCCATGGAAATATCAATCCAAGGTGAACTAGGCACCGGTAAAGGCATATACAAACCATGTGGTTTTAACTTAGACTTAGCTTGTTTACACACAATGCACTTATCACAAATTCTAACAACATCTTTTTTCATGTTAGGCCAATAAAAGTGATCATGTAAAACATCTAAAGTCTTGGCTATACCAAAATGTCCCATTAAACCACCCTCATGTGCTTCACGAACAAGTAATTCACGCATAGAACAGTTAGGAACACACAACCGTTTCTCTTTAAACAAGTAACCATCATGCCTATAGAACTTTTCAAAAGCAATATTTTCACATGCATGATAAACACTACCAAAATCACTATCATTCTCATATAGCTCTTTTATGTATTCAAATCCTAGCAATTTGGCATCTAAAGAAGCAAGTAAAGTATACCTTCTTGAAAGTGCATCAGCCACAACATTCTCTTTACCTTGCTTGTATTTAATGACATAAGGAAATGACTCAATGAATTCACTCCACCTAGCATGTCGTTTGTTAAGCTTATTTTGCCCCTTCAAGTGCTTCAAGGATTCATGATCAGTATGTATCACGAACTCCTTAGGCAATAAATAATGCTGCCATGTCTCTAGAGCGCGAACTAAGGCATACATCTCTTTGTCATAAGTGGGGTACTTCAAGCTTGCACCATTTAACTTTTCACTAAAATAAGCAATTGGTTGTCCATCTTGCATTAGAACAGCCCCAATTCCAAAACCTGAAGCATCACATTCAATTTCAAATGTTTTAGAAAAATTAGGTAGAGTAAGTAAAGGAGCAGACGTCAACTTATCCTTAAGCATGTTAAATGCTTGTTCTTGTGCTTCTCCCCACTTGAAGCCAACATTTTTCTTAATGACTTCGGTCAATGGCGCTGCAATGGTACTAAAATCCCTCACAAATCGCCTATAAAAGCTTGCAAGACCATGAAAACTTCGCACATCACTAACTCCTCTAGGCGTAGGCCAGTCTTTAATTGCCTTGACCTTCTCTTCATCTACCTCTATTCCTTTTGCACTAACAACAAAGCCTAAGAAAACAAGCTTATGTGTGCAAAAACTACACTTTTTGAGGTTAGCATACAAACATTCCTTACGCAGCACTTCCAAAACCAAATGCACATGTTCAATATGCTCTTCCAAAGATTTACTATATATAAGTATATCATCAAAATAAACAACCACAAATTTTCCAATGAAAGCACGCAAAACATGGTTCATTAATCTCATAAAAGTGCTAGGTGCATTAGTTAAACCAAAAGGCATGACTAACCACTCATATAAACCATATTTTGTTTTAAATGCAGTTTTCCACTCATCACCCTCTTTCATGCGAATTTGATGATAACCACTTTTCAAATCAATCTTGGAAAATATAATAGCCCCATGCAACTCATCAAGCATATCATCTAACCTAGGAATAGGATGACGATACTTTATCGTTATTTTGTTAATTGCACGACAATCAACACACATTCTCCAAGTGCCATCCTTCTTAGGCACAAGTAAAACTGGAACGGCACATGGGCTCATGCTTTCTCGAATGTAACCTTTGTTCATAAGATCCTCAACTTGCCTTTGCAACTCTTTGGTTTCCTCAGGATTGCATCTATACGCGGGTCTATTTGGAATTGCAGAACCAGGTACAAAGTCAATTTGATGCTCTATTCCTCTTATTGGCGGCAAACCACTAGGAATATCATCGGGAAACACATCTTGAAATTCCTGCAATAATCTCACAAAAGAACTAGGCAAAGAAGGGTCAAGATCGTTAGAGCACAAATAAGATTCCTTGTAAATAAGTACAAGCATAGGCTGCCTTAAAAGTAAAGCTTTCCTCACATCTTTTTCTTTTGCATAAAAACTTGATTTTCTCTCTTGTGTTACCTTATTCACACTCAACTCTCCTTTTGCATGCACATCACTCTTTTTTTTCTCATTGTGCATCCCCTCAAGCTCTCCTTTTTCCACTCTTTGCTCACTTCTCTCATTGCTTTTCTCACAGCTTTCCTTTTGCTTGTTTGCCTTTTCTTTTTTATGCAAACTCTCTCTCTCTCTTTTTATTGCTTTTTCTTTTTCAAACTCTTCAAATCTTTGCTTTAGGACTTTTTGGTCCTCATACACTTCTTTAGGGGTTAAAGGTTTAAGGGTAATGGGTACATCATTCATTACAAAAGAATATCTATTAGAGAACCCATTATGATTAGCCCTCCTATCATATTGCCAAGGACGCCCCAAAAGAATATGACAAGCTTGCATAGGCACTACATCACACAATACTTCATCTTCATATTTGCCTATGGAAAATGCTATCTTCACTTGTTTAGTTACTTTTATCTCCCCATAATCATTCAACCATTGCAATGTGTAAGGCCTAGGGTGCTTCATGGTATATAAATGCAATTTCTCAACTAACATGGTGCTAGCTACATTTGTGCAACTACCGCCATCAATGATCATACAACATACCTTATCTTGCACCTTGCATCTAGTGTGAAAGATGTTCTCACGTTGTGCCTCATCCTCCATCTTGGTTTGCACATTCATGATTCGCCTTGTAACAAGCAATTCACCATGTGATGGACTTTGTACAGCCTCATCATCACTTGCATCCTCAAGCTCAGGCATCTCCAAGTTGCACTCATCATCATCACTTTCACTAAAGACTTCGCTACCCCTCATCGTCATGGTGCGCTTATTTGGGCAGTTAGAAGAGATATGCCCATAACCCAAACATTTAAAACATTGAACATCACGAGATCGTTTAGTTTGAGTTTCACCTTTGTCTTTGGTCTTGGCATTGCCCCCTTCGTTTCCTCCTTTGTTGTTGTCAAATTTTGCCTTAGTGAAGCTTTTATCTCTATTCTTCCAATTTGACTTCCATGAAGCACTAGAAGAAGTTGAATTGCCTTTGGAATTCTTGAACTTCAATTGCTTCTCAATCTTGATCGCCATGTGCAACATATCATCCATGTCAACATAGTGATGTAATTCCACTAAGTCGGCTATGTTTCTATTCAGCCCATGCAAAAACCTCGCCATTGTTGCCTCACGGTCTTCATCAATATTTGCTCTAATCATAGCTATCTCCATTGCTTGATGGTACTCCTCTACACTTTTAGATCCTTGCACAAGGTTTTGAAGTTTATTATACAATTCTCTATAATAGTGTGTAGGAACAAACCTCTTGCGCATGATTGCCTTCATCTCCTCCCATGTCTCAATAGGTCGATCATGGTTCCTTCTTCTACTAGTCACCAATTGATCCCACCAAACAAGTGCATAATCGATAAACTCTACGGCAGCTAGCTTCACCTTCTTTTCTTCAGAATATTGATGGCACTCAAAGATGAACTCCACTTTTTTCTCCCACTCCAAATAGGCTTCGGCATCACTTTTTCCTTGAAAGCTTGGAATTTTCATCTTAATGCTTCCCAAGTTGTTATCAACTCTTGCACGCCCATTTCTTCCTGAATTGGATGTTTGTTCGTCATCCTCTTGTTCATGTCTCCCACGGGTTCTAGTATTGATTATACTAGCATCTCCATGATGACTTGACTCTATCTTGTCTATTCGGTCTGCCAAGTCTCCAATTTGGTTTACCAAATCTAGTCTCAACTTGTCAAACAATTGGGTCATGGATTTCATGTACATCTTTTGATCGGGCATTCCTTCTTCACCTTCTTGAGTCATTACTTTAATTTTTCCTATAAGAAATTATTAGTAGCAATAAAAAAAGATCTCACCAAACACTCCCTTACGTGTTTCACTCAATTTAAATGGCACTCACACTCGTGTTTCACTCAATAAGACTCTTACCCTTTTATGAGCTCACCACTCGCCTTTTACCACTCAAATTCCCCAAATCTTAGTTCTAATAAAACTAATGCAAATTATACAAAAATTGCTCAATCAACTCAACACCACAATCACAAAAATCAAATTAAACTTAAAATTTCAAAGTGACTATTCACGAATCAAATAAATAAGAAAATAAGCAAGTGAACAAAACTTAGCTCAAAATCAAGAAAAACCAATTTTTTTAGAAGCCAAGAAATCATACACAATGAAAATTAACAAAAGAAGTCAAATTTGAGTTATAAACCCACAAACACAACCAAAACACAATTCTGAATTAAAACAAAGTAACAATTTTTTTTTTCTCAATAGATATGGAAATTGAATAAACTAACTCAATTAAGGTGGGTCTTTTTGATAGATTTTGAACCCTTTTGCATAAAACACAATGATTGGTGTTTTTTTTTTTTTTTTTTTTTTTTTTTTTTTTTTTGAATTGAGCAGAATTGAGAAGAAGAAGAAGAAATTATGAACGAAAATTAAATGATAAATAACCAAACCTTGAAGTTCTGATACCAAACTGATACGAACCCTACCTATAACAGAGATAGAACGCGCATCCACTTTGAATATTAGCCCAAGGATCATCAAGGATAGTTGTGTTGATGGAGCTAAACCCCTTGCTTATTAATTTGAAGCAAGATACTTAGCTATTATAAGATGAACAATCACACAATTCTATGTTTAATCTAACCTAGCAATTGTAATGATAGGTAGAAGTGAAACAATTCAAGTAAACTTGCAAAGTTTCAAAAGAACAAAGTTTAAGGAAAAACCTCACTTTTAATATTTCAATATTCTTCTTTTTTTTCTTAATTCGTATGTCATAGGGTTAGCCCTTATATAGGCATGTAAACAACCTAATCCTTAAAGGAAAAGGTTCTATTCCTTATTCCTAAAGATACCTATATAGGAAAATCCTTAATTAAAGAGGTTTCCTTTAAAATAGGACAACTAATGACAACTCATCTTTGAAAAGTCAAAATTGACAACTCATTACAATTCATGACAACTAAGCAAAATGACAACTCATGACAACTAAGCATTAAAGCATGCCATGTCACATGCCATGTCATATGTTGACCATTGACCATTGACTTTGACTTGTTGACTATTTGACTTTGACTTTGACTTGTTGACTTTGACTTGGAATATTCTTGAATCTTCTCACATCTTCTAGAATCTCCTTATTGACTCCAAAATATGAATAAAAAAAACAACTTCCAAATTCATCCAATTCAAGCTAATTAATTCAGAATAGGAAATTAAGCTAATTAGCTTGAATTCTTCATCATGCGGCTCCAAGCTTGTACTTGTAGTCAAATCCACCAACTTGCTTATAATGTGAAAGACAAGCAAATTCAATGCTTGTTTGAACTTCTTTGTCTTTGATCTTGTCATTGGTCCCTCATAATGCAATGGATCACTTGGTTTGATGGGCTTGCTTAGCTTGGTTGCATCATGAGATGTCTGAGAAATTGCATAAAATAGCTTCTTAGAGTCTGTTTCAAAACTACAACTATTACATCCTTCAGAAATAGCTAAATCCATTGTCATCCTAGGAGCTTCAACCTCAGCTACCCTTGAATTCATAGTTGAAATCAATTTGTCTTTCCATAAATAATCAAACCTTAATGATTCCTGTCAACAGCTACAAGGCCTGCAATATGAGATTCATAATTAAATGCAGCATCACAATTAAATTTCATATATCCAAACTCTGGAGGCATTCAATGATCACCCCTTGGATTATGAATCAGCTTATAATTATAATTCTCTTTGTCAGATTTAGCATTCAAAATTTCAGCAAGTAAGCAAGATAAAAGGCGAATTGATAGCTTTAATAGGATTATACTACTTCTTTTCAAATATGAAAGCATTTCTATTCTTCCAAATGAACCAGCCTAAGATTAAGAGCATAGCAATATTAGACTCATCATGATCAAAAGAATTAGTTGCATCAATCAACCAAGTTGCCAAGGACAAATCAGAATTCACTTGAGGCATATAAGAGAGGGAAGAACCAAACGAAGTTGCTAAAGCATGATTACACACAAACAACAAATGGTGAACATTTTTAACTCCATGAGAACACAAAAGGACACATACTAGAATCAGTCAACTTCTTTTAAAGACATTCTTTATATTAGGGAGAACATTTAATATTACTCTCCACTAGAAAATATGAATTTTCTACAACACTTTAGTCTTCCAAACTCTATTATCCACCATACAACCTCCTACAAACTGAGAAGTGGAATTTTGACATAGATAATAGTATGTTGATCTAACGGTAATAATTTGTCATGACCCAAAACAGGGGGCCATGACCGGCGTTAGAGAACGAAAATTCTTTCGAATCCGGAACCCGTAACAAGCCATTAAAAATAAAAGCATGCAATATATATTAAATTAAATAAAATATTATGCAGTGGAATTAAATCTCAAAAGTAAAATAATAATCCATCAATTCATTTAATAATATAAATCCATCTCATATAACATAAAATCCTTCAATACAAATTCTCGGTTCAAACTTTTAAAATTTAAATCTCATACATATATAATACATACAGCTCACTGAAACTACTACTGCAGTGTCTAGAATATAAAATAAAACTCAGGTAAGTAGTTTACACAATAAAGTTGGAGTGGAAGGAATCCGGCGTATAGGCCTGCTACTGAGGTCTAAGGACGAAAACTCTCTTGAAAAATAAATCAAACGGAGGGGAGTCAGACCTCACTGAGTGAATTATTATAATATATATACATGCATAACTAAATGACAAATGCAAACACTCAATAGTATATATAATAAATATATATACAGGAAAATACACACAGATGCAGCAAAATCATTATATATATATATAACACTAAAAAATATTCGTTTATGAAGGATCAAATAGAATCCTAAATGATCGTAACCTCAAATAGTGTTAAACAACACTTTAGCCATACAGGCTCACTTATTCCAAATAAATTCACTTGTTCCATTTAGACAGTAGACTGGCCCTGAGACACTAAGTCAACCGAGCTCCAGCAGTCTGACTGTCAGTGTGATTAGCCCCGAGACACTTGGTCAACCGAGCTCCAGCAATCACACTCTCAATTCACATCTCACATCAATCCAATCAATATCCACAAATAGGTTAGTAATTTAACCTACAATCTATCATTGTACCAGTACGTACTCAGTTCTAGTGCTGTCCACTAGGTAGCACATTCTATTGATATCCTTCATTTAGAATAAACCCGTACATTCGTAAAATATATGATGCATGACATTGATTTAAATGGCAATATAATCCATATATAGTAGAGATATACCAAAAATCAACCAAGTATATTTCGAGTATATATATGTCAAACAAATTTAGTTCAATTAATAAATAAATCTTATATATACTTAAAAAAATTTTAGGTATAAATCAAGAATAATACATGCATTTAATTAAAATATACCAAAAATATACTAAAATATACTTAAGCATTTATTAAATTATTTATGTATATTTCATACATTGAAAACATACATTTCCAAAACACATGCATCCTAATACACGTATATATAAAATAACAACTCACAGTTGTGCACATCCACAAGATGGGTCCGACGGGCCTGGTCCATTAGGCTTCGGTCTCGGTGCAACTAACAAATAAATAAAATATTAATACGAGATTAGAATAATTCTAACGTAATTTCTAGAGACTCGATCTAGAATATCGGACACAGACTAAGAATAAGAATTTGATCGAATGTCACGTTTTATGAGAATTTGACCGAATGTAACGTAATGTCCATTGTAAAATGGACATCTCTCTACTCAGAAAGTAGAGTCGGTCTTGCAAGAAAACACACTTCGAGATAGATAGTCACATAACCCCTTGGTCGAACTCCCAAACTAACGATTTTACCGACTGAGGTTCACAATTCACGAGATATATACAAAATACATAAAAATTCCAAAAATACTGAAAATACCTTTTATATACCAAAATATAGAAATTTAGGGATTTAAAACACTAAAAATAATTATTTTACCGATAATTACTTAAAAACCCTAATAATAATATAAATATTACTAAAAAAAATCAAGAATTCTCAATAAATTCACAAATATTAACCAAAATTCATTTAATAAATCCAAATTACATAATTAATCCAAAAACATATTAAAAATCATTAAAAACTCATTTATTTATAAAAATAGTATATTATATATAATTTGAAATAAATTTCAAAAAATAGTTTTAATTAGTTAAAAATACTAAATAATTTTCAAAAATCATTTTTATACCTCAAATAATTATTAAAACCAATTAAACTAATATTCAACCAATATTACTACTAAATTACCAAAATACCCCTAATATATAAAAATTCACATAATATACTATAATTATTCAAAAATTTCACTAAAAATTATATAATTACTCTAAAATTATTTTCTCAACATATAATTCAATAAAATCAATAATTAACTCAATTAACCAATTAATTTTAACAAAATACTCATTTAACCTAAATTTCCAAAATTCACCTAAACTAAATAAAATCATAATAATACACAAAAATTACAAATTAAATTCTAAAATTAATTTCAACCTCTATAAACACCATAAATCTCAATTTTACAATTTATTTAATTAATTTACGAAAATTAGAAAATATTAATAAAATAAAAAAAATTCACAAAAATCAAAATAATTTCCAAAAATTCTACAAAAATTAAAGGATGTAGATTGAGCTACTAGAAGCAACTTTTGTGAAGGAAGTTATCTTGAATCATTAAGATTGAAGTTAAAAAAAATCAAGCAAAAGAAGCCAAAATTGAAACCAAGCTTAAATACTTACCAAATCAAGTTTTCAAGCTTCTAGGAGCTTAAAATCAGCTTCTTTGGAGTTCTAGGAGCAAAACCACATCGAAATCATAAAAAACGGTGGCCAGACGAAGAAGAACGAAAATAATGGTGATTCTCAGGTTTCCAGCCAAACCACGACCAAATGACGCCAGAAATGGGTGGAAGCGGGTGGCAGAGCAGCTAGGGAAGGCGGTGGCACGCAGACAGGCACACTAAATAGAGGGGATCGGCATTTAGCAGCGGTGATGGTGAGCAAAGGGGCGTCGGGAACTTAGGGAGAAGACAATGGCATAAGATGTAATTTTTATAAGTTTATATATATATAATAAAACTTTAACACTTAATATTAAAATATACTAATATTATATTTAAAATAATCTCACACCATATATTAATAAACATATACACATATACATATACATATATATCACCTATAATAATAAAAACTATAATATATACATAATTTAATCATTGAACCCTAAATAATGTTAAATATATATATATGCATGTATATGTATATATATTAATATGAAAAATATAATCATGCATGAAATCATGAAATTTGATAAAACGAACTAACGTAAATAAATAATTAATTATTTAAGTAATTTTTTTCCAAAAATATAGATTTCGGGAAAATTTTACGTAGAAAACTTAAAATAATTTAAAATTAACTTTAATTATTAACAAAATAATTAAATAGTCAAATATATAGTAAAATTATCAATACTAGGGATCGACATTTAGCAGCGGTGATGGTGAGCAAAGGGGCATCGGGAACTTAGGGAGAAGAGAATGGCATAAGATGTAATTTTGGTAAGTTTATATATATATATATATATATATATATATATATATATATATATATATATATATATATAATAAAACTTTAACACTTAATATTAAAATATACTAATATTATATTTTAAATAATCCCACACCACATATTAATAAACATATACACATATACATATACATATATATCACCTATAATAAAAAAAACTATAATATATACATAATTTAATCATTAAACCCTAAATAATGTTAAATATATATATATGCATGTATATGTATATATATTAATATGAAAAATATAATCATACATGAAATCATGCAATTTGATAAAACGAACTAACGTAAATAAATAAATAATTATTTAAGTAATTTTTTTCCAAAAATATAGATTTCAGGAAAATTTTACGTAGAAAACTTAAAATAACTTAAAATTAACTTTAATTATTAACAAAATAATTAAATAGTCAAATATATAGTAAAATTATCAATACTGCATTATCCCGACACAAAATAAAAAAAATGTTTAAAATATCAGGTTATTACATAATTCCTCTCTTATCAAAGTGGTTTGCTAAACAACTTTGTCTGCCAGTTATTAATCACCAATTAGAATACTAATGATCCTATGAAAATCCTGCTGATTAAACAACATTCTCAATAAATTAAGGTTCCAACTCCTCTCTTTATAGTTAATTAAATCAACAACTAGCATGGCTTGAGAACGTTGAGGTTGTGGATAAGAAATTTTAAAATTATGAGGCTGAGGAATCCATGCATTATCCTAAATTTAGATATTTCTCCCATTCCCAACATTAAATATGAACCCATTAATGACAACATCTCTAGCTTAAATGACACTTGACCAGCCGCAAGAAGGCCTACTTCCTAATTTTGCCTTTAAAAAATCAATATGGGGAAAGTAAATAGCTTTAAGCAATTTAACCCATAAACTATCAGGGTTTTATAACACTCTCCAAACTTGATTAACCAACATGGCTAAATTAAATTTCTCAATATCTTTAAATCCAAGGGCCCCTCTAAATTTTGACTGGGCCAAAAGATCCCATTTAGCAAGATGCAAAGATTTCTTCTCTATATTATTTCCTCGCCAAAATCTAGCAAACATAGCATTAATATTATTACAAAAAACCTTGGGAAATTTAAAGCAAGCCATTGCATAGGTAGGCATAGCCGTGAGCGCTGCCTTAAGCATGACTTCCTGCCCTGCATGTGAAAGTAATTTGTGCCTCCATGATTGTGCTTTAAGCAAAATTCTATCTTTTATATAATTTAAAGCTCTAGTTTAGATCTTCCCCATATAGTTAGCAACCTAAGGTATTTATCAGAACTGCTATTAATATTAATACTTGTCACGACCCAACTAGAAGTCATGACCCGGCACTAGGGAACGAGAATTCTTTCGAATCCGGAACCCATAGCAAGCCTTAAAAAATAAAATCATACAATAAATAAATAAAAAGTACAACAGAATTAAAATTTTTTGAATCAATATACAAAA
The DNA here is from genome assembly GCA_947683625.1 of Mallotus nudiflorus. Lineage (NCBI taxonomy): Eukaryota > Viridiplantae > Streptophyta > Magnoliopsida > Malpighiales > Euphorbiaceae > Mallotus > Mallotus nudiflorus. Next base: position 234,366 of record CANTUR010000136.1, on the reverse strand, counting down.
TAAATACCCCAAAACCTTTCATAAATAAATATATTCATACGATGCTTAAATACAACTCTCTGAGTATTTAATATCAAAATAAAATAATAATAATAAAATACTCTTCTGATACAATAACGCTACTACTGCAATCTCTAGAATATAATTCAGAGTTCAAAATATACATTTACATAAAATAGCCGAGACGGAAGAACGCCGACGAAGAATTCTACTACTAAGGTCTGACGATATAGAATCTCCTAAAAAAAAATCATTGAGGGGGTCAGACCTCACCCAGTGAATTATTATACTATATATACATGCAATCTAAACCATAACAATCATTTATTCTTATATATGTAGGTATATACACACATTTCATACAAATGTCAAAACTCTGCTTTTATAATTATAATAGATGCAGAAAACATTTATTTTAATACATGAAGAATCAAATAGAACCCTATTAATTGCAACCTCAAACAATCATATTATCACTCTAGCTATATAGGCTCACTTAAATCCAAATAGATTACTTATTCCATTATGGACAGTAGACTGGCCCCGAGACACTAAGTCAACCGAGCTCCAGCAGTCTGACTGTTAGTGTGATTAGCTCCGAGACACTTGTCAACCGAGCTCCAACAATCACACTATCAATCACATCATATCTCAATCATATCAATCACATCATTATTAATCACACTGAAATCTCCACAATTAATTCCTCACTCAAACCTAAATCTATCGAACCGGTACGTACACGATCCTAGTACTGCCCACTAGGAAGCACGTTCTATTGATATCATTCATTTAAAATAAATCATTCATTCGGAAAATATTAATGTAGAATGACATTCATAATAATAAAATAAACCATATATATACCAGAAATATACCTAAAATATTCCCAGTATATTTCGGGTATATATATGTTAAATAAAACATGAAATATATTAAAGATAAACCATTAATATATTTAAAAACAATTTAAGTGCATTTTAATAATATAACATGCATTTGCTTAAAAATGTACCTGAATATACTAAAGATATATCATAAGTACACAAATAATTTAATAAAACAATTATGTATAGATATTCATTTAAATATGTATATGTACTAAAACATGCATTTAGGTTTAACATATATTCACAAATATACCAAAAATAACCTAATTTTCTAGCATGCATAATTATTTAACATGCATATATATAAAATATAAACCCTAGATATACCAAAAATATTATAAGCTAAATCACTTTTTTTTAAAAAAACATATAATGAAAATGAAAAACTCTAAGTGATGCATCCTATATGCAATGCATATATATACAGTATAATAACTCACTGGTGTGCGCTCCTCGGGACAAACTCGGCAGGCTTGGTTCGTTAGGCCTTGGTCTCAACGCAACTAGGAAAAATAAAAATAATAATAATCGTCAGAATAAATTTCTAATTCTATACTTCTAGGATTATTATAGACAGATTCAATTAAGAATTCAGAATTAGACTCGGATCAGTTGTCACGTTTTACGAGAAATCTACCAAAATTTTGGCATAGTCTCCTCTGTAAAACGGACATCTCCTTACAAAAGTAGGGCCGATCCTGCATAGAAAACACACTTCGAATACAAAATTCTCCCAATTTCTCGGTCGGAATCCCAAACTATAATTTCCCCCGACTAAGATCCACAATTCACCACAAGATACAATAAAATATACATAAATTCAACAAACACCAAAAATGCCCTTTATGTATCAAAATATGACAATTTAAACATTAAAAACATAAAAAATAATTACTTTACTCGTAATTACTTAAAAACCCTAATAATAATATAATATAAGTAAAAATCGATATTTCTCGAAAAAAATACACCAATATTAATAAAAATTCATTTTATAAATTCAAATTACTTAATTAATCCATAAACATACTAAAAGTTACTAAAAACCCATTTATTTAAAAAAAATAATATATTATATATAATCTGAAAATAATTTTTTGAAAAATAGTATTAATTAGTTAAAAATAGTAAATAATTTATAAAAATCATTTTTATACTTCAAATAACTATTAAAACCAATTAAATTTAATATTTAGCCAAAATTACTACCAAATTACAAAAACACCTATAATATACAAAAATACACATAAAATACTAATAATATTAAAAAATTCAATAAAAATTATGTAATTACTCAAAATTTATTTTCTCAACATATTATTCACTAAAATCAACAAATACATCTAATTAACCAATAATTTCTATAAAAATACATATTTAATCTATTAATTCCAAAATACACAAAAATTGTATAAAATTCCATAAAAATAATATAAATTCCTAAAAATTATTTTATCATCAAATAATATTTTAATATAAACTAAAACACACAATTAAACTTTAAATTCAACTAAAATACTCATTTAACTCAATTATCCAATATTTACATAAACTATAAATATTTCTTAAAAATTATATAAAATTCCCAAAAATTAATTTCTCAACACCAAAATTAATAGCAATATATAATAACAATAATTTAACAAATTTCATAATTTAATTAATTTATTTACAAAAATTCATCAAATAATATTAAAATAATAAAAAATTCGCCAAAATTAAAATAAATTTCAAAAATTATAACAAAAATATATTCATGAAGCTCAAGCTATAAGGATCATCATTTACAAAGGGAGTTTGCTTGAATCAATAAAAATCAACCTAAAAAAATAAAAACCCTAAAAAGCTCAAAAACAAAAATTCAAGAAAACTCACAAATGAGGAGGAATGAACTTGAACCAAGCTAAGATTCAACTTCCCTGGAGCTCTAGGAGTCGAATGGCACCAGGATCATGAAAAATGGTGGCCGGATGAAGGTGGTGACCGGAAACAATGGAATTTCGGTCACCTCCGATCTCCTTCAACGCAGACGCCGGCGAGCTGCTCCCCTGGTTGGACGGCGACGAGGAAGATGGAGGAGATGACGGTGATGAAGGGTGACAGTCTGACGAGCTTGAACGGAAGGCACAGTGAGGGTAGGGGAGTCGGGTCGCAGGGAAAAAAGGAGAGAGGGTCGTGTTTTTTTTTTTTTTAGTTTCACATCCTTTTTTGCATGTATATATATACTATATATTATAATTATATAATATATTTATGTATATTAATCTCTACCACAAGGATATACATTAATATATATATATATACACACACACACACACACATATATAGACCCAGATAATAATAAATAACACACACAATTAAGATAATAAACCCTGTTATATATATGTGCATATATATATAATAACATTAATAATAACCATAATTATTAACTAATTAATAATACAAATAATGTATATTTAATAAAATAAATTAAAATCATACAGTGATAATAATATCGCATAATAATTATAATAATAACCCACATAAATAACAATGAAAATAATAACCTTAATAATGGTAGTGGAATACTCTCAAAAATATTAATAATACATAAATCACATCAAGTAATAGAATAATATTAATGCTTAAAGAAATAATATTAAAATATTCATGTACTAAATTAGCATTATTAAAACAATAGTATTTGAAAATAATAAAATTACACAATAGAATTTAAACGTTCAAAATAATTTATTTACGTAGAAAATTCAATTAAACATACAATAATGATAATAAGTCACAAAATAGTAAAATAATTAAATATAATTTTTAAATGCTATTAATACTGCATAACTCATCATTTAATAAAATAATTTAAAAATCAGGGTTATTACAATACCATAAATATTAGAAACTTGATCTTTAAAGTGCTGTGAAGTTTTTGAGCAAAAGAAAATGCTAGATTTAACTAGATTGACTCTCTGCCTAGAAGCATTATAATATTTATTAACAATAGACCACAACACGTTAACTTCCTTTTCATTAACCTTCCCAAAAAGCAAATAAGATGTGAGTTAAAGTTGTTTAAGCCCTAGTAACAACCCATTACTAATAGCCTTATCCATGAGACACGAGAGAGCATTACTGATAAGAATGAACAAATAAGGAGACAGAGGATCTCCTTGCCTCCAGCCTCTAGTAAGGTTAAAACTTCTAGAACAAATAAGGAGATAGAGGATCTCCTTGCCTCCACCCTTTAGTAAGGTTAAAACTTCTAGTAGGACTCCTATTAATAATAATAGAATAAGAAACTGTGTTTACACGTTACATTATAATATTAATAAAACAACTATGAAAACCCATCTTAGTTAATAAATCATTCAAGAAGCCCCAATCAACTATATTATATACCTTTAACATGTCTAATTTCAAAGCAAACTGAAAGTTAGCTTTATTATAAATTGAATGGAGAGCATGAAAAATTTCATGTGCCATAAGAATATTATCATGAATAATTCTCCCTGGCACAAAGGAAGTTTAACAAGGATGCACAATCTTACTAAGCAAAGGCTTCAATCAATTAATAATAATTCTCAAAATTATCTTATAAACAAAATTATACAAGTTTATTGGTCTAAATTTTAAAATAGAATAAGGATCGTCAGTTTTAGGAATAAGAACAAAAAAAAGTTCTATTCCATTCCTTTAACAAGAATCTTAATTCAAAATTTTTTTTCATAATAGCCATAATATCAAAACCAATGAGATTTTAAAATTTATGGTAAAAAATCCCTAGATACCCATTTGGACCCGGAGCTTTGAGAGCTCCAAGTTGAAAGGCTACATCTCTAATTTCACTTTTAGAGACTTGTCTCAGCAAATTAGCATTATCTTCTTTTGTTATAACACTCGAAATGTTATGCAAAACCTCTTTCGAATTAGAAGTTTCAACTATACTATACAGATTTTGATAATAAGTAATATCTAATTCCTGAATTTGATTGTCATCCTCTACCCACCTCCCCAACCCATCCTAAAGTCTAACAATTTTATTTCTCAACCTTCTATTAATAGTAGAGGCATGAAAATTTTTTGTATTTTTATCCCTAGCATTAAGCTAAGAAATTCTTGACCTTTAATGCCAATATAATTCTTCCTACCTTATGCAATGTTCTAAATTAGTTTGAAGCTCCCTAATTTGATCCATTGACTATTTATTGAGATTTTGAGAGTTTAAATAATCTATTTTTGCATCAAGTCTATAAATTTATTTTTGCTATTTCCTACCACATTTTTATTCCAATTAGTAAGGCTCTTCTGATAAGCCTTTAGTTTAGCCGAGACTTTAAACATAGAGCACCCACTAAAATCTCCATCCTAACACCTCTAAATAATATCCCTGCTTTCATTAAACATTATCCACTTTTCCTTAAACCTAAAAGGCCTCTTACCCCCATTAATAACACCATGTAATATTAAAACAATAGGCCTATGATCTGAAGCTAAAAAATTTTCATGAAGTAAAAAAGCTCTATGGAATAAGCATCGCCATTCATAGTTAGCATATGCTCTATCCAGATGCTGTATAATATTATTAGAACCTTATTGTTTATTTGACCAAGTAAACCTTGGGCCTTTAAACTCTATTTCCATTAAATTACCACAATCAATAAATTCTTTAAAGGCATTAAATTGAGATAATGAAAGATCCTGCCCTCCTAATTTGTCTTTAGATAACAAAAAAATATTGAATCCCTAATACATAACCATGGACTTTCATTTCTTGAGACTAATTTCTTAAGATTAAACCAAAATTATTGTCTATTACTTTTTAAAGGAGGGCCATACAAAAAGGTAATAAAAACATCTTTATAGAATCAAAATTACAGCAACAATGGATATAGTTTTAAGAAGATTCAAGAATTTACACCTTACAATTATGCCACCATAAAGTTAATCCCCTTGAGAAACCAACTAGGTCAACAAAGAAAACCTCATAAAATTTTATCTTCCTTCTTTGTTTCTTCATAAAATCCAAACTCTTATTTATTTCCATCACAAACATAATATCAAGATGATGTTGAAAGCTTAGATCTTGAAGCACTTTAACTGTCAGAGCTCACCCTAAACCCTGATAATTCCACAAAAAGATTGTTATGGCCCTTGGGTGGCTTTAGGCGAGCCACCAGCGCCATGAGAAGTCGATTACATCATCTCATCCATAATCCTCAAAGCCATATTATCAATTCAATGCTTGCATTCTGAGAGCCTTGGTCATTTAAATTTTTCCCCTTTGCTAAATGCTTAACCTTTATTTTCTTCCTCCTTTCACCCGATTGCACATCCAGCCCCAATTGTTGTTTAGCCAATATCATCAGTTATTCAAGATTATCCCAAATACCATTACTCAAGTCAGAAGAAGTAAAGACAATACCGTGAATACCTCCTTCTTTAATCACCATTGAATTATGTTTCTTTATGAACTGGCAAGCCAATATAACCAGGGCATCAAATAGATTAATTCCAACCTTTATTGCTTTCTTAACCTCTTTAATATCTCTTTGACTATGAGTGTCTAACATAAGTTTTCTTTTTTGCCAATCCAATAAAAGATGCTTAAAAATTTCTAGAAAAAGCCCAATTGTTGAGTCTAAGTTAGTTGAGCATTCAATTGAGCCCACCTTAGAAGAATCATCCACAGAATCCTTAGGACCGCTTAGGCCACTAATAATAGAGCTCTAGCCTATACCTGTTGAGCCCAATAACTTTCTTATAGTAGAATAAGAACTGGGCCATGAAGCAAAACCCAAGTCTAATGCATTACTATCTTGACCTTGGAAAGGCACTATACCTAGATTATTTGCCACCAATGATTCACATGCATTGAGAGGATTATTGAAATTAACACCCGTGTTTTGACTCGCCACATACCTTTGAGCAATAGTCATATCTTCATTAATATTATATTATTGCATTGACCCTATGCTTCCTACAAAAGAAAATTTCCTTTATTGCACCTCTTTACCACCTTTTAGAAGCAATTATGAACCTTTCCTTGCACTCTTCCTTATAACAATGGAACCCTAGTAATAGTGAAATTGCTCTCTCTAACATTATCATCATGTAACCCCTCTTATCTATTCAATTAGGTAGTCACCGATAAAGTATGAGAATACGTTTTAATAGCAATAGGAGAAAAACACCGCAGCCAAGGACCAAACTTAGGACGTTCTTGATCTACATTATGCACATCCTTATTCTCTCTAGCCTTGCAGAATCTCACTATATGCCTAATGCATCCACAATGAAAGTAGAAATCTGAGAGACGCTCATACTTAATTTAGAATCATTATGCTTCCTTTTTAAACTTTTTATTCCAAAATCCAATTGGTAATGGCTTTTCCAACTTGACTAAAACCTTCAACCTAAATACATCATTCTACCCAATAGAGTTTCCTTACAATAGATCCATCTCTAAGAGCCCATCAAACAAATTCCTAATAAGCTCTGCATTACTCCAAGTCATACAATTAGGAAGCACACCATAAAATTTGAATCTATAAAGGCGAGGTAGAAAAATCTAAGCTTTCAAAAGCTATTTTTAAAGACCACTCTTCGATGACAATGTGAGATTTGGAAACAGACCATGGTCTAGCCTTCAATATTAGCTTTTTTTCTACCTCATGCATGAACTCAAAAATAAACTTATTGGGAGGTTTTTTTTTAACTAGAAAATCTCTTTGTAAATTCCAAGAAGTCTGTAAAGAGGATTTCACTATGGATACTGATAAGGGTTTTGGAGAGAGAAGTAACCCAACCAGAATATGTTTTTCATTTAAATTTTATTCAACTCTCCCCTGTTGTAATGAGAGCAATGACTCATTACATTTAATATTTAGGTTTTAGAGATCAAGCGATTGATTTCCATATTAATATTATCATCTGCTATAGAAAATATTTTGGTACCGGACAAGGATACACATATAAACCATATGAAACTAGAAATAAAGAAACAACCAAAAGGAATATATACTGACTATAATAAGAAAAAGAAAAAAAGGCTTTACAATTACCGCATTGAAGACTTATCTTATTAGTGCATAGTAAAAGAGAAGTCATTAATTATAAAATCTCATAAAAGTAACTTGAGAAATTACAAGAAAGTAACTTAAGGGAAATGAAGGCAAAGCCTTAGCTAGACTCTAACTTCAGAGAGCTTCCACTTATGAGTTTTATCCATTAAACCTTGTACATCTTGAACCAACAAATATTAGTGAAACCTCCCACATCTTTTTATTACAAGGTTTGAATTTTTTTAAGTATGGTCTCGTTTTCAAATATTACATATAAAGAAAATAAATGCTAGGAGAGTTTTATTATTGTAAGTACCCAATTTCAGGATGATGGAGTGTAGATGTGACAGAAGACTCCAATGATGAAAATATTATAAATAGATCTTCAACACTTGAAGTTTGAAACCTTAAAAATCTAAATGCATTTTTAAAAGAATTTAATTGGTTTTTTAAAGGACTTAATTTGTAAAATTTTATTTCTTTTAAGGGTCTTTCTATAATTAAAAGTAAAAAAGGACCGAAATTACATAAAACTAGTTGGAATTATGCAATTCATATTGAAATTATGTAATTCTCGAATTTATATAATCCCGATTGGGATTATGTTGTTCCGATAATGTTCCGTCTGCGTTTTTTTTTTTTTTTTTTTCAGTAAATAAAAAATTTATTTTTTGAATTTTAATTAGTCAAATGATGTGATAAATCTCTTTTCTAGGATTTATCTAAATTTGTTTAGGAATTTAAAAGTCCTTATTAAACCAAAATTTTATCTCTATGAATGGAAGAAGTCATAGTAAGATACGTAACCTTTAACTAGGATTTTCCATATAAACCCAACTCAACTCTCCTGTGAAGGGCATAGGCTTGTTCTTCTTTTCTTTTTTAGAGGGGGACACAATTTTAAACTCTAACAAAGGAGCTTTTATGAAGTAAAGAAGATTCGCAAAAATAAAAAAAATTCTTTTTCGGGTACTGTTCTTTTTAAGAAGAAACAGTAGACCTTTTGGGAAGAGAAAATCAAGTATTGAAGATCTATTATAAAAACAACAATGATTTGTATCACTCTGAGGAGCAAATTAATATTGTGTCCATCAAATCATCTCTTCTTTTACCTTCTTCTATTTATTTTGTTTGATTATTTTGGTTTCTTTTAATTTTAATTTTATTTAATTTTTAATTTTATTTTGTTTAATTACTAATCATTATTTATTTTATTTTCTATGTTTGTGTCTGTGATTATGGATGGAGTTATATGAGATGAATTCATTGTAGAGAACAAAACCTATGAAGACCCATGAAATGCCATAGATTAAAACCTTTTGAAATTCTACATAGTTTTTTAGATCCCTTTTTTATTTATTTATTTATTTTTTGGTGTTGTTTTTGTGCTTATTTTGTTTTATAGGTTGTATTATTATTCTAATTTAATTTTAGTAGATTATTCCCAATAGTGGGATAATGAAATTTAACGTGTGTTGTGTGTTTTATTTTAATTAATTGATTAGTAAAATTAGGGTTTTAGTTGGGTAAATTAATTAAAATCAATGACATAGAAATCAAAATTAGGGTTTTAAAAATTAATTAGATTTATGTGAATAGAATTAGGGTTGCTTATTAATTATTTTATTTATTAATAATTTGTTAATTAATTGTTTAAAGTCACTTTAACTAAATTAGATTTTTTTATTTGTTGAATTCGTTTCTTTATCTGGATTTTATTCTATATAGAAGTTAATTAGTTTTAAGCTTAGTTAATCTTTTAAGCCTATTTCATTAGTAATTAGGCTTATTTTTTAGGCTCAATTAATTTAATAGGTTATTAATTTTAGGCTTAGTTAATTAAAATGAATCTTTAGGCTTATAATTAACTAGATTTAAGTTAGAAATAATTTAGGCTCACCAAGTTAATTAGATATAGCTCCACTTTAGTTTAGTTTAATTAATTTAGACTTAGCATATTAAATTAAAGTCTTTTTCATAATTTAGAATTAGGCTCATTTTAGAATTAAAATAAGTAGACTTAGGATTATTAATTAAAATTGAATAGGAATTAGGCACATTAGTCTTTAGGATCACTTATAAATTAAAACATGTAGATTAGACTAACTTAGGGATTGTGAACTTAAATGAATGCATTATTTACATATTTTTTCATTACTAATTTGCCTAAGGTTAATTATTTAAATAAGGGTTTATATGAAATTACATGTAAATAAAGGATAAGGTAGTAATTTATAAAGTAATTTTAAATGAACATGAGACTAAAAAAAGTTAGTATTCCATACCCAGAATCTCCTAGTTATAGTGCTAGTTTTCTTTTAGAGAATTAAGTACCACTACTTTCAATTTATCCCAATTATTACCCTGGTGGCGACTCCTCATCTCCACGTTATATCTTTGTGATATAGTAGTGTGTTCTTTAGAGCAATGAGTTCAAACAGTGTCATGGTTGCTAAAATCTTGGACGTGCGCTAAACCCCACCATCTATAGTGGTGACTCCATTGGGGATAAAAGATACTTATTCTACTTGTGTTCTTTATAATTATTTTATTCTTGCATTTATTTTTGCATGTCCGTACTAGTCGATAGCATTGGTTTATAATCCCTTGATTCCACTAGCTTCCTAGGATCGTAGATTAGCTAACCATCACTCTTAGCCTTAACTCGATTTAAGAGAGATTACTAATCTCATCTGAGCTATCGTCTCCGTTTAACTAGTATTTCTCGTGGAGATCGATCTGTAGAGGAGTACACCCGAGAGTTTCTTCGTCTGGGTAGATATGCAGAGGATCTGATGCGAGACCAGTATTTTATGGTCACTACGTACGTTACTGGTTTGGGTTCTGCTTTTGCTGGTATGCCTACAGCAGGCCTTACTCTGGAGTCTATGATTGAGTTAGCTAAGGAGATTGAGCTGAGGCTAGTTAGGCAGGGAGCGATGCCTGATTATTACCAGTTGGGAGTTCAGTCGAGTGAATTGCAGGCTACTCTGTATTTGAGTTTTTATGTTGGTTCGAGTAGTCAACAGCGAGGTCAAACTCAGCAAAGTCAGAGGCAGCAGCAGTGAGTGCATCGAAGCAGTAGACATGGCCGTGGAGGTCAGCGTAGATCGTTCAGATTTGGGTCAGGTGCTTCGAGCAGCAGCAGTGGTCGCAGTTCTGGATCAGCTGCCAGCGTTTATTAGATTTGTGGTAGAGTCCATCAGGGACCGTGTTATCTGACACCACTGACATGCTTCAGATGCGGGCAGACAGGACATTTTGCCAGATCGTGTCCTTATTCCGGGTATCAGCAGTCGCAGATTCCGTAATTCCCACAGCAGTCGATTGTTAGTGCTGCACCAGTTCCATTTCAGTTACCACTAGCTCAGCATCAGAGTTCCACACAGCTTGTTCCACAGCAGAGTCGTGGTAGAGGTACTAGAGGAGGTGCCAGAGGTGTTGGCCAGGCTTCTACCAGTCAGCAAGGAGGTCGAGGTCAGGCCAGAGTTTTTCATCTCACTCAGCAGGATGCTCAGGCATCTAATGCAGTCGTGGCAGGTATTGTTTCTGTTTGTTACCTGGATGCATGGGTTTTGTTTGATCCGGGTGCCACGCATTCGTTTGTTTCTCCTATTTTTGCTTCTAAATCTTATTGGCAAGCTTCGAGGATGGCTATTCTTTTATCTATTGCCACTCCTCTGAGCGATTCCTTGGACACCGATATTGTTCTTTCTGGTTGTTCAGTTCTCGTGGGAGATAGAGAATTACCCGCTGATTTGATTTTGTTGGATGTGATGGAGTTTGATGTTATTTTGGGAATGGATTGGTTATCTCAACACTATGTCGTGGTAGATTGCAGGAATAAAGAGGTGACCTTCAGAATTCCTGATGAAGAAGATTTGAAGTTTGTAGGTGATAGGAGTTCAGCACCTCAGAATCTTATTTCTGCTATTACAGCTAGGAAGTTGTTGAAGAAAGGTTGTCAGGGGTTTTTGGCATTGGTCAGGGATACTTCAGTGGAGAAGTTGTCACTCACAGATGTTCCTATTGCTTATGAGTTTCCTGATGTTTTTCCCGAGGAGTTGCCAGGTTTACCACCTCACAGAGATATTGAATTCTGTATAGATGTGGTTCCAGGTACTACTCCTATATCTATGCCACCCTATAGAATGGCTCCTGCAGAGTTGAAAGAGTTGAAGGAGCAGTTGCAAGAGTTGTTGGATAAGGGTTTTATCAGACCTAGTGTTTCTCCTTGGGGTGCACTAGTCCTGTTTGTGAAGAAGAAGGATGGTACCCTGAGACTGTGCATTGACTACAGAGAGCTGAATAAGGTGACAGTGAAGAACAAGTATCCTCTCCCAAGGATAGATGATTTGTTTGATCAACTACAGGGTGCACAGTTCTTTTCTAAAGTTGACTTGAGGTCGGGTTATCATCAGTTGTGGATTAGTGAAGCCGATGTTCCTAAGACAGCATTCTGCATTAGATATGGCCATTATGAGTTTCTGGTGATGTCTTTTGGTTTGACTAATGCACCAGCAGCTTTTATGGACCTGATGAACATGGTGTTCAGACTGTATATGGATCAGTTTGTGGTAGTCTTCATTGATGATATACTGATTTATTCAAGGAGTATGGAAGAGCATGTATATCACTTGAGGATTGTACTACAGACATTGAGAGATCATCAGCTTTATGCTAAATTCTCGAAGTGTGATTTCTGGATGGAGAGTGTTTCTTTTCTTGGACATGTAGTGTCTAAAGAAGGTATTCATGTTGATCCACAGAAGATTGAAGCAGTGTCTGAGTGGCCTAGACCTACTTCTGTTATAGAGATTCGAAGTTTTCTGGGTTTAGTCGGGTATTATAGGCAGTTTGTGCAAGATTTTTCTAGAATAGCAGCCCCTATGACTCGCTTGACTCAGAAGAATGTCAGATTCGAGTGGTCAGAGGCTTGTGAGAATAGTTTCCAGTTATTGAAGGAAAAGTTGACCACAACGCCAGTATTAGCTTTGCCTAATAGTATGGATAAGTTCACAGTTTACTGTGATGCCTCTAGAATTGGTCTTGGTTATGTGTTGATGCAGAATGGAAGGGTGATAGCCTATGCTTCGAGGCAGTTGAAGAAGCATGAGCAGAACTATCCTACACATGACATTGAAATGGCTGCAGTGATCTTTGCTTTGAAGATTTGGAGACATTATCTGTACGGGGTGACTTGTGAGATATTTACTGATCATAAGAGCCTTAAGTACATTTTTCAGCAGAGAGATCTGAATCTGAGGCAGAGGAGATGGTTGGAATTATTGAAGGATTATGATTGTGAGATTCTATATCATCCGGGTAAAGCTAATGTGGTAGCAGATGCCTTGAGTAGAAAGTCCTCAGGCAGTCTTGCTCACATCAGTGTTGAGAGGAGACCGTTGATCCAGGAGTTGCATCTGATGGTGGATCAAGGTCTGATGATGAAGATTAGTAGATCAGGTGGACTGCTAGCTCAGTTTAAAGTACGATCTGTACTGAGGGATAGGATTAAAGCAGCTCAGAGCCGAGATCCTATTCTTGAAGAGCTTGTAGAGAATGTCAGAGCAGGGAAGTTCACTGATTTCATACTTGATGATGACGGTGTGTTGTGGATCAGTGGTAGATTGTGTGTTCCTGACGTGGATGATTTGAGAGAGGAGATTTTAGAGGAAGCACATTCTACAGCTTATAGCGTACATCCAGGTGTTACTAAGATGTACCATAGTATCAGAGATTTATACTGGTGGGATGGATTGAAGAAGGATGTCGCTGATTATATTGCTAAGTGTCTGATGTGTCAGCAAGTGAAAGCTGAACATCAGAAGCCTTCTGGGAAGCTTCAGCCTCTTCCTATTCCAGAGTGGAAGTGGAAAAGGATAGCTATGGATTTTGTGGTCGGTTTACCTCGTTCGAAGGATGGATACGATTCCATCTGGGTGATTATAGATAGATTGATGAAGTCTGCATATTTCTTACCTGTGAAAGCCACTTATTCTGTAGCTAGATTGGCGAAGTTGTATGTGAAGCATATCGTGTGCCTTCATGGTGTACCTGTGTCCATTGTGTCAGACAGAGGTTCAATGTTTACTTCTCATTTTTGGCAGAAGTTGTAAGAAGCGATGGGCACTAGGTTAGATTTCAATACTGCTTTTCATCCTCAGACAGATGAGAGGATGATCCAGACACTGAAAGATATGTTGAGGATGTATGTCCTGGATTTGGGAGGTAGTTGGGATGATCATTTGCCACTCATTAAGTTTGCATATAATAACAGCTACCATAGCAGTATTGGTATGGCACCGTATGAGGCGTTGTATGGAAGGAAGTGTAGATTCCCTTTGAGTTGGGATGAGATTGGTGAGAGAGCTTTGACTGGACCTGAGATGGTTCAGGATGCTGCAGAGAAAGTCGCCGTGATTAAATGAAGATTAGAGACCGCAGTTAGTAGACAGAAGAGTTATATAGATCCTAGGCGTAGAGATGTGTAGTTTCAGGTTGGAGATTTCATTTTTCTAAAGGTATCTCCGATGAAGGGTGTTATGAGATTTGGTAGGAAGGGTAAGTTAGCACCGAGATATATTGGACCGTTTGAGATTCTGGAGAGAGTTGACACTGTTGCATATCGGTTGGATTTGCCTCCGAATATGTCACAGGTGCATCCAGTATTTCATATCTCGATGTTGAGGAAGTATATCTCAGACCCTTCACACGTGTTGCAACCCGACAGTGTAGAAGTGAGTGAAGATTTGACGTTTGTGGAAGAACTTGTGGCGATCGTAGATTATCAAGTTCGACAGTTGCATTCGAAGCAGATTCCGATGGTCAAGGTTCTATGGCGTAGCGACAGAGTTGAGGAGCATACGTGGGAGACTGAAGTTGAGATGTGAGCTTCTTACCCGTATCTCTTTCCTTCTTGATCTTATTTTCTGAAATTCGGGAACGAATTCTTGTAAGGGGGGAAGACTGTAATATCCCGTGTTTTTAAATATTTTAACACTGTATCGGGATATGCAGTGTTAATAATTTTTGTATACACATTACGATATTTTTACGAGTTGATATTTATTTAAAACCTATTTTTATTATTGTGTCTTATTTACAGTGCTTTACGTAAAATTTTAAAATATTAAATATTTTAAAATATTAAACACCATGTATTTCATGTATATCTTATTTACAGAACTCATACATATTTTAAAATATTAAACACCATGTATACATGTAATTATTTATTTAATTAGGATTTAATATATTATCCTAATATTTTATTAATTAATTAATTATTTTATTGTTATTTAATTATTTTTAATTAATGTTAAATTTTAAAATATTAAATATTTAGTGTGTGGTGTATATTTAATGTGTGTAATTTAATATTATTTTATTATATAGTATAAAGTATATATATATATACATATAATATATCAAAAAACACAACTTTTGGAAAATTACCGTTTTGCCCCTGACTACTCCTTCTTCCCCGATCTTCACCCTCACCGCCGTTCGATGCCTGTAACTGCCGATTTCTCACCGTTAGTGTGCCGTTTGGTGTGCCACCACCTTCTCCAGCCTTCCTCGCCGCCTGTAGCAGCGGATTCCGGCGCTTGGAAGCCATTTTTGACCGGAGAAGCCGAAAGTTGAGCTAACGTCGTTCACGACGATTCCGGCCACCATTTTCGACACCACCGGTCTCTTTCTTCTCCTTGAGCTCCGGTGAGTGTGATTCTAGCTTTGGTTTGAGCTTAACTGGTCTTTATTTGCTTAGGTTTCGAATTTTTTATTTCGTCCATATTAGGTTTTTGATTTTTTTGATCTTCGAATTGATTGATTCATGAAAAATCCCTTCATAAATTTTGATCCTTGTAGTTTAATCTACATGTGTGAATTTTTGTGGAATTTTTGGAGATTATTTGGATTTTTGGGTATTTTTGAATATTTTAATATTATTTTCTAATTTTCGGAAATTAATTATTTAAATTATGAAATTGTGTTTTATGGTTAAATTAGGTGTTGAAATGAATTATAGGAATTTATTTGGAATTTTTATGAATTTCTATGTATTTATTTTGAATTATTGAAGTTTATGTAATTTTGGGAAATTAGGGTTAATTATGTTTTTAATTGAATATAATTGGTAAATTGAGTTTAATTATTGATATTATTGATAAATATGTTGAGAAAATTAATTTTGGATGATTATACTATTTTTGGTGAATTTTTGAATGAATTTTAGTATATTTACATATATAGGGGTATTTTGGTAATTTTACACAAAATTGGCTAAAAATGTAATTTAATTGGTTTAATAGTTATTTAAGGTATAAAAATGATTTCTACAAATTATTTAGTATTTTTAACTAATTAGAACTATTTTTCATGAATTATTTTCAATTATATATATAATATACGATTTTACTAATAAAATGAGTTTTTATCGATTTTTACAGTGTTTTAAGGTTAATTATGTAATTTTTACCTATAAAATGTATTTCTAGGTTATAAGGGTAATTTTGGTATTTTTTGAAATTGTTATGTGTTTGTGGACCCCGGTCGGTAGACTGTCGTTTGGAGTCCGATCGAGGGGTTGTGGATTTGTTTTGAGCTTATTTTTCGAAGTGTGTTTCTTTGCAGGGTCGACTCTACTCTCTGAGTAGAGAGATGTCTGTTTTACAGGGGAGGTTCTGCCGAATTTTCGTTAGAATTCTCGTAAAATGTGATATCCGGTCGAACCCTAATTTTGATTCTGTGTTTAATATTCTAGATCGAATTCTAGGATTTTCTGCTAGGTATACTGATGTCTGTTATTATTGCTTATTTAGTTGTGCCGAGACCGAGGCCTAGTGGACCAGGCCCATTGGACCCATCTCGAGGATGCATGATTTAGAAATATACGTTTTATTTTGATTAAAATGCATAAATAATGTGATTTGTATTTAAGTATATTTTTGGTTTATTTTTAGTTTATTTTTTTTGGTATATATTAAATTATATGCATGTTTTGTAAATAAAATATATTTAAAATGTTTTTAAATATATTTCTAGCTTATTTTACAATTTGATTGGATTTATTTGACGTATATATACTCGAAATATACCGGATTTATTTTTGGTATATTTCCAGTATATATATGGTTTATAATGTTATTTTATTTAATCTCATGCATCATTTTTTTTTTATGAATGAATGTTTTACATTATTAATGAAGGATATCAATAGAACGTGCTACCTAGTGGGCAGCACTAGGACCGAGTATGTACCGATATGCCTATAGCATTTAGGCTATATTACTAACCTATTTGTGGATATTGATGGGAATATGATTATTTGATGTGTGAGATGTGATTTAGGTGTGATTGCTGGAGCTCGGTTGACCAAGTGTCTCGGGGCCAATCACACTGGCAGTCAAACTGCTGGAGCTCGGTTGACTTAGTGTCTCGGGGCCAGTCTACTGTTTAAATGGATTAAGTGGATATATTTGGATTAAGTGAGCTTGTATGGCTAGAGTGTTGTCTAACACTGTTTTGAGGCTGCGATATTATAGGGTTCTATTTGATCCTTCATAAATAGTGATTTTCAATAAATATATAAAGTGATTTTATTGCATCTGTGTGTATTTTCCTGTATATATATTTATATATATACTTTTGACTATATGCATTGTCATTTAGTATGCATGTATATATATTCTAGTAATTCACTCAGTGAGGTCTGACTCCCCTCCGTTGACTAATTTTTCAGGAGAGTCAATATCTTCAGACCTTTGTAGCAGGCCTATACGCCGGATTTCTTCCGCCCCAGCTTCTTTGTGTAAACTGCTTACTTGAGTTTTATTTTTATATATATCTAGACACTGCAGTAGTTGTAAATTAATTGTGGGATTTTATGTATTATATTTATGTGAGATATTGTATTATATGTGAACTGGATTTGTATTAAGAGTTTTATATATATATGAGATGAATATTTAATTTAAATCTAGTTGGTGAAAATAATATTGTGATATTTATGATATTTATTTTCGCTGCATTATATATATTGTTATTATCATTGCACATTTATTTTATTTTTAGGCTTGCTACGGGTTCCGGATTTGAAAGAATTCCCGTTCCCTAGCGCCGGTCATGGCCCCTATTTTGGGTCTTGACAAAAAATCTATAGAACCACTGGAATAAGAAACAACTTAACTAGGGGCACACAACAAGGAAGTACTAGCCGGGTTGTGGAAGTGCATGTTGTTCAACAACCAAGGAGATTCTCTAATTTTAACCAACCCCTATCAAAAGTCTTAGACTGTCTGATGTAAAAGGGCTTGCTCAAAACCCCTTACCTTTTCCAAAACTACCAAACCCAAATGTCCTAGGATATGACCCAAACAGTTATTGTAAATTCCACTAAGTTACTGGCCATTCCACAGATACCTACACCCACCTTAAACATAAAATCCAAAACCCTATAGACTCTGAAAAGATTATAAACCCTGAAAGTCTAAGTACCAGAAATAATCTTTTCCTAAACTATTAAAATGTGCCACCCCCAACCACTATGATGATCAACCCAAGAGTAAGTGAGGAAGAAGTGCTAAACTCCTTTGAGGACCTGGACCTTAAAACCAATGATAAATCTCCTAATACCCTTAAAGATATGGAAAGAGTAGAAAACTTATTGGGACAACCTTCAGGCCAATTTTATTATAAGGTGTTTTACTCCAAACCACCTTTTTTTGATATACCTATTGAGTCAATTGTGCCTATAGGATGGGATGAAAAGTTTGATGATGAGAAACTACTAGATAAAAAAGAAAAATGCATAATTGAGGTACAGAAAGATAAAGTCATAGAGACAGCTGGCGAGAAGAAGCAAGAATAACCACTTTGACAGCCACCTGAAGGATAGCCACCTTGAGCCTTAACATTTAAAATAGAGAATAAATTTTTTGTTATTTTCTTTGAATAACATTTTAGACTCTTTAGAACTTTTGTTTTAGTGATTGATGATATAAATTCTAATCATGCTTACTTATGTAATGTGCATTTTTATGGTACTGTGCCTTGTGATATTGATTACATTTGCATGTTTGACATAAATTTGATCAAATTAGATTCATTCAGCATACGCATAAATGCAAATTTAAAAAAAATCATATATCACATGATGTAACTTCTGAAGATAAGAAATTTGAGGAAAAAATAAAAAGAATGATAAAAAAAAAAAGAGAAAGAACAAAGAGAGAGAAAAAGAAAGGAAAAAAGAACAGTAAGCTAAAATTAGAGAGAAAAAAATTCAGGACTAGCTGATAACAAAATTTGTATCATGTGATGTAATGAATGTTCTCATTTTTACCTTAATGAATGAGTAAAATTGAATTTGAAATTTTTGTTCAAATATCGCATATTTGTCCTTATCATATTGCATAAGTATCTGAATGGAAAGATAATACATAATGAAAGCTAAATCAGAGCTATGAGATCACTATTTTTATTTTCTTTTTTTGTCACCCCTTTGTGATTTTATTTATAAGTCTAGTGTCCTTTTGTACATAAATAATTTAGGTGGCTCAATAACTTGCATTGTAACCCATACCTTGTAACTATCATCAATCATTACATCAGCATCAAGCCTCATATTCTGCTCCAGAGTTCTTCAAAGAGTAGGTACATGTAATATCCCGTGTTTTTAAAAATATTTTTACACTGTACCGGGATATGCAGTGTCAATAATTTTGACTGTATATACGATATTTTTATGAGTTGATATGTATTTTAAACCTATTTTAATTACTGTCTATTATTTTCAGTGTCTTACGTAAAATTTTCTTGGGACTTTCATTTTCGGGGAAATTTTCACGTAAACAATTTATTATTAATTATGTTAAATGTATTTACGGGTTTGCATGAACTCATACATATTTTTAAATTAATAAATAAAGCTTGTGTGTGTATATTTATTTAATTAGGGTTTATTATTACCCTAATATTTTATTATTTATTTATTATTATTTGATTATTTTATTTATTATTAAATTATTAAAATTTATTATTTTTTTCTTTTTTCTTTTTTTTTTTCTTTTTTTTTCTTTTTCTTTTCCTTTTTCTTTCTTTTTCTTTTCCTTTCTCTTTCCTTTTTCTTTCTTTTTCTTTTTCTTCTTCTTCTTCTTTCTCTCCCGCCCGACGCCGACCACCATTTTTCTCACCGCCGTTTCTCCCTCCTCCGGCCACCGTTTTTGACACCGCCGGTCTCTATCTTCTCCTTGAGCTCCGGTGAGTGTTATTCTAGCTTTGGTTTGAGCTAAAATGGTCTAGAATTGCTTAGGTTTCGATTTGAAGTTTTCGGCCTCTTTGGGTTTTCGATTTTTTTGAGCTTTGATTTGGATGATTCATGGAAACTTCCTTCACAAATGTTGTTCCTGGTAGCTTAATCTTCATGTATGAATTTTTGTAGAATTTTTGGAGGTTGTTTGGATTTTTGGGTATTTTTGAATATTTTAATATTATTTTTGAATTTTCGGAAATTAATTATTTAAATTATGAAATTGGAGTTTATGGTTGAATTAGGTGTTGAAATGAATTATAGAAATTTATTTGGAATTTTTATGAATTTCTAAGTATTTATTTTTAATTATTGAAGTTTATGTGATTTTGGAAAATTAAGTTAATTGTGTTTTAAATTGAATTTAATTGGTTAATTGAGTTTAATTATTGATATTATTGATAAATATGTTGAGAAAATTAATTTTGGATAATTGTATGATTTTTGGTGAATTTTTGAAGTAATTTAGGTATATATATATATATAGGGGTATTTTGGTAATTTTACCCTAAATTGTCTAAAAATGTAATTTAATTGGTTTTAATATTTATTTAAGGTATAAAAATGATTTCTACAAATTATTTAGTATTTTTAACTAATTAAAACTATTTTTCGGGAATTATTTTCAATTATATATATAATATACGGTTTTTCTAATAAAATGAGTTTTAATCGGTTTTTACAGTGTTTCAAGATTTATTATGTAATTTCTACGTATGAAATGTATTTTTATGATTTAAGGATATTTTTTGGTATATTTGAATATATATTCTGTGTTTGTGGACCCCGGTCGACAGATTGTAGTCTGGAGTCCGACCGAGGGGTTGTGATGGATTGTGGTGTTTATTTTTGAAGTGTATTTTCTTTGCAGGGTCGGCTCTACTCTTTTGAGTAGAGAGATGTCCGTTTTACAGGGGAGGTTCTACCGGATTTTCGGTAGAATTCTCGTAAAACGTGATATCTAGTCGAACCCTAATTTTCGATTCTGTGTTGAATACTCTAGATTTAATTCTAGGATTTCTGTTAGGGTTATTCTGATGTCGATTAATTATTTCTTGTTTAGTTGCGCCGAGACCGAGGGTTAGTGGACCAGGCCCGTCGGACCTGTCTCGTGGAGCTCATTAGGTGAGTTACTATATTATATATATATGCTTAGGATGCATGATTTAGAAAATGCATGTTTTATTTTGACTAAATATGCATAAATAACATGATTTATATTCAAGTATATTTTTGGTATATTTTTGGTATATAATAAATTATATACATGTTTTAATAATAAAATATATTTAAAATGTTTTTAAATATATTTTTAGTTTAATTCATGATTTGATTGAATTTATTTGATGTATATATACTCAAAATATACCTGGTTTATGTTTGGTATATTTTCGGTATATATATGGTTTATATTGTTGATTTATTTAAATTCATGCATCATGTATTTGTGAATGAATGTTTTATTATTTATCACTGAAGGATATCAATAGAACGTGCTACCTAGTGGGCAGCACTAGGACCGAGTACGTACCGGTACGCCTATAGCTTTAGGCTATATTACTAACTTATTTGTGGATATTGAATTGATTATGATTATTGATATGTGTGAGATGTGGTTTGGGTGTGATTGCTGGAGCTCGGTTGACCAAGTGTCTCGGGGCCAATCACACTGGCAGTTAGACTGCTGGAGCTCGGTTGACTTAGTGTCTCGGGGCCAGTCTACTGTCCAAATGGATTAAGTGGATATATTTGGAATCAGTGAGCCTGTATGGCTAGAGTGTTGTTTAACACTATTTTTCTGAGGTTGCGATATTCTAGGGTTCTATGTGATCCTTCATAAAAGTTAATTTTCAGACAAAATATATAAAATGATTTTTCTGCATCTGTATGAATTTGCCTGTATATATACATATTACTCATATACTGTTGACTGTATGCATTATCACTTAGAGTGTATGTATATATATTATAGTAATTCACTCAGTGAGGTCTGACTCCCCTCCGTTGACTATTTTTCAGGAGAGTCAACTTCCTCAGACCTCAGTAGCAGGTCGATACGCCGGATTTCTTTCGCCCCGGCTTCTTTATGTAAATTGTCTACTTGAGTCTTATTTATTTTATCTAGACACTGCAGTAGTTGTAAATTAAAGTATTGGATTTTATGTATTTGTTTTAAAGAGATGTATTATGTTAAAACTGGATTTGTATAAAGATTATACATTTATGAGATTATATATGTGATGTGATGAGTTTTGAATTATATCCAGTTGTTATGGATGATATTGTAATATTTATGATTTTATTTTCCGCTGCATATTATATTTTTATGGTTATTATTGCATTTTTATTTTATTTTTAGGCTTGCTACGGGTTCCGGATTCGAAAGAATTCCCGTTCCCTAGCGCCGGTCATGGCCCCTGTTTTGGGTCGTGACAAAGTTGGTATCAGAGCGAAGTTGGTATCAGAGCGAAGTTCGTATCAGAGTGGAGTTCTGTGTCAGGGCTTAGTTTTGTGAGTTGTGGCCCTAGTTTTAAAGTTGTGTTTTCTGTTGGACTACTGCAGTGTATTAGGTTCGAGTATGTCTTGATGAGTATTCCTTGCTGTAGTTTTCAGCGTTATTCCTCTGTTGTCTGTCTTGTCTGAATCTTTCCGTTTGTCTTTTCAGAATGAGGAGGCGAGCGCGTGTCGCTCCACCGGTCGTTGAGGCCGAGGATGATGAGTCTTTTCAGGACGAGGTTTTACCTCCTGAGCAGCCAGTTAGACGTAGAGGTCGTGGCAGGGGTAGACCTCGAGGAGCGGCAGGTCGCCGTAGGCAGAGAGAGTTACAGGACGAGGAGCCTGTTGAGCTTGAGTTTGATGTTCCTGTTCCTCCAGTTGTTCAGCCTGCCTATCAGCAGGGTATGTCTGACCCTGAGGCAGCTTTGTTCTATGCCAGAGTTGGCAGGATTGCTTTTGATGGTACTTCTGATCCTTTAGATTTTCTGCATGCGATTGAGACTAGGACTCGGACTGCTCATACCGAGTACCAGAGGATCATGATCGTTGAGTTGTCTGTCGAGGGACCAGCCTTGGATTGGTTTATTCAGATGATCCAGCCTTATATGATGACGATGACGTGGGCTCAGTTTCGAGAGCGATTCATGAGGAGATTTTGTCCAAAGCCTCTTCGTTTGAGCTATCGTCTTCGTTTGACTAGTATTTCTCATGGAGATCGATCAGTAGAGGAGTATACCCGAGAGTTTCTTCGTCTGGGTAGATATGCTGAGGATCTGATGCGAGATCAGTATTTCGCTGTTACTACCTATGTTACTGGTTTGGGTTCAGCTTTTGCTGGTATGCCTACAGCAGGTCTTACTCTGGAGTCGGTGATTGAGCTAGCTAAGGAGATTGAGCTGAGGTTAGTTAGGCAGGGAGCGATGCCTGATTATTACCAGTTGGGAGTTCAGTCGAGTGGATCGCAGGCTACTCCGTATTCGAGTTTTCATGTTGGTTCGAGTAGTCAGCAGCGAGGTTCGACTCAGCAGAGTCAGAGACAGCAGCAGCGAGTGCATCGGAGTAGTAGACATGGTCGTGGAGGTCAGCGTAGATCATTCAGATTTGGGTCAGGTGCTTCGAGCAGCAGCAGTGGTCGTAGTTCTGGATCAGCGGCCAGTGTTTGTCAGACTTGTGGTAGAGTCCATCAGGGACCGTGTTATCTGACACCGTTGACATGTTTCAGATGCGGGCAGACAGGACATTTTGCCAGATCGTGTCCTTACCCCGGATATCAGCAGCAGCAGATTCCGCGATTCCCACAGCAGTCGATTGCTAGTGCAGCACCCGTGCCATTTCAGTTACCACCAGCTCAGCATCAGAGTTCTACTCAGTTTGTTCCACAGCAGAGTCGTGGTAGAGGTACGAGAGGAGGTGCCCGAGGTGTTGGCCAGGCTTCTACCAGTCAGCAGGGAGGTCGAGGTCAGGCCAGAGTTTTCCATCTGACTCAGCAGGATGCTCAGGCATCTAATGCAGTCGTGGCAGGAATAAGGAGGTGATTTTCAGAATTCCTGGTGAAGAAGATTTTAAGTTTGTTGGTGACAGGAGTTCAGCACCTCAGAATCTTATTTCGGCTATTGCAGCTAGGAAGTTATTGAGGAAAGGTTGTCAGGGGTTTTTGGCATTGGTTAGGGATACGTCAGTGGAGAAGTTGTCACTCACAGATGTTCCTGTTGCTTGTGAGTTTCCTGATGTTTTTCCCGAGGAGTTGCCAGGTTTACCACCTCACAGAGAGATTGAGTTCTGTATAGATGTGGTTCCAGGTATTACTCCTATATCTATGCCACCTTATCGTATGGCTCCTGCAGAGTTGAGAGAGTTGAAGGAGCAGTTGCAAGAGTTGTTGGATAAGGGTTTTATCAGACCTAGTGTTTCTCCTTGGGGTGCACCAGTCTTGTTTGTGAAGAAGAAGGATGGTACCCTGAGACTGTGCATTGACTACAGAGAGTTGAATAAGGTGACAGTGAAGAACAAGTATCCTCTCCCGAGGATAGATGATTTGTTTGATCAGCTCCAGGGTGCACAGTTCTTTTCTAAGGTTGACTTGAGGTCGGGTTATCATCAGCTGCGGATCAGTGAAGCTGATATTCCTAAGACAGCATTCCGCACTCGTTATGGTCATTATGAGTTTCTGGTGATGTCTTTTGGTTTGACTAATGCACCAGCAGCTTTTATGGACCTGATGAACAGAGTATTCCAACCGTATGTGGATCAGTTTGTGGTAGTCTTCATTGATGATATACTGGTATATTCGAGGAGTATGGAAGAGCATGTATATCACTTGAGGATTGTACTACAGACACTGAGAGATCATCAGCTTTATGCTAAATTCTCGAAGTGTGATTTCTGGATGGAGAGTGTTTCTTTTCTTGGACACGTAGTGTCTAAAGAAGGTATTCAGGTTGATCCACAGAAGATTGAAGCAGTATCTGAGTGGCCTAGACCTACTTCAGTTACTGAGATTCGGAGTTTTCTGGGTTTAGCCGGGTATTATAGGCGATTTGTGCAGGATTTTTCCAGGATAGCAGCCCCTATGACTCGCTTGACTCAGAAGAATGTTAGATTTGAGTGGTCAGAAGCTTGTGAGAATAGTTTTCAGTTGTTGAAGGAGAAGTTGACCACAGCGCCAGTATTAGCTTTGCCTAATAGTGTGGATAAGTTCACAGTTTACTGTGATGCCTCTAGAATTGGTCTTGGTTGTGTGTTGATGCAGAATGGAAGGGTGATAGCCTATGCTTCGAGGCAGTTGAAGAAGCATGAGCAGAACTATCCTACACATGATCTTGAGATGGTTGCAGTGATCTTTGCTTTGAAGATTTGGAGACATTATTTGTACGGGGTGACTTGTGAGATATTTACTGATCACAAGAGCCTTAAGTACATTTTTCAACAGCGAGATTTGAATCTAAGGCAGAGAAGATGGTTGGAATTGTTGAAGGATTATGATTGTGAGATTCTTTACCATCCGGGTAAAGCTAATGTGGTAGCAGATGCCTTGAGTAGGAAGTCTTCAGGTAGTCTTGCTCACATCGGTGTTGAGAGGAGACCATTGATCCAGGAGTTGCATCTGATGGTGGATCAAGGTCTGATGATGAAGATCAGTAGATCAGGTGGACTGTTAGCTCAGTTTAAAGTACGATCTGTGCTAAGGGATAGGATTAAAGCAACTCAGAGCCGAGATCCTATTCTGGAAGAGCTTGCAGAGAATGTCAGAGCAGGGAAGTTCACTGATTTCACACTTGATGATGATGGTGTGTTGTGGATCAGTGGTAGATTATGTGTTCCTGATGTGGATGATTTGAGAGAAGAGATCCTAGAGGAAGCACATTCTACAGCTTACAGCGTTCATCCTGGTGTTACTAAGATGTACCACAGTATCAGAGATCTATACTGGTGGGATGGATTGAAGAAGGATGTTGCTGATTATGTTGCTAAGTGCTTGACGTGTCAGCAAGTGAAAGCCGAACATCAGAAGCCTTCTGGGAAGCTTCAGCCTCTTCCTATTCCCGAGTGGAAGTGGGAAAGGATAGCTATGGATTTTGTGGTCGGTTTACCTCGTTCGAAGGATGGATACGATTCCATCTGGGTGATTGTAGACAGATTGACAAAGTCTGCACATTTCTTGCCTGTGAAAGCCACATATTCAGTTGCTAGATTGGCGAAGTTGTACGTGAAGCATATTGTGTGCCTTCATGGAGTACCTGTGTCCATTGTGTCAGACAGAGGTTCGGTGTTTACTTCTCGTTTTTGGCAGAAGTTGCAGGAAGCGATGGGCACTAGGTTGGATTTCAGTACTGCTTTTCATCCTCAGACAGATGGTCAGTCTGAGAGGACGATCCAGACACTGGAAGATATGTTGAGGATGTGTGTCATGGATTTGGGAGGTAGCTGGGATGATCATTTATCGCTTGTTGAGTTTGCATATAATAACAGCTACCATAGCAGTATTGGTATGGCACCATATGAGGCGTTGTATGGAAGGAAGTGTAGATCCCCGTTGAGTTGGGATAAGATTGGTGAGAGAGCTTTGACTGGACCAGAGATGGTTCAGGATGCTGCAGAGAAAGTCGCCGTGATCA
The DNA here is from genome assembly GCA_947683625.1 of Mallotus nudiflorus. NCBI lineage: Eukaryota > Viridiplantae > Streptophyta > Magnoliopsida > Malpighiales > Euphorbiaceae > Mallotus > Mallotus nudiflorus. Next base: position 207,500 of record CANTUR010000136.1, on the reverse strand, counting down.
AGCGCAGGTTAGAGACCGCAGTTAGCAGACAGAAGAGTTATGCGGATCCTAGGCGCAGAGATGTGGAGTTTCAGGTTGGAGATTTCGTTTTTCTGAAAGTATCTCCGATGAAGGGTGTGATGAGATTTGGCAGGAAGGGTAAATTAGCACCGAGATATATTGGACCGTTTGAGATTCTGGAGAGAATTGGCACTGTTGCATATCGGTTGGATTTGCCTCCGAGTATGTCACAGGTGCATCTAGTATTTCATATCTCGATGTTGAGGAAGTATATCTCAGATCCTTCACATGTGTTGCAACCTGACAGTGTGGAAGTGAGTGAAGATTTGACGTTTGTGGAAGAACCTGTGGCGATCGTTGATTTTCAAGTTCGACAGTTGCGATCGAAGCAGATTCCGATGGTCAAGGTTTTGTGGCGTAGCGACAGAGTTGAAGAGCATACGTGGGAGACTGAAGCTGAGATGCGAGCTTCTTACCCGTATCTCTTTCCTTCCTGATTCTGTAATCTTGTTTTTAGAATTCGGGGACGAATTCCTGTAAGGGGGGAAGACTGTAATATCCCGTGTTTTTAAAAATATTTTTACACTGTACCGGGATATGCAGTGTCAATAATTTTGACTGTATATACGATATTTTTATGAGTTGATATGTATTTTAAACCTATTTTAATTACTGTCTATTATTTTCAGTGTCTTACGTAAAATTTTCCCGGGACTTTCATTTTCGGGGAAATTTTCACGTAAACAATTTATTATTAATTATGTTAAATGTATTTACGGGTTTGCATGAACTCATACATATTTTTAAATTAATAAATAAAGCTTGTGTGTGTATATTTATTTAATTAGGGTTTATTATTACCCTAATATTTTATTATTTATTTATTATTATTTGATTATTTTATTTATTATTAAATTATTAAAATTTATTATTTTTTTCTTTTTTCTTTTTTTTTTCTTTTTCTTTTCCTTTCTCTTTCCTTTTTCTTTCTTTTTCTTTTTCTTCTTCTTCTTCTTTCTCTCCCGCCCGACACCGACCACCATTTTTCTCACCGCCGTTTCTCCCTCCTCCGGCCACCGTTTTTGACACCGCCGGTCTCTATCTTCTCCTTGAGCTCCGGTGAGTGTTATTCTAGCTTTGGTTTGAGCTAAAATGGTCTAGAATTGCTTAGGTTTCGATTTGAAGTTTTCGGCCTCTTTGGGCTTTCGATTTTTTTGAGCTTTGATTTGGATGATTCATGGAAACTTCCTTCACAAATGTTGTTCCTGGTAGCTTAATCTTCATGTATGAATTTTTGTAGAATTTTTGGAGGTTGTTTGGATTTTTGGGTATTTTTGAATATTTTAATATTATTTTTGAATTTTCGGAAATTAATTATTTAAATTATGAAATTGGAGTTTATGGTTGAATTAGGTGTTGAAATGAATTATAGAAATTTATTTGGAATTTTTATGAATTTCTAAGTATTTATTTTTAATTATTGAAGTTTATGTGATTTTGGAAAATTAAGTTAATTGTGTTTTAAATTGAATTTAATTGGTTAATTGAGTTTAATTATTGATATTATTGATAAATATGTTGAGAAAATTAATTTTGGATAATTGTATGATTTTTGGTGAATTTTTGAAGGTATAAAAATTAGAAATTTTTTTAGAAATTTTAGAAATTTTTTTGGTAATTTTACCCTAAATTGTCTAAAAATGTAATTTAATTGGTTTTAATATTTATTTAAGGTATAAAAATGATTTCTACAAATTATTTAGTATTTTTAACTAATTAAAACTATTTTTCGGGAATTATTTTCAATTATATATATAATATACGGTTTTTCTAATAAAATGAGTTTTAATCGGTTTTTACAGTGTTTCAAGATTTATTATGTAATTTCTACGTATGAAATGTATTTTTATGATTTAAGGATATTTTTTGGTATATTTGAATATATATTCTGTGTTTGTGGACCCCGGTCGACAGATTGTAGTCTGGAGTCCGACCGAGGGGTTGTGATGGATTGTGGTGTTTATTTTTGAAGTGTATTTTCTTTGCAGGGTCGGCTCTACTCTTTTGAGTAGAGAGATGTCCATTTTACAGGGGAGGTTCTGCCGGATTTTCGGTAGAATTCTCGTAAAACGTGATATCCAGTCGAACCCTAATTTTCGATTCTGTGTTGAATACTCTAGATTTAATTCTAGGATTTCTGTTAGGGTTATTCTGATGTCGATTAATTATTTCTTGTTTAGTTGCGCCGAGACCGAGGGTTAGTGGACCAGGCCCGTCGGACCTGTCTCGTGGAGCGCATTAGGTGAGTTACTATATTATATATATATGCTTAGGATGCATGATTTAGAAAATGCATGTTTTATTTTGACTAAATATGCATAAATAACATGATTTATATTCAAGTATATTTTTGGTATATTTTTGGTATATAATAAATTATATACATGTTTTAATAATAAAATATATTTAAAATGTTTTTAAATATATTTTTAGTTTAATTCATGATTTGATTGAATTTATTTGACGTATATATACTCAAAATATACCTGGTTTATGTTTGGTATATTTTCGGTATATATATGGTTTATATTGTTGATTTATTTAAATTCATGCATCATGTATTTGTGAATGAATGTTTTATTATTTATCACTGAAGGATATCAATAGAACGTGCTACCTAGTGGGCAGCACTAGGACCGAGTACGTACCGGTACGCCTATAGCTTTAGGCTATATTACTAACTTATTTGTGGATATTGAATTGATTATGATTATTGATATGTGTGAGATGTGGTTTGGGTGTGATTGCTGGAGCTCGGTTGACCAAGTGTCTCGGGGCCAATCACACTGGCAGTTAGACTGCTGGAGCTCGGTTGACTTAGTGTCTCGGGGCCAGTCTACTGTCCAAATGGATTAAGTGGATATATTTGGAATCAGTGAGCCTGTATGGCTAGAGTGTTGTTTAACACTATTTTTCTGAGGTTGCGATATTCTAGGGTTCTATGTGATCCTTCATAAAAGTTGATTTTCAGACAAAATATATAAAATGATTTTTCTGCATCTGTATGAATTTGCTTGTATATATACATATTACTCATATACTGTTGACTGTATGCATTATCACTTAGAGTGTATGTATATATATTATAGTAATTCACTCAGTGAGGTCTGACTCCCCTCCGTTGACTATTTTTCAGGAGAGTCAACTTCCTCAGACCTCAGTAGCAGGTCGATACGCCGGATTTCTTCCGCCCCGGCTTCTTTATGTAAATTGTCTACTTGAGTCTTATTTATTTTATCTAGACACTGCAGTAGTTGTAAATTAAAGTATTGGATTTTATGTATTTGTTTTAAAGAGATGTATTATGTTAAAACTGGATTTGTATAAAGATTATACATTTATGAGATTATATATGTGATGTGATGAGTTTTGAATTATATCCAGTTGTTATGGATGATATTGTAATATTTATGATTTTATTTTCCGCTGCATATTATATTTTTATGGTTATTATTGCATTTTTATTTTATTTTTAGGCTTGCTACGGGTTCCGGATTCGAAAGAATTCCCGTTCCCTAGCGCCGGTCATGGCCCCTGTTTTGGGTCGTGACAGTACAATTGATTTTAGCTTTAAGAACTCGCTTCATTTAGTTTGCCCAATCCTCTACATCTTCAATGCATGAGATTGTAACTAATAAGGTTAGTATGTCAAAGGATCAACAATAATAGTAAACGAGTTAAGTCTTTTGAAGAATAACATGAATGAATTCAGAATGAAACTGGGGGCAAAATGTAATTTTGGGGATAAATTACAGAATGGTAAGTCTGCATTCAAAGAGCGAAGATGGAACATTGAAGTATAAGAGCTAGTATAAGAGATCCCAGGGCAGAAAGAAGTAAACTACAAGTATACAAATACATCAGTTTTCATATAGTAAAGCAGTAATAAAAAAGAAAAGTTCAATAATGCATCAGTCAATAATAAGCTCCAGTGTAAAGCCATGGACCATATTTGCTAGCTTGGTCATCAGTCCGATGAACTGTATCAGAAGCTCTGACATCAAAAGTACCAACAACGAAGCATTCAATGCTCAAAACTACAAGCTACTGATAAAGCATATTATTCTTATACTCTAAGATTAGCAATATAGCTTTATTCTAAATAGAAGATCTACTAGAATCATGCATATTATACATAAGATGCATACACTTGCATACATCTTTTTGTGAAATACCTGTTTTGCATAATAAAAGTCTTTGGTCCAAGTCAAGATTGTACAAATACTTTGCTACTAACATTCAAAATTAATATTGTAAAAGTGCATGAAAGTAGTAAGAATATTCACATATGAAGCATCTGAAGAAGTAAAATAGGAAGAGCAATATTATCAAGGTGAACCTTGTGCTGCAAGCATCAACAGGACTTAAGACTGTAGGAGCCCAATAAATTATGGGCCTATCCAACAAAGGAATATCATCGATAGTGGTACTTGTAAAAGTATCATCCTGGCAACCTTAGGAGGATGGGTAGGAGGCTTAAGCTCTTTAGACTCATCTCTATAGCCTCTTTTGAAGCATCACCTGGAGTCTTAATAAAAGGAAAACCTACTTCCATGAACTATGAATTTAAATGATAGTCAAAACATGAAGAGTAATAAAAGACAATCATACCTCAGATGGATCAATAGGAATATGCTCCAACAGATGCTCCTAACTATATCTCTGATAACCATGAGAATGCTCAAGCAAAGACAAAGCATCAAATCCTTGAAACACCTCTCTCGATTCGTGATCAAAAGGTTTAGTATACAAGTGATACATTTGTCAACCCTAAAAAGGGAAGAATGCACTCAAAACTTAAAATAAATGCACTCCAAAAAATTATTTGATCATGAAATAAGACCTTTAACTCCTAAACCTTTTTTGCAGGAGATATCAATAAGAGGAACGAAGCCCTCTACCATAGCATTAATGGAATGATAGAAATATAAACGCAACATAAAGCCACAACTTTAATGGTAGAGTATCATGACCCTGTGATTAGAGATATCATTATCACAATCCTAAGGGAAGAATGCAAAAGCATAATATTGTATTTTGAAAAAATCTCTTCACTTGCGAATAGACCATATTAAATTATGGTATTTTATGCAGGAAAAAAACAAAAAGAGAATGAATAAGGGAAAATGAAATGATAAATCAGTAAGATCAAGCAAGATTGCAAATGTTAATTGTTCATCAGAGTATCACCTTGCATGATAAACAACTTGCCAAACACTCATCAAAATAATTAAGGGAAGTAACAAAACCTTATTTCCTTAAATTCTGAAATAAAGTACCATCTCAATAATCAAATCCATAAATTGAAAGTAAATTCATCCACTTTACGAGATTACATGTGAAAAGCCTATATGATGACCTTTGATCATAATGGTTCTTTTTTATTAGCCTTGCAGAATTCAGATGTTTAATTAACAACTTTGTGTTGAGAGTTTATAAACTCTAATCAATCTAATTTTTGCTTTGCACCTAAACGAGGGGAAGAATATGCAAAAATAACATTTATGGACTTGCAGTATAAATTGCTTGAACTTTAGAGTATTATTTCAGTCTTTTTGAATGATAAATGTGCATATAATCTACTCCAATGCTCTAAAATGAGTATGAGTATAAAATCTTTTGATGGTATCCATGCAAAATAATACGAGAAATGTAGGGGAATACTAAGAGGAGAATTGAAATAAGAGCAAGCACAATTTACTCCAATGCTCATAAATGAGTACAAGTATCAATGTGAAACCTCTAGCGATATCCACGCTGAGTAATACGAGAAAGGCAGGAGAATACTAAAAGAGAACCCACGTTAAAGCTGTTATATTTACTCCAATGCTATGTAAGAATATGAGTATCCAAAGGATCTTTCCAATAGTATCTACATTGAGTAATATAGGAAAGGCGGGAGAATAATTGGATAAGGAAGGAAAGTATAAAAATAACTCAAAGATTATTTTAATACTAAAAATTTGATCTGTTTATTCTCAAATTCCATGAGTTTTTTTTAGCAAATTCTCCCTAAAATTAGGTGTGGAAGTAAGCTTTTCACTTGGTAAAAAATATGCTCTTAGCGTAAGATGGTTAATAATACCTCTGACTCTTACGAATTGTAAATAAATGATAGTCATGAAAATAAAAAATAGTGAGATTCGTTAAGTGCACGCTATCTCGTGATAAAGTGATGAATTTTCTTATAAATTTTCAAAAAAAAGTACCTTTTATAACAATCATCATGTTGAACTAACTTCAACAAGTCTTTAGGAACAATAAGTCCAGAAGAAGAAGATAAACCCAACATATGGAATCAGCACTAGCGCCACCAAGTTAATTAAGGTCAGGAAGTAACAAAAGCAGTTGATCATAGTAAATCAGCAAAAAATTCAAAGACAATCAGCAAAAATTCCAATTATTCAGCACATTTGATCAACATAAAATCTCAAAATCCTAATCAAAATGAAGTTCTAATGTGATGTCTACATTTTGCATACACTGCACTTTATCTCAGTTATATACTACACAATAGCTATAAAACAATTTTCAGATTCATTTTGTTATATGCTACGCAATAGCTATAATGTAGTTTTCAAATTCACTTTATTATATGCTACACAGTAGTTATAATAAAAATTCTAAACAAGCACAACTTGTTAGACACTACACAGTAGTTATAGTATAATATTAAATCATAATTAACTAGACATTATATAGTATTTATAGCATACTTTTAATCCAATTTGCTAGACACTACACAGTAGTTATAACACATTTTAAATCTTTTTGCTAGACATTCCATGGGAATTATAGCACATTTTAAATATTTTTTCTAGATGCTCCACAGGAATTATAGCACCATTATCACAATTTGTTAAATGCTCCACATGACCTATATTATATTGGCCTTCAGCTATACACTACACAGTAGTTATAGCATATTTTCGCTAAACGTTCTATAGGAAATATAGCGAAACTTTCAATTACATTTACTAGATGTTCCACAGGAACTATAGTACAACTCGTTAAACACTACACAGTAGTTGTAGCATATTTTCATTAGACGTTCCACAAGAAATATAGTGAAAATCACAATCACTAAATGTTCCACGGGGAATATAGTGAAAATCACGATCATTAGATGTCCCACAGGGAATATAGTGAAAATCATGACCACTAGATGTCCCACAGGGAATATAGTGAAAATCATAATTACTAGACGTCCCACAAGGAATATAATGAAAATCACTACCACTAGACGTCTCACATGGAATATAGTGAAAATCATAACCACTAGACGTCCCATAAGAAATATAATGAAAATCACTATCATTATACGTCCCACAGGGAATACAGTGAAAATTACGATCATTAGACGTCTTATAGGAAATATAGTGAAAATCACTTACTAAACGTCTCACAGGGAATATAGCAAAATACATTGAACACAGTGTCAATTCCTATTCACTGAACACACTGATAACATCACCGCTATATGTTATATCAGAACTATAACATGTTTTTAAAATACACTGAACACAATGTTAATCGTTATTCATTGAACATAGTGATAGCATCATAACTAGAAATTCCACGTGAATTCTATTATTCCTTAAGTCGTATTCAGTACCGCATAGTGTTATGCATAGTCATGGCACACATGTAAGTGTTCTAAACTTTTTGTTTTTAAGAAATTGTGTGCTTATTTACTTTGCTGCAATTTGTCAAGCAAATAATGACAAAGGGGGGCAACCGTAAGCACCCTATTTCGAGATGATGGAGTGTGGATACAATAGAGGACTCCAATGATGAAATTATTATAAATAGATCTTCAACGTTTGAAGTTTGAAAGCTCAAAATCCTAAAGGTATTTTCAAAAGAACTTAATTGGTTTTTTAAAGGACTTAATTTATAAAATTTTATTTCTTTTAGGGGTCTTTTTGTAATTAAAAATAAAAAAATACTAGAATTATGTAATTCCGATCAGAATTACATAATTCTAATTAGATTTATATAATCTTGATCGGCATTATATTGTTCCGATCATGTTCCGTCTGTGTTTTTTTTTGGTTTTTCAGTAAATAAAAAATTTATTTTCTAAATTTTAATTGGTTAAATGATGTGATAAATCCCTTTTCTAGGATTTGTCTGAATTTTTTTAGGAAAATAAAAGTCCTTATTAGACCAAAATTTTATTTTTATGAATGGGAGAAGTCACAGTAAGATACGTGACCTTTAGCTAGGATTTTCCATATAAACCCATTTTAACTCTCCTGTGAAGGGGGGAGGCTTGTTCTTCTTTTCTTTTTTGGAGGGTGATGTAGCTTTAAACTCTAAAAAATGAGCTTTGATGAAGTAGAGAAAATCTACAAAAAAAAAAAAAAACCTTTTTTAGGGTATTGTTCTTTTTAAGAAGGAGCAGTAGACCTTTTGAGAAGAGAAAATTAAGCATTGAAAATCTATTCTAAAAACAATAGTGATTTATATCACTTTGAGGAGCAAATCAATATGGTATCCATCAAATTATTTCTTCTTCTACCTTCTTCTATTTATATTGTTTGATTATTGTGGTTTCATTTAATTTTAATTTTATTTAATTACTAATCATTGTTTATTTTGTTTTTTGTGTTTGTGTTTGTGATTATGAATGGAGTTACATGAGATGAATTCACTGTAGATAATAAAATCTATAAAGACCCATGAAATTTCATGGATTAAAAACAAGTAAAATTCTACATAGTTTTTTAGATTCCTTATTTATTTATTTATTTATCTATTTATTTTTTTGTGTTGTTTTTGTGTTTATTTTGTTTTATAGGTTGTATTATTATTCTAATTTAATTTTAGTAAATTATTGTAATAGCCCTAATAGTGGGATAATAAAATTCTGTGTGTGTTGTGTGTTTTATTTTAATTAATTGGTTAGTAAAATTAATGACATAGAAATCAAAATTAGGGTTTTTAAAATTAATTAGATTTAAGTGAATAGAATTAGAGTTGCTTGTTAATTATTTTATTTATTAATGATTTGTTAATTAATTGTTTAAGGTCACATTAACTAAATTAGGTTTTTTTATTTATTGAATTCGTTTCTTTGTCTATATTTTATTCTGTATATAAGTTAATTAGTTTTAGGCTTAGTTAATCTTTTAGGCTCATTTCATTAGTAATTAGGCTTTTTTTTAGGTTCAATTACTTTAATAAGTTATTAATTTTAGCCTTAGTTAATTAAAATGCATCTTTAAGCCCATAATTAACTAGATTTAAGTTAGAAATAATTTAAGCTCACCAAGTTAATTAGATATAGGTCCACTTTAGTTTAATTTAATTAATTTAGATTTAGCCCATTAAATTAAAACCTTTTCCACAATTTAGAATTAGGCTCATTTTAGAATTAAAATAAGTAGACTTAGGATCATTAATTAAAATTGAATAGCGATTAGGTCCATTAGTCTTCAAGATCACATATAAATTAAAACATGTAAATTTAGCCCATTTAATTAAAATCAATGTAGATTAGACTAACTTAGAGATTATGAACTTAAATGAATGCATTGTTTACATGTTTTTTTATGACTAATTTGTCTGGGGTTAATTGTTTAAATAAGGGTTTATATGAAATTGCATGTAAATAGAGGATAATATAGTAATTTATAAAGTAATTCTAAATGAACATGAGACTTAAAGAAGTTAGTATTTCATATCCAAAATCTCCTGGTTGTAATGCTAGTTTTCTTTTAAAGAATCAAGTGTTATAACCCGAATTTTTAAAAATATATATTTGATTATTTAATTATTTTGTGAATGATTAATGTTATTTTATGTTTATTTATAGTTTTCTACGTAAAAATTATCCCGAAACTTATTATTTTGGAAAATAATATTTAAATAATATTTTATTGTTTAATGTTATTGTATCTTATTAAATTATATTGTTTCATGCATTATCATTATTTTATGTATTAATATATATACATATGTGTGTGTGTGTGTGTGTGTGTATATAAATATGTATATAATATATTGTATGGTGTTGTAAGCACCCATTTCCGGGATGCAATTGTGCACAATTGCGACGTAAGCCCCTATGATGAAATTTATTCAAAAATTGAACTTGGTTGTTGATTTTCTGGACTTTAAGGACTAAATTGCAACATTTTTTAAGGATTTGATTGCAAATAAGTAATTTTTTTAGGGGTCTTTTGGTAATTAAAAATTTTTTAGGATCGGCATTAGTGTAATGCCTACTGGCATTACACAATGTTGACCGGCATTGTGTAATGCCGATCGGCATTAGACAATGCTAATCAGTATTGCATAGTACCGATGCGCAATAATTCCATTTTTTTATTTTTTTCGCATTTTTTTCCTTATTTTTATCGATTTTTTCAATGTTTTAATTAGTTGAAAAATTTAAATTTTTATCTGATAAGATTTTTTTAAAAAAAGAAACGCAGAAGATATTTTTTTTGAAATCAAAAAAATGCTATATGATCATCAGTCCATTCCTCCTTTGGAGGAAGTTCAGTATGCGCAGACTCTACAATTAAAAGCAGAGTCTGCATGCGTGAATGAGGGAGGTTTTTTTTTGGAGAGGTTTTGGCTAGAGGGACTTCTTTCCTTTTTTCTTCTGGTTTTCAAAAGGATTTTTTACAGGGAGAGACTAAGAGAAGGAAGACACAGTGAGAAAAAAAAGACTCAAATTTTTCGAAGGCAATAGTCCAGAATCAACAATATCTTAATTTTAACGGTGATAATCCAATCTGAGGAGCTCAAAAAGAGGCATTTGCATAACATCTCCAGTGTTAATTTTCTATTTCTTTTATTACTCTTTTTTTTATTTTCTGTTTATGATTTTTCTTTTATTTCTGTTATTATTATTTGATTTCATTGCTAATTTATTTTTTTTTATTTTGATGTCCATATGTGGATTGAGGAGGAGGATACCGCCTACGTTTAATTGAACAGAAGATACATGTAATGCCATGGATGAACCTGTACTGTTTTAATAATAGTTCTTACGATTTTAATTTTTATTCTGCATTTTTGGTATCCTGTGTAGTTTATTTTTAATTCATGGGTGTATAATTATTAATTTTAATTCTGTACGTAGTTTTTAATAGCCCCAATAGTTGGAATAGTGAAAGATTTAAATTTCTGTACTTTAAAATTGATTAGTATTAGGTTCAATTGGGTAAAAATTAATGGTGGCTTTAGTTAAATTAGGGTTTGCATGTAATTAATTTAGGGTTTTTTTTAGAAAATTACTGTAATGTTTGTTTGATCTATTTTTTATATTTTATTTATTTTGGGCTTTTTTTTTATGTTTTTATGTTTTGGGCCCCAAACCCACATTTAAGTCTAACCCACTAAATAAATAGAGTTAAAAATGGTTTAGGACTTTAAATAGTTAAAATAAACTTAGACCCATTAGGTTAATTAGATTTTAGGCCCGCTTAGTTAATTAAAATTGTTTAGACTTAGCTCAGTTCATTTAATTGCATTTCTTTTAAAATAAATAGACCTAGACCCACATTTCATTTAAAATAAAACCAGATTAAGACTTAGGCCCACTAATTTAATTTCTTCTTTAAAATTGAATAGACTTAAGCTCACATCTTAGAAAGACTAAAAAATATAGATTTAGGTTCATTAATTAATAAAATGTAGGCCCACTTTTTCTATTTCACTTGTAAATAAAATGTATATTTAGCTAACTTATTTAATAAAATTAACATAGTTTAGACTTAAGGATAACGTGATCTTGAGTGCATTTTTTACTTGTAATTTTATTGACTTGTTGCCTTTTTGGGTAGATGGATGTTAATTAGGGTTTAATAAAATTTCATGTAATTAGAGGATGAAATAATCATTTATAAAATTATTCTAAATGAATAAGAGACCAAGAGAAGTTAGTATTCTATATCTAGAATCTCTTGGTTGTGGTGCTAATTTTCTTTTAGAGAATTGAGTACCACCAATCAAATTGTTCCAGTTATTACCTTGAGTGGCGACTCCTCATCTCCACGCCATGTATTTGTGGTAGTGGTTAGTGTGTTCTCTAAGGCCCTGAGCCTAAACAATGTCACGATTGCTAAAATCTTGGACGAGCGATAAACCCCGCCGTCTACAGGTGTGTGTTTAATGTGTATATATATTATTAGTTTATATTATTATAATATAAAGTTATAATATATATATATATATATATATATATATATATATATATATATATATATATATATATATATAAAAGAGAAAAGTTATCATCTTCTTCTTCCCGAAACATTCCCTCCCCCTCACCTCACCGCTGCAACTCTGTTCCCAGACCATCAGTGTGCCTCCCGGAGTGCCGCCTCATCCTCCAGCTGCTCCACCACCTTCTATCGTCTTCTCCGGTGACGTTTCACACTGTTTTGGTCAGAATTGCTGAAACTCATCTCTTCGCCATTCATCGACTTTTCGGCCACCAAATCTAGTGATTATGGTGTCGTTGAACTCCTTAGACTCTATAGAAGCTGTTTCAAGCTCTTTGTAGCTTGAAAATTCGATTTGGTAAGGTTTTTTTCTAGTTTCCATTTTCGGCCATTTAAGTTTCTCAATTTTTTTGAACTTTGATCTTTGAGATTCAAGCTTAGTTCCTTCATAAATTATGCTTCCCTTAGCTTAATCTACACTCTGGAATTTTTGTGGAATTTTTGGAATTTATTTTTATTTTTGTGAATTTTTAATTTTTTTATTATTATTTTATAATGTTCTTAAATTAATTAAATAAATTGTGAAATTGTGATTTTTAGTGTTTATGGTAGTTGAAATTAATTTTAGAATTTAATTTATAATTTTTGTGATTTTTGTGTAATTATTATAATTTTATTTAGTTTATGTAAATTTTGGAAATATAGGTTATATGTGAATTTTGTTTAAAATTAATTGGTTAATTGAGTATAATTGTTTATTTTATTAAATTATATGTTGAGAAAACAATTTTAGAGTTTTTATATAATTTTTATTGAATTTTTGGGTATTTTTAGTATATTATGTGAATTTTTATATATTAGGGGTATTTTGGTAATTTGATAGTAATTTTAGTTAAATATTAAGTTTAATTGGTTTTAATAATTATTTGAGGTATAAAAATGATTTTTACAAATTTCTTACTATTTTTAACTAATTAAAACTATTTTTTAAAAATTATTTTCAAATTATATATAATATATTATTTTTGTAAATAAATGGGTTTTTAGTAATTTTTGGTATGTTTTTGGACTAATTAAGTAATTTAGATTTATAAAATGAATTTCTATTAATATTTATAAATTTATCGAGATATATCAATATTTATTAATATTATATTAATATTAGAGTTTTTAAGTAAATATCGGTGAAATAATTATTTTTAGTGTTTAAATATTTAATTTGCTATATTTTGGTATAAAAAGGGTACTTTCAGTATTTATGAAATTTTAATATATTTTGTGTATTTTCTTGTGAATTGTAGACCTCGGTCGATGAAATTTGCAGTTTAGGATTCCGACCGAGGGTTGTGAGTACGTGTTGTGAAATCTATTCGAAGTCTGTTTTCTTGCAGGACCGGCTCTACTTTTTAAGTAAAGAGATGTCCGTTTTACAGATGAGGTTCTGTCGAATTTTCGGTAGAATTCTTGTAAAACGTGACATTCGGTCAAATTCCTATTATTTGTCTGTGTTTAGAATTCTATATCGAGTTTCTAAAAATTAAGTTAGATTTATTCTAATTTCGTATTGTGATTTTATTTGTTAGTTGTGCCGAGACCGAAGCCTAGTGAACTAGGCCCGTTGGACCCGTCTTGAGGAACGCACAACTGTAAGTTATTATGATATATATGCATTGCTTAGGGTGCATATTTTAGATCTTTATGTTTTAAACATCAAATTTAGCATAATTGCTTATTTGAATATTTAAGTATATTTTAGGTATACTTTTAGTATATTTCTGGTATATTATGAAACAAATTCATGTTTTCCTTTTTCAAATAAATATGGCTTATTTATAAATATATTATTGGTTGAATTTAATATGTTTTGTGATTTATTTAAGTTGATTATATATACCTAAAATATACTTAGTTTATTTTAGGTATATTTCTGGTATATATATAATATATTTGTTTATTCTAAATACCATTATGCATCCTTTATTTTCTTGAATGTATGTTTTATATTTAAATGAAGAATATCGATAAAACGTGCTTCTTAGTGGGTAGCACTAGGACCGAGTACGTACCGGTACGATAGTAGATTTTAGGTTAAATTACTAACCTATTAGTGGATTATGACTTGTTGATTGATTTGATTGAGTTGTGATTGAGAATGTGATTGCTGGAGCTCGGTTGACCAAGTGTCTCGGGGCCAATCACACTGACAGTCAGACTGCTGGAGCTCGGTTGACTTAGTGTCTTGGGGCCAGTCTACTATCCAGTTGGACTAAGTGAATTATTTAGAACTAAGTGGGCTTGTATGGCTTAAGTGAGTTCTATTGATATTTGAGGTTGCGAAAATATAGGGTTCTATTTGATCATTCATAAATTGATGGTTTTCATTATAAAATGACTTTTCCTTGCATCTGTGTGTATTTGCCTGTATATATATTTATTATATATAACTTTGAGTGTCTACATTTGACATTTAGTTATGCATGTATATATATTATAATAATTCACTCAGTGAGGTTTGACTCCCCTCTGTTGATATTTTTCAGGAGAGTCTTCATCTTCAGAGCTCAGCAGTAAACCTATCCGCCGAATTTCTTCCACTTAGGCCTTATTATGTAAACTGCTTACCTGAGTTGTATTTTGTATTCTATACACTGCAAAAGTGGTTGTATTTAATCTATTATGGGTTTTTTTTAATTATACATGTATGAGATTTTGAATTCAGAGTGTTACTCTGAAAAATTTGTACTTAAAGATTTTATTATATATGAGATGTGATTTATATTATTAAAGGAAGCTAAAAAGCTATTTTATTATTATTCAAGATTTTATTTTTTTTGTATAATTTGTTTATTTATTTTATTGTATTGCATGCTTTTATTTTAAGGTTTGCTACAGGTTCCGGATTTGAAAAAATTTCCGTTCCCTAGTGCCTGTCATGGCCCCCTATTTTGGGTCGTGACATCAAGTACCACCGCTTTCAATTTGTCCCAGTTATTACCATGGATGGCAACTCCTCATCTCCATGCTATGTCTTTATGATATAATAGCATGTTCTCTAGAGCCCTGAGCTCAAACAGTGTCGCAGTTGCTAAAATTTTAAACGCCCGCTAAACCCCGCCATCTACAATTACTCTTTTAAATTAATTCACTCAGTTTGAATTTTAAATAGTTATAATCCTTATAATTACCAAATGTTGAAAACTTTAAATGAAAAAGAAGAAATTTTTACATGCATATGTGATGACTTAAAAGACCTCAAATGAGAAGTGACTTCTTTTGAGAATGATAACTTTACCTCTACACATTATGTAGCAGTATTATAGACACTCAGTTTGATCGACCTGCAATTAAAGCCTGATGATAAAAAAATCCAACTTTTTGAATTCAAGGGAATTTGAAACCTTCTTTAAAATGGGCCTAAACTCAATAGCTAAGCCCAAACCTCTTTTGAAACTCATAATGGACCATGAAAACTAGACCTAATACACCTAGCCTGAACCCTATTTAACCTAAACATAACCCCAGCCTTTTTTGGCCCAAAAGGCCCCCAGGGCTAAGACCATAGAGGCAACACCTCATGGTAGTAAGGTGATCCCTCTGTGGTAATAGGATGAAAAGGCGTCGCCTTTTTGATGAGGCAATCACCTTTTCGTCAACCATTTGCTTGCTACATTTAATGGCAGTAGTTCAAAACAGCAAGTGGGTGGACCTCACTTGTTCCTACTCTGCAACAATAGTGTGAATGGTTATTTTTTGGGGAAAAATAGTGAGCTAAAAGGGCTAAGTAATTATGAAAAAGATTAGAGAGATTATAGGGTTTTAAAGGGTTTAAATAAAAAAGTTAAGGAAGAGAGAAGAAAGAGAGATTTTTAATTAGCAAAAGCAAAAGAAGAGAGGAACTAAAAAATACACAGAGAAAAGAAGAGAAAAAAGGGAAAGAATATTTTTTGAAGAGGAAGAAGGAAAAGGAGGGATTTTACTTGAAAAAAAGGCTCATTTCTTGGGAAAGGAGGAAGAGCTCTTGCATTTGAAGGAAGATCTAACCTCTAACAAGCTTCTAAGGACTTAGTTAGGAGCATCAAACTTGTCAAAAGCAATAAGAACCTCTATTTTAAAGTTTTGTGTCATAAGCTTGCATAAATTTTACTATTTTTTTTTATCTATTTGATGTGTGTTGAGATTCACTTAATATGTTTAAGATGTGAGTTACTGACCTATTAAGGATAGTTATAATATTTCATATATTTATACTGAACCCTGTGTTGCTTTGAGATCAAGCAAGTTGTAGCCTCTCACCGTTCTCGTGAAGAGGTGTCGCCTCTATGGCCTCCTAGTGAAAAGACGACATCCCTTGACATAGAGGCGATGCCTTTATGATAAGGCTATAATCACCTCTTTACCAAAGAATGTCAACTTCTGCTTTTTTCTTATTTCATGTATATTTTCAGACATTCCTAGCTTTTTATAGTATTTTTATAATGTATAACTGATTTGATGTATGCCCTCTATTTCGTAAGATGTTTAGCTTTTAGATCTATTATCATATTTATGAAATTAACTTTGCGGTTTCCTCTTATAAGTTTATTTATTTTGTTTTGGGAGATTAATCCTTTGTTTAATGCAGAGTGGCATTCTTATGAGTGCAAGAACCTTGTTTAACTAATGTCTAATCACATTTTCCTTGATTTCTTTCTTTCTTTATGGTTTTTTTAGTGTATTTGCAGTTTATTTTTAATATATTTCCTCTTTCCTGATTTATTTTCAGTTTACTTTCAATTTATTTTACTATTATTGCATGAGAGGGGTTGTAATCATTTCTCCTCCTTCTATTTCTTTATGTGCGCACTTTATTTTATTTAAACTCGTAATCATGTTTATCTTTATGCTTCTTGTTATAACCATCAAATTTGCATGAAATCGGCTATTAACTCAAACTTGTACTTAAGAGTAAATCAATACCATTTAAAAATCAGTTGCAATTCGCATGATAATTAAAAAATAATTTAATAACTAAAAATGATAAAATGCGAAACACAAATAGAGGCCGATCGTAATGTCGGGTAGGCATTCTACAAGCTCATACCCAGTTTCTGAACTCGTTATCTAAAAACGGCTTCTGGGTATCTCCATGGAATCCAGTTGCTGTAAAAGTGTGTCTCAGTTTTCATTTGGGTGGCAACTCCTTGCTCTAACTTGGGCCACAAACCCATTTTGTATTTTCTAATGGATATCGAGCTCACACAGTGTCGTAGTCGCCAAACATTTGGGCTCACGCTAAACCTCACTACCTACAGGTGTAAGAATTTCAAACTACAACTTATCAACTCCTAACCTCATATGATTTTGATTTCTTAAAATTTGACTTAATTTACATTTTTCATCTCTTGTTTGAAAATCAATTTTTTTGTATTTTCAATTTTTATTTCATCAAATACTTTAATCATTCCAATAGATTATGGTAAATCTCTTAAATTAAAAGAACACTTAGACCCATGTATTTTACGAAGATAAAACAATTTAATCTCACTATTTAAATACTATAAAATAATTCAGTTTCTCAAATTTTTAATTATTTTAAATTTTAAATTTCAATGTCAATTAAAATTTTAACACCTATATATACATCTATCAAAATATTAAATAAAAAAATAAAACATTTTCATCAATTTTATTTTATATCAACTTTTTACTCTTAATTTAATTAATTTCTTTTTAATAAATTTAAAATTACAATTGTTGAAATCAAATACTAAAAATTTGAACAATATGATTTTTAAAATTAATGAATTCATTAAAATTATGACTAATTTTTAACTATAAACTGTTGATAAGAATATAGATAAGTGTTGGAAAAATAGTTATTCTTAAAAATTTAATTAAAATTAATTTTTTTTTAAAATATAGTATTTAATTTTATTAAAATAAAGAAATTAAATTGTATATTTTCATAAAATAAAATGATTTAATGATTTTTTTTTTGTCTGTGTAATTAAAATTTCTATACGATTTATATACTGCAAATCTTTTAGGTATAATTTTTCTCTTTTATAAAAGAAAAGGAGTATTTTCAGTTTATAGTTATGCAATTCGTATGTGTCCTCTTCATTATGAATAAAATTCATCTATAATAACGGTAATTTTTTTAATTATTTAATTATTTTTCGTAAGTAATTCAAATAGTAAAAATTATCGACCATTTATTACCCTGTTTACTCTTCCACCGAGGTAGCTACTTACGCTAATGATAAAAAAATTGGCATGGCAGCAATTTAATAATGTCCAATTCCCTAGAATTAAAATGCATCATTTTTAAAATTAACAAAATCAAAATGAAACCAACCTTAACATGGTGGCTAGCATCTTGAATCTATTAGTCACCTAACAATGTTTCTTTTCATCATGATAAAATTTAACATTGTATAATAATAAAAATTTAAAATGGAAAAACAAAATTGACAATAAGAATTTAAGTAAAAAATCATTAATTTTAGTCCAAAATTATTTCAGAACTTTACATTATAAATTGTGGATGATATATAATTGTATATTATTAAATAATTCTTCTTTTGTATTATTATTTTCCTGTAGCATTTGATTTGTAAAACTTAACATATCATGTCATTAAAAATTTAATTTCTTAGCAGACGATTAAATATAGATTAAGAAATTTAAATTTATAGGGTGTTTAAACTAGCTGTACTGGAAATAGCGAAGTTTAATATACTGAAAATGCTAAACAAAATAGTTGAAATAAAGAAACAGAGATGTTAACAAAACGGTGGAGAACTTAACAGAGGTAATGCAGTAACTAAGGAATTGAAGTGAACTGTATAAAATCATCGTAAAGACTAAAAATTGGTTTATATTCATGATAAAAGCAGCCACATAATTTGAAAATTGTTCAAAACTGAGATGTGAGTTGATCGATGGTTCGTTTGATCCCTGATTACATTGGAGTGCTCAATATCCCAACCCACACCGGAAGTAAAAAAAATTTCTAGGTGTACAAGTACTGGGGGAATTTACTGGTAAGCATTACGTGACTTTTTGTATTTTTTAAATATAAAACACTTAGTTAATACGGTAAAATACACTTGATTGAGATAAAACTATAAATTATAGGCAATCAAGTGAACCTTTGCCGTCGGATACTGAATACCGGACATGTCATATTAAAAAAAAAAAAAAAAAGTAGAAGGCTTTTTTACTTGAGCCGGGTTGGTTGGTGAGGTAGTAAAAATCACACATTCCCATGCCATGGAATATCCAATGATTAAACGCCACGACGACATTTAATTTATTTATAAAAGCGCTACACGGGCAGTGTAAGAAGATAAGTCCAAAAAAAAAAATTTCCTTTTTCAGCAGATGAGAAATGTGT
This sequence comes from Mallotus nudiflorus, assembly GCA_947683625.1. Taxonomy (NCBI): domain Eukaryota; kingdom Viridiplantae; phylum Streptophyta; class Magnoliopsida; order Malpighiales; family Euphorbiaceae; genus Mallotus; species Mallotus nudiflorus. The sequence continues at coordinate 187,880 of CANTUR010000136.1, read as the reverse complement.
GTGAAGCTGAGGAAGCGCAGAGATCTAGAGGAGAAGTGAGTAAATAAAACAATAAATTAATTTTTACTGTCTTTTATTTTTTTACTAACACACAGTAAAATACACACACCACGAAATATAAAATAAATAAAAGGGAAAACAAACACGCCACTGGAGACCATTTCGTTTTCTCCGGAGTGATCTGTAAGGTGGTTTTGGTAATCATCAATGGAGACGATTTTAGCTTAGCTTTCCTTTCCTTTTTCTATTTTATTTTATTTTGTTTTCCATTTTCTAATTTTTTTTCTTCTTCTTTCTTTGTTTGGGGCAGATAGCAGAAAAACCGAGCTGATTTTGAGACAGAGAGCAAAATAATGGCGATTATAGAAAATGCAGGTGTTGAATTAGCACCCTCAAACTCATCATCATCATCATCAATACCCGCATCGAACCTAGATTCCAGTGTATCATCATCATCATCCAACGATCAGGATCACCCCACCACCACCACTAACAGCAACAACAACCACCGTGTGCGGTCGCTAATCGACGACAGTATCTCGATTCAGCCACTTTACATGAAGCCTCCGGCTGCTAACGGCAAGTCATTTCCACAGTCCCAGAATATGCAGTCGCCCCACCATCAGTATACTGCTTCTCATCATCATCACAATCAGCAGCGATCCAACGGCGCTGATTTCCACCGAGATATAAGGGAATTGCAGGACTTATTCTCTAAGCTAAACCCTATGGCTGAAGAGTTCGTGCCTCCTTCCCTTTCTAACACCCATTCCATTAATCATAGTCCTCCTCATGGACTCAATGTGGGTTTTTATGCTAACAACAACATCGACCCTTCCTTTATGCTCGCCAACTCCCCTAGAAATGGGAACGCTGCTCCTCGAAGGGTATAAATTTCTCTCCTTTTTTCTTTGTCACTAACTCCATACATGCGAGAGAAAAAGGAGTGCTAGGCTATTTTCCAACATCATGAAACTTTTTTCAGATTTCAAATATTTATAGGCCTTTTCACCTTAATTTGATTTCAGTGTTGGGCAGGGCACTGACAGATGATACACAGTATATTATTGATCCATGTTTTTGTTGCTCACAGAAGAATCGTTATATTCAAGGGAAACGGAGGTTGAACAGCAGGACAACTATGGCTCAGAGGGAGGAGATAATTCGCCGTACTGTCTATGTGTCTGACATTGATCAACAGGTATATAGCCTTATTTGCTTTCTCCCACTATCAGTTTTAGTGAGTTCTATGCTGTTTGTCTGTAAAAATTTTTTTTTTTTGGTGCTAATGCATTGGATTTATCTCTTTTTCATTTTCCTTGGATTTAGGTCACTGAAGAGCAGCTTGCCGCCTTATTTGTTGGCTGTGGGCAGGTAATACTGTTTTACCTGCTTATGTGAGTGGCTCTCATCATAGCTGTACTGTTTTTAAACTAGTTCCTTTCTGGTGCAAAGGTGGTCGACTGCCGTATATGTGGTGATACCAATTCTATACTCCGTTTTGCTTTTATTGAGTTCACCGATGAGGGTAATGTTACTTGCTTTCTATGATGACTTGGTGCCTGCATTACAATGTTGTTTTTCATGTGCATCTCAAATGCTTTCTGTGGTTTGGTTATGCAGAAGGTGCACGGGCTGCTTTGAACCTAGCTGGGACGGTGCTTGGATACTACCCTGTGAAGGTGCTGCCTTCAAAAACTGCTATTGCACCAGTTAATCCAACCTTTTTACCAAGGGTGAGCAATCCTTATCATATGACTGTTTAAATGATATCAAAATTTGGTGACAGTAGACTGTCCTCAGTGTCTATTCTATCCACTACCTGCCGAGTGATTGATACCTTGGATTGCAGACTGATGATGAGCGTGAAATGTGCTCAAGAACTATCTACTGTACCAACATTGATAAGAAGGTGCTTATCTTGATTGTTCATTTAATCATTGTCAAAAAAAATTCCTAATCGGAGGCACTACTGCACTCACTGAATAATTGCGTTTTTTTACAGGTTACTCAAGCTGATGTTAAACTCTTTTTTCAATCAGTCTGTGGAGAGGTTTGTGATCATGCTTGTCATAAACTTGAAAGTTTCTTTTTGATGCTGGCAGCCTTTTAGGAAGAATTTTATACATAATAACATTCTCTGATGCAGGTTTATCGCTTGAGGCTGCTAGGGGACTATCATCATTCTACTCGTATTGCTTTTGTGGAATTTGTGATGGTAAACACTTCTTCCTTTTTATTCATGCATTCGGAAATATATGGGGCTTTAACAGACACCTTAGATGAGGTGATGTTAGGTTTTCAAGAAAGCTATGGGCACACATAAGCTCTAGGCACTTAGATGAGGTTATGAGAGGTTTGCCAGTTATAAATAGTAACAATTCCTGGGGTTAATGAGGGTTAGAATTCCTTTCTTCCATTTCCTCTCAAAGGAAATTATATCAATAGTACTATTATTTCCTGCTGCAAGATCAATGGATAGGGATATATTAAAGAGTTATTAGGTAATGATCTAGCTCTCATTTTATAGCCTAGTTTTCACAATAATTTTCCATTTTTTCTTACTTTCTTTTTCATGACATCTTATGGCTGATTGCATGTGACTGTAAAATATCTACATTGCCTGTGCTTTTCTCTTAGGTTGTGGCGTGAGGAATTATCAAGATAAGATATAGTATTTATCTTTGACTATTGATGTCTGTATGTAATCCTATATGTATGCCATTTGAATTGCTTGTAATGATAAGAATGACTAGTAATAGAATAACTCCTCAACTGTGTATAGATGGCCAATGTGCAAATCATTGTTCATGCTGATTAAATTTTAAAATAAGTTGAGAAATGAGCTATTCCCTGTAATTCAGAGGAGAAATGACGACCTTAGCAATCACTAGGAGCCCATAAAATGGCCATTGAATGAAGAAAATAAATTTTGGAGGGGTTTCATTTTCGCCGATAGCATTTGTAGACCATTTCAGTTTGAAATTCAGCTGGTACTTGTCAACTTCTTGTTGTTCCTGGCTGCATCTTTGACTAAAAATTGGGGGAGTGGCATGTAGTGATCCTAGCATCCCTAAATGTCATCAATCTATCCCCCATTTCTATGGGCAGTGCTAAGACACTAACATTTTTTTGGATTCTTATTCTTGTTTTCTTCCCATGAGAATTTTGGCTTTAAAACGCCTTAAGATGCAAGTCAGAGCAAACATTTTCTGGTTATTTAAGATCCCACTACTGTACAATTCATACCAAAGGCATTATAAATGCCTTCTATGGGTATGCAATTTAACCATTGCATCAAGCCATGACAAATGCAATTTAACCGTTGCATCAATCCATGACAAAGGCATTATATAGCTACTCTGTCATCATAAAGTGTACAACATATGATGATTTTTTGTCTACCTGTCTAATTGAGACTTGCTAATCATATGCTGCTAGGTTTATCTTAGACTTTATGTTCTATTTAATTGCCTGAATCCATTAAGAATGGAAGTCTGCTGAGCTAATACCTAGTTTTTGTTTGCTGTATTATCCTTATTCTATTATGTTGCAACTTTTTAGAGTTTGCTATGTTTCTTGAGCCATCCTTACAACCTACCTGTTGCAATATGACACTTGGCTGAACTCCTTATTGTAAGAGGGAAGAGAGTATATAAACTAGTTTTATCAGTTAGAAAATGACACTGCAACTGCTTCATCATATTGATGGAAATGGCAATTGATGGTAATCCACAACCTATTGAGAAGATTAGATGACATTGTACATGAAGTTGTTATTCAAGAGAGTCATGGAGGAAGGGCCATCTTTTTAACCTCATACCAAATTACATACCAAGTATAGCCAGAAATCATTACTGAGCCTGTGGTCCTAAAAATGGGTCTAGAAGATAGATTGTTGAAACCAATCAACAATTAGACATAAAATGGCTGTTCCCATGACTTGGCATATAACTTCTTATCCTTTTTGTCATTGGTTGCAAATAAGAGTTTTGCCGTGGTTGACAAATGTTATTCAAAGTGTGAGTAGCCTAGCAATTTTAACTTAAAATTTAAGTGTGTATTTCCCCCAACCCCACCAAAATACCATGTCAAAAGCGGAGTGACTGTAGCATTATCTGAACTGATGGTTTGACAACTATTGATTGTTTGATTCGCTAGGTTCAGTTTTACCATGATAGCTGTTCAGTTTTACCATGATAGCTGTTTGATATTTAGTAATAGCTAAACTTATGGAAGTTTTTACTAATTAATATAGTATTTGACTATTTGCTCTTGGATTTTTTGGATGAGTAATAGTGAATGGTATTTGTTTAGCATGGCTCAATTTATTATCCTTGAGGAAATATTTGATGTTATGATTTGCATTTTCCATATACTAGTCTGCATAGACATGCAAGTTGGTTGCATATATCCGACAACTTGGTGGGTTCCTTTTTTACCTGTTTTCTGATTTTTTGTTTTGTTTTGTTTTGTTTGTTTTCTTTGGGAGGGGGTGGGGGGTGTTCAAAAGGGTTTCTCCTGTACATTTCTGTTAAATATATGCTTAGATGGTAGATCATATGGGAATTTGTGAATTAGTATTATAGTAATTTAGTCAGATGAACAAGCCTTCATACACTTCTCATGGCTGTCTGCCTCTTTGGTTACTAGTAAAACATCCTAGAATCTAGTAGTGGTTTGTTGGCTCAGCTTTGTGCTTGTCCCCCAGTTGTTGTGTTTTCCTCATTCTTCATGTCTTCCGCACAAACTAACTGTATTGCATCTGTTCCCCTCCAGGCTGAAAGTGCAATTGCTGCTCTCAACTGCAGTGGTGTTGTTCTTGGATCACTGCCTATAAGGTGAGAAATTACCAACTATATATATGGTTTTTTATGGTAAGATTGATGGATGAGTTCTTATTTTACCTTCCATGTGTTAATTTGTTAATTTGTTCAGGGTAAGCCCATCAAAGACGCCAGTTCGTCCACGTGCTCCTCGTGTTTCCATGCATTGAGGCATCCTTATTGGTCTAAGCTGAGAATTGGTTTATAATTTAAATACATATACACACCCATGTAAAGATGCTTCCCACATCTCTGCCCTCTCTCTCTGTTTTATGTATACTTTCATCTTTTTCTCTTTTGCCTGAGATCTTTGTTATGATAGGATTTATGTTTTGATTATTGTAGCAATATATAGAGTTGGATGGAACTTCGAGGCTCTGGAAGATTTTATATGTATTTGCCCGTTAAGTGGTTTCTGACACTTGGTCGCAAAACATCTTTTGTATGATCATTCCAATGATCATTTTCATAGAGTTGGATCTCAAATAGAGCGCCAGTCAGTTTCATCTTGTTGAGATTTATAGCCTCGGTGTGAATCAGTTTGATAGATGCGAATTTTGTGTTTTGTCTTGTGTGTTTTTCTTTGATGATGACGTGCCCCTCTATTTGACAGGGAAAGTGCTGTTTGTATATATCAATGAGTCATATCATGGCTTGACGTATCAGTAACTAACAAAAATGCATATGTAACCCCTGAATTTTATGTAGGTGAGTAAGTGTATTATAGAGTCGAAAATTAGTTGATCAGGCTTGGGCGGGCTAGTGTCTGAGGGAAGGAAAGGGCACATTTCTGTTGAAGAATTGGTTGCAATAAAACATTTAACTTCATTTGCTTAAGGGTCATGATTATTGCAATGGATCATATTGCAATCGAATTACCTTTTGTTTTTTTTTTTTTTTAAAACAATCGGGCGAATTCATAACTTCATCACATGGTTATAAAAGAAGGATAATTGAATTACCATATTGGATACAGAATTTCAGAGAAAGTAAATATATTATCGTTACAAAAAGCAATGTATGGCTTACTTAGTAAAATGTTAACACATATATCCGAAAATCCCAGGTACTGGTTAAGTTATTGGCATGTTTCAATGGGCATAGAAACAATCAAATTCAAAAGTGTAGAAGACATCTCAGTGCCTTGCCATCCTTAAGCAGTTGAAGTGCTTCGTTTATCTTTTCAAATGGAAGTTCATGTGTTATAAATCCATCTAGATTCACAACCTGCACGCAAAAATAGAAGTAATGAACTTGGCAAGATTCCACACATACTTTTGTAAATTATATTAGAGTAGTTACTGACCCCATTCAAACAATCTCGGGCTAGATCAGGCAGCTGACTCTTCCCTTTAAAGTCTCCAAAAACGGTTCCGGTGATGGTCCTTCCATCAAATAACTCCATCGGATGCAAAGGCAGTAATTTTGGAGTCGAATAAATTCCTACTAACACCGTCTTTCCCCAGCCCTGTTCACCACAATGAGTTAAGCGATGAATATATTCAGGTAAGGAGCATGCTGCACTTTAAAATGAAAGTGTTGTTTACTTACATCATGAGTGGACAAGAAGGCTTGTCGGAGAACTTGCACGTTTCCTACACATTCAAAGCTGTGGTCTACACCTCCATCCGTCATTTCCCTGATTATCTGCAAATCCATTTCAATCGGTTCGTTAGCATGATAGTCTTCATATCATCTCATTGTTTTACTCGCTAGTTTCAAGCATAAATGCACTATTTAACGATTCTAACCTCATCAACAGATTTTGAGTCATCCGCTGGATTTATAAATTCTGTCATTCCAATTGCTCTGCCTGCATCCACACACAACAGGAGACTGTTACATGACTATCTAATATTAGAAAACCATAACTGGAAATTAAATGAAAATCGAATGGCCTAACCCGCCTATAAAATGGATAGTAAAATATCTTATTACAGGACTGAAGTATTTGATTGAGAACGGTGTTTGATCTCCAACTCTCTTTGTTCTTCCATTTCCGGCCATGAAACTCAACATAGAACCTAGTTGTTATAAAAAGAAATATCCAATGCTTATCATACCTTTCTCAAATTTCTCTGGGATGATATCAACACCTATTATTCTTGATGCTCCTCTGGCTCGTGCTCCTTCGGCCACCTAGTTTCATGTGACTTTGGACTTAGTTTTAAACTTAATTGTGCATGGAGCTAATTAAATGTGGACAAAATTAGCAAAAAAGAAAGAAATAGGTACCATCGAAATTGAAGCAAATAGATTTTTTTCATTTTTTTTTTTCCAAATCTTTTTTCAAATCTCCTGTCTTTTTCATCCTCATCATAAATACATTTGGCAACCTCTCTGTTCTATTAACAATGACAGGTGGGTCACGAATTTAAACTCTATATCCAAGGCTAGAAGTTGTAGTTCAGAAAGAAAAAAAAAAAAAAAAAAAAGAGGCCGGTTGTTTGCTTTTTCTGTTTGTTCGTTCGTTTGCTATTCCTAAAAGTCCCATTCATGCCATGCCATGTTGACATATAGAAAAAGAAACCGAACCACAAGTAAAATCGAAGAGTGCTTACTGCTAGGCCTAAAGCCCCCAGACCGAAAATTGCTACAGTAGATCCAGCCTGTACGTTTGCAACATTCCATGCAGCTCCAACCCCTTCACCAATTTGACATGTCCAAAACAAAATACACCGTCTCTGTTAGTTAAACCTACTCAGCATGCATGAACCACCCCTAGATCACTGCCCATAATTACTTCTTTTGGTCCAATTCATAGTCAGTTGGGGGCCTGTAGTTACCTGTAGAGACGCCGCAGCTTAACAAGCTCATTTTCTTGAGGGGAGAATTAGAGTCAATCTTCAGAAGACAAGCTGAATCAAGAACCGAGTATTCTGTGAACGTGGAAGTGTTGAGAAAATGAAATATGGGTTCTCCATCCTTTGTTGAGAATCTACACTTTCCATCATTTTCCATTACGCTCTTGAATGGGTTCACTCGGAACTTTCCACATAGATTTGTCTTCTCCCTTTTGCAGTAGATGCAGTGCCCGCATTCTCCATTAAAGATCGGAATCACATGATCTCCTTCTTTCATGTCAGTCACCCCTTCTCCCACACTCTCCACAATCCTGCAGCAACAACATATTTAAAAATTGATTATAGAAATTAAAGTTTTAAGCACATAAGATTATTAAAAATGGAGAACATATATTAATTAATGTCTTACCCTACAGCTTCATGTCCAAGAATTCGAGGAAAAGCTCGTTGTGCTTCATTCTTTAAAAATAAAGATTTTGGTTAGAGATACATATTACTTAGGCTAATCCAATAAATGCAACGTTAAGATAGTTTAGAGTTACCTCGCCTTTCCAAGCGCTGAGATCAGTATGGCAGATCGAAGTATAGAGGATTTTGATTCTGACTTCCATCTTCTGAGGAGGATCAACTTGAATCTTTTCCATGACAAAAGGTTGTTCTGGACCTCTCACGACAGCAGCTTCACCACCACCAACGACCAAAAAAAAAAAGAAGAAGAAAGAAATTGTTTAAAGAGGTTAATGAAACTGCAACTAAGCATAATAAAAAGCATTGATGATGAAGTGTTACCATTGCAGGTGATGACCTTCCCTCTAGTCTCACTTGGATTGAACGGGGTGTGGTTGTGCAAGTCGCCATTGGATGCTGATGATACCATTGTCTGTGATAATAATCTTGGAGCTTGTGGAAGCGCAGACAGTTTACAAAATGAAATCTTTTGTTTTAGGGAGTTACGAAGAATACGTATTTATACAATGGAGTATCCATCCAAAGAAGAAAAAAAAAAAGGAAAAAAATAAATAAATACTAATAATAATCATAATAATATTACACAGCGGTCTCCGTCTAGATTCAAAGATTAGTAACTTATTGTTGGAGTCAATGAATTACCCCAAAAAAAACAAAGATTAACTAATGTTAGAAATTAACCTCTAGAGGCATATAATTAGTAGTAAAATCTAAATCCAATCCTGCTATTTCAAGTCAATACTAATAATTATCCAATTGCCAAATTAGTGATTGAAGCAGTTAAACTTAATGGAAGTTTGCTATATATTAATTTACTAATAATTCTATGTTTAATGCGAATTTTTATCTAAACCAACTGATTTTAATTAAATAGTGTAAATTGTTTAGACTAGTTGAAAGAAATATTAGGAAAAAAATATTTCATGTGAAAATCAAACTCAATTTATAATTTTAGGATAAAAAGAATTGTGTTATGGATTCAAATCCTATTATCCATCATCCACTAATACTTAGGTCATATGACTAATCTGTTAATTAAAAAAAAAAATAACATAGTCAAATAGTATTATTCTAGAACATATATACAAGTTGCAACTTCGAATTGGACTGGCATTTTTTTTTTCTCCAATGAAATTGGGAGACTATACTGAATGAAAATAGAGTGTGTGGAATACGTTTAACCTCACAAGACTTGAGATGTTTACACAAATTGAATAATAGAGTGTGGAAGGAATAGGTTTCACAAGACTTTAGAATTCTTGGAAGATTGTTTTGTTGGAACTTGTAGACCGATCCCGAAGAATTTAATATTAACAATCAATTTTTGCAAAGGTAGTAGTAGCATAGATTAATTTAAGTTCGTTTAGCTTGTAATTATTACATTAATTATTATTATGTTGTTGCGGTTTTGTCTTCCTATTGGCTTAATTTATTAAAATTCCTATTAACAAGATAGAAGAAATAATAATACAATTATAGCTAATATATTCTTATAACATGATATAATATAATAAATCATATATAGAAAATGAAATGTATATAATATGATGTGATGTGATACAAAAGTAAATAAAAATCATATGAAAGTTAATTTAATTATTTACCACGACATCCATCTCATCATGTTAATCTCAACCGTAATAAATCAAGTGACCCATCTACTTAATTATAAAATCAGAAATGGTGACAGAGAGAGATTATAAACCCCTGTCCTATGCTCGAGCAGAATGCTTGCTGCAAGACTTGCAAACCCGCCCCCCTATTCAAAGCAACATTCACCAACCAATCAGCATAACAATTAGCTTCTCTATGAACATATCAGAGATTAACTTTCCAGTTATGGTGGATCAAATTTGTGATTTGTTGCAACAGTGTCTGCAATTGCCAAATAACTGACATTCTCCTTCAACTCCAAGCAAAGAAGATCATTCGTTTTTGATAAAAATCAAAAAATAAAAATAAAAATTCCAAGAAAAATTACGATGAAATTATTATATTTATATGCATAGAATATAATAGAAGTAGCTAAAACTTTAGCACACATCTGACAAGAAGTCATACAGTTACTAAAAGTTTAAAAAATGTATTTACATAAAATTTGGGAATATTAAAGTTTTACAATAATTAATTAATTTATCTGCAAAACTAGATAGACCAAAAAGTTATTTTTAAGAAAATGTATTTATATAGAATGAATTTGTTGAATTTTAATTTTTCATCTTCATTTTTTGTAACATTGTTTATAAAAGATAATTATTATTAAATTTTCTGACATCCTTGTATGTTTGTAACAAAATAATAATTGCCATTGTTTATAATAAAATATAATTTGATTGTCATGGATAGTAATATTTGAGTTACATTACGTGATTATAATATCCAGTCTAACTCAAATGATAAGAAATATAAATTATAGTTTACATAAATATCTTAAATATAAATTATACAAAATAATATATTTCAAATAACTGATAAAGAGAAATTCATTAATATATCCATGTAGTGAAATAGAAGGATTGATAATTTACAAAGGAGTGCATGTGATATCATATCGAATTTTCTCATTACGTAATGAAATGATGGCCATCGGGCCAATACAATCCCCAGAGATTTATTTTGTAAAATGAAAGAGCCTGACGTCGAGCTGTAAGAATTGGTCAAATTAATTTTTTTTTTTTTTTAAAAAGAAGAAGAAGAAATTGAAAGCAGCAGCCAGCAGGCTGCCTCGTATGAAGTCATCGAAGAAGGAAAAGAAAGAAAGAAAATAGCTGTGAAAAGTGGGCGTGTCATTTAGTTAGTAAAGAAGTTTGGTGATATATTTTCATTCCAGCAATCAAAGCAATTTGATAAGGGAGAAGAAGATGCATGGTGGAAACTGTACAACTTAAGCAAGCGATGATGCTGCATGCCGCCTTCAAAATTTAATTTAATTTAATTATCATCCTGTGGTCGACAATTTACATATGTAGATAACATATTTAAGTTCAAAAATAATGTACGTAATGTAAATATAATATATAGTTTGGAAGTTGGAAGATAGAGTTATCAAAATGGAAAATGGTTGTAGGCGCGGGGCGGCTGCAAAAGCGGACAATTAAAAAAGCCAAGTCAAGGACAAATAGCCAGGGGGCAATTCCGTCAATAAAATCAACACAAAAATATCTTCTTCTGAAAATAGATTAATAAATCATGGGCCTGACACCATGCAATTCATCTCCATGTCTCTCGGCTAAGACAAGCCATTCCTTTCCTTTACCCACAAAACCCTTGTTATATGGCAGCATTAGGGGGTGATTTACTATTATCATTTTTAACAATTAATTTCAAGTAATTATGAGAGTCGGTTAAAATATCAAATTATCTACTAACAATGAAGAAAATGGTCTAAATTTTAAAGTTTTTTTTTATTCTCTTAAAAATCTTCACTCTTCTCTTTCACACCTCAATTCTTTTACCCCTCTGTCTTCTATCAATTTCCCATAAAAAAAAAAAAAAGAAAGCATCAGTTAAGTTAATTATATTTTACAAAGTCAACTTAATTCTTTTTATCTAATCATTTTTTTTGTTAGTATCCACGTGGAGTTATGACTATTAATTTATTAATTATTGACAGGGGAGAGATTTTTTTTTTTTTTTTTTTGCTACTTTAAATTTGATAAAGTTATGATTTTAAACAGAATTTTCGTCTAAATTATTCAAACTAAACCTTTTTAACTTTTTTATATAAATTATTGGTATTTAGAGTACATTAATTTTTAATTAGTCAAATTTAATCAAGATAAAATTATAAAAATAGTAAATTTTTTAATAATTATTTAATATAATCAAGTATTATAGTTTAAATTTAAAGTCTTATTTAAGTAAAAATAGTTCTGTAAATTGTTGATATTCAACTTATCTTCTTTAATTATACTAATGCCAACTTGATAATTTCTGAGAAATACAAGTTGCGAGCTTTCAAAATATTTATAATTAATTTTAAGATTTGAAGATTACTTTATTGGGTTCAAATACACTAAAAAAATTATTATTTATTTTTTTTTGTAAATAGATTCTCATGAAGCAACACATTGGACCTGTTCCGCAATGAATGCTTAATTTATGCACTATTTTTTTTGATACCTACATATCTTACAATTAATGTGACAACACTTTATGTGCCTGCTGGTATGGTCGATTTAGAAGACAGTGGACAGCCAAATTGCATGCCAATTGCGAGGGACGTTGTTAAAATAATCAAATCTCTCTGTATGAGATAGCTACGTCTACATGAATTGAAGGGGACTCACGGGCTACATTACATTTTTTTAACTCAAATTATAATTTTTTTTATAAAATCCCATCAAATTAAACTTTATTGAATATAATTAAATTTTATAATTTTTAATACAATTAAATCTTACAAATTTGTAAAAAAATTAATTTTAATAGTTCAAGTGATATACATTTAAAAAATATAATCAATTTTATTTGTAAATTGATAATTGATTCAAAATTTAATCAATTAATTGTAAAAATTTTAAAATTTAATAAAAGTTTTTAAAAAATATTTCGTAGGTTTAACAACTTTTAAAATTTTAAAATTAGGTTATGTATATGTTTTTTAAAAAAATTATCAATTTTATTTTTAAAAAATTACCAATTACCCTTAAACTGAGCGACAGTAGGATTAAGGAGTCTTAAATCCCACCAAACCCGCACCTACGGGTAACAAACTCAGTTTTAGAAGCCCATTCAACGGCACTATAAGAAACTAGACCATTCCCATCTTCTAAAACTATCAACCCTTATTTTTCTACCCTCATAAAAAAACCCTAACCAAATTCATCCTCCCCAACAGATAATAAAAGCAAAAATTTCAACCGAAGTAAAAATATAGTAGCAAAAACCCAAAAAGACTTTTGTAACATTACTTGTGAATGCACAACAATTGCTAGTTTCAATCTCAAACCTGTTAAGAGCCATAAGAGAAATGCAATCTCAAGAAGATTACTCAAAGAAACTATATGAAGCATCTACTGGAGGGGATACAACCACTCTGAATATATTACTCTAAAAAGATCCACTGATTCTTGATAGAATTTCAGTCTCCTCCTTCATCGAAATTCCCTTGCATGTATCATCTTTGCTCGGCCATGTTGATTTCATTGCTGCTCTCCTCCATTAAAAACCGAAGCTAGCAGTTGAATTGGACTCATTAATTTCTAATTTTCTAGATCACATAAAAGAGTGGATCTTTGAATTTTTATTATCCACTTTCTCTTATAAATAAAAATTGGGTTTTAATTAAATAAAGCAATTCGTAAGAGAAATAGAGATTGTGCCTCTGAAGCCATGAAACGACGGAATGAAACTTACAAGATGGTGGTGGCGGAGGATTGGAGAAGCAACGACGTGAAACGACGGCGTGAAAGAGCAGATAAAAAGGGCAGTATTGTAAATTTTAATATTATATAGGGTTAAAGTTTATTATGGATCTGCAAAGGCCCATTATTTCGTTAATCTAACCTGGGCTTAAGTTGTCAAGTAAAATAAGGTTTATTTATTTTCTCCAATCTAAGAATGCAAGCCCACGACTCTAAATAAAAAAGAACAAAAATTATTATCATTGCTTAGAGTTAATATCAAAAATAGTCGGTCAACGTCCCTTATTTCGTTAGTGGCCTAGCCATGTTTTTCTTTTCAGCTTTATTTCCTTTTCTTTCACTTATGTCTATGTTTTGAAACATTTTTTAAAGTTGTCCAATAACTTTGGCGTTTTATATATTTTTAAAATTTTTTTACCTATTTATTATTTTTAAAATTATTTTTAATTTTATTTGATTTGTATATTTTAAATAATTTAATTTCATATTCTAAATAATATTTTTTAAAATTTTGAAACTTACTATTATTTAAAATATAAAAATTAAGCTAATTAAAAAAATTACCATAGTCTTCAATAATTTTTTTTCATAATTATTTAGAATTTAAAAACTAAACTAATTAAAGTAAAAATTACCCATAGTATTCAAATAAATTATTATTTTTATTATTGATACTAATAAAAGCAAAAATTATATTTATCATCTTAATTTTATTATTAATGATGAAAAAACTGAAAAAAGAATTTAAAAAACAAAAATAAAAAACAATCATCAACTGTAAAAATTTTGTTACTTTTGTTGGTTTTAATTAATTTTTGTTGTTTCTGTTATTTCAGTTGTTGTTTTTAATTGTTTTTGTTGTTTTTATTTATTTATATTTGTTGATATTTGTTAAATATAAAAAAATAACAACAAAAAACAATCAAAATTATGAAATATGTCAAAAAAATTATTATTTTTATCATTAATACTAATAAAAGTAAAAAATTTATTTATGACCTTAATTTTGTTATTAATAATGAAAAATAATTTAAAAAACAATAAAAAGACAAAAATCAACAACAATTGTAAAATTTTTATTGATTTTGTTGTTTTAGTTGTTGTTTTTAGTTGTTTTGGTTGTTGATTTTTTTTATTTTTTTGGATTTTTTTTTGTTTATGTTACAAATACATCATAAGAATTGTAAACCTATTACTTATTAATGATAAAATAAGTATTAAATAATTTTTTAAAAAGAAGTCGTTAGACATTTTAATAAACAATTTAAAGTTAAAGAAAAATCCTTATTCTTTAGCAATATAAAATGAAAAAATTTTGTTTATTTATTATTGTTATAACATTTGAAGTTATTTATTACTTGATTTAACAACAATTGAAAATGTTTAGTTCATAATTATTTGATAACTTATTTCCAGAATTTTTGAGCTAAAATCTCATAAGAGATCAAAGAAGGGCAAGATGAGAGGTGAGGAGAATCCCCATAAATCCTCTGATGCCTAAGTCAGAGAATGTAAAAAGAGAGAGTTTTATAGAGATAAAGAGAGTAATGAGTATGAGAAGAATATAATGAATGAGAATGAGAATATATGGTCCTATTTATAAGGATAGTGATACTCAAACCTGAGAGGAATATGATTCCTCTTTTATGAAAGTCCTATACCTATTAAGAAAGTGTTTCTTCCTATCCGGGAGTCTCCTTGTTTAGGAATCCTTTCTTATTGTTTTAGGTGTCCTTCTTTTACAAGCAACCCCTGTATAGGAAAATAAAGACCTTAGTTAAGTAGCAATATGTATATGGGGTATCAAGAGTCTCCCTTGAAATTATGTTTGGATATTTATGTCTGATATATCCGAGTCTATAAGATGATGGAAATGTCATTCTTCTTCCTAAAGAGAGAAAGAGACTATTTGAGTAATTGCATCTAATATAGAAGGGTGAGCTAAGGTTGCTAACCTCAGTCATAAAAGAAAAGATGACGCTCGGTACCGAGTCTTGGAGTCACCATATTAAAACATTATTGTAGTGCCAACTGGACTTGAGTGTGCAAAACCTTCAATAAAAAGGCTCGGTGTTATAAAAATGACCTGAGGGATTAACCCGCTAATATAAAGACAATGTGGTAGAACCAGCCGTCACTGGAGTGATGCTTGGTGCATTAAAAGCATGACCCGAGTGCTAGATAATCTCGGTGTATTAAAAGTGCGGCCCGAGTGCTGAGCCTTAGTACTATCGAAGCAACGTGAGGATGCCAGTTTCAGTCACTGGACTTAGATGTTCAAGGCTTAGATGCTCGATGCTATGATCAGAGGCTTACATGCTCAGAACCTCAATACTATTAATGCGACTTGAGGGTGCCAGCTTCACTTATTGGACTTAGATACTCGAGGCTTAGATGCTCGGTATTATGACCCGAGGCTTACATGCTCTGAACCTCAGTACTATTAAAGTGACCTTCGGGTGCTAAATTCAATTACTAGACTTAGATGCTCAAAGCTTACATGCTCTGAACCTCAGTACTATTAAAGTGACCTTTGGGTGCTAAATTCAATTACTAGACTTAGATGCTCAAAGCTTACATGCTTAAAACCTTGGTATTATTGAAGTGACCTGAAGGTACTAGCTTCAGTCATTAAACTTAGATGCTCGATGCATTAGAAGCGTGGTCCGAGTGTCAATGAAGGAGACAGCTGACAACTAAAGGAGTGGAATTATTAACCGCCACGTCTTTTAACTTTCTTTTAAATTTTGAATTGTGTAACCATCACGTTTATTCGTGTGTCAGAAGACAAGACGTTTCAGCTACCATAATAATAACTACTCGATTAATAGGCTTTTCTCTCACCTAGAATTACCTTTGATGTTATGAGAGAGACAAAATTGTTTATAATGGTAGTAATGGTGTCACGACCCAAACCAGGAGTCATGACCGACACTAGGGAACGAGAATTCATTCGAATCTGAAACCCGTAGCAATCCTTAAAAATAAAAAGCATGCAAAAAATAAATAAAAATACACCAGAATTAAAATCTTAAATCGATATAAAATAAAGAATAAATACTTAATGTCATATCATAAAATAAAAATATTTACATACAATATTCGAAGAAAGGTCTCTGACATAAAAATCACATTCTACATATACAAACACTATTACTATAGTTTTCTAGAATACAATAAAAGGTTCAGAAAAATAATTTACATAAACTAGGTGGGGCTGAAGAAGTCCGGCATATAGGTCTATTATTGAGGTTTGAAGACGAAAAATCTCTTGAAAAAAAATACAACTGAGGGGAGTCAGACCTCACTGAGTGAATTATTATATTATATATATATGCACCTCCTAATGTCATATATAATCAAGTATTAGTATATATATAAATATATATAGGCATTTCACACAGATGCTGAAATCACTTTTATATATAATAAATGCTGAAAATTGTTTATTTGAATGAATGATCAAATAGAACCCTAATTATTCGCAACCTCAACCAAAAATATCTCTCTAGCCATACAGGCTCACTTAATTCCCAATTAATTCTCTTATTCCATTTTGGATAGTAGATTGGCCTCGAGACACTAAGTCAATCGAGCTCCCGTAGTCTTACTGTCAGTGTGATTGGCCCCGAGACACTAGGTCAACCGAGCTCCTGTAATCACACTACTCAATCACATCAATCTCAAATAATCAATCAAATAAAAGTCACCTTAAGTGATTTTATAACTCAACCCTAAAATCTATCGCACCGATACGTACACGGTTCTAGTGTTGCCCACTAAGTAGCACGTTCTATTGATATCCTTCAAATAAACTTAGTAATTATTAAAATAATAAAAATGCATAATTCAAATGTAATAAGCATCCATTCATAGCAACATACCCATCATATACAAAAAATATACTAATTGTACACTAGAGATATACAAAAAGTATTTCAAATATATAAGTCACAAATATACCAGAAATAAACCATAAATATACCGATTGCATGTTATAAATATATCAAATATATACACGTCGTATGTATGTTAAAATATACCGAAAATATATTTTACATTTAAAGAAATATTCATATTCAATTTCATTAAAAAATTTATGGATGCTAATTTTTATGCATTCTACATGTAATGCATATATAAGATAATAACTCACAAGTTTATGCTCCTCGAGACTGGCTTAACGGGCCCGGTCTGATAGGCCTTGGTCTCGACGCAACTAAGAAATAAAAAATAGTAATAATCAGAATAAATAAATTTCTAACTTTATACTTCTAAAAGAAACTCGATCTAGGAATACGAAACCCAGACAAATACAGAAATTCAGAATCGACCCGACGTCATGTTTTACAAGAATTCTACCAAAAATTAGGCAGAATCTCCTCTGTAAAATGAATATCTCTCTACTAAAAAGTAGAGTCGATCCAGGAAAAAATATGCACTTGTAACACACAAGGCTTAACATCTCGGGTTGGGACCCCGAACTGCACAATTTCTCAATCGAGGTTCACAATTGATCAAAAATACAAATAAAATAATAAATATATTAAAAATCATTAAATTCCATAATTATCCTCAAAATACCAAAATATAATATATTTAAACAATAAAACACTAAATACAATTATTTCACAATAATTAAATAAAAATCTCAAATAATAATATAATATTAATAAAAATCTAATTTTTCAATAATTCAATATAAAATAGTAAAAATTCACTTTTATATATTCAAATAGCTTAAATATATAATAAAAATAATTAAAAATCCATTTAATCACCAAAATAGTAAATAATATATTATTTGAATATAATTTTCAAAAATTAGTATTAATTAGTTAAAAATAGTAAATAATATATAAAAATCATTTTAATACCCTATATAATTCTAAAATCATTTAAAACATATTATTTAACTATAATTTTCATAAAATTACACAATTAACTCATAAATACAAAATTTACATAATATAAATAATATTCCTAAAAATTATATAAATTCACCAAAAATTATTTTAATAATTCTAAAATTATTAACTCAAATTACTAACACCAATTAAACTAAATTTTCATTAAAACTAATTAATTAACATAATTATCAAAAATTCAATATTTAATATTAAAATAATAAAAAATTAATCAAAATTCAAATTAATTCAAAAAAATACACAAAAAATATATTTGAGAAACTAAAGCTACCACAAACATAATTTCTTAAGCAAGTTTTCAAGAATCAAATATAATCAAGTTAAAAAAAAATTAAAAACCCTAAGACTCATAAACTAAACAATTGAAGATATCAAAAAATCGAGAGACTGGTAATGGACTCACCAGTGGAAAATCGTTCAAAAGAGTCTGGTCTGAAGAGCTGAGGTGGCCGGAATCTCACCGGCGGTCATGGAGCTCAACTCTCAGCAACTTCAGTTTTTCGGTGATTCAACGGCGACTTCAGGCGGCTAGCGACGTCGGACGGTAGCTGGAGATGACTGGAGTTAGTGGTGGCTGGGCTAGCAATTCGGCAATGCTGGCAAGGCACGGTGAGAAGAAGAAGAGAGAGTTGACCCGATCCTTTTGACCTTTTTTTATTTATAAAATTACCAAATTGCCCTTCAACTAATTTAATAATAATAATAATAATAATAATAATAATAATAATAATGTTAACAACAGTAATAATACTAATAATAATATTAATAACAATGCTAATAATAATAATAATAATAATATTAAATTTAATATTATCAAGTAATCTCACTTAAAATAAATTATTTTACGTAAACAATTTTCTTAGAATAAAATAAATAAATAATATTAGCGAATATCAATAATAATATATAAATAAAATTTAAAATTATTAACACTGCATATTTCAAAATAATATTATTTTATTTAAAATACTGGGTCATTATAATCTGTAATATTAAAAATTTTTAAATAATTTTAAACTACATAGGGATATACAGTGTTAATAATTTTTATATATATTTGTGACTATTAAATGAGTTTATTATTTATTAAGTCATTTTTAATTATTTTTATTATTTTTAAGTCCTTTACGTAAAATTTTTCCGAAAATTTTATTTTCAGAAAAATTAAAACGTAAATAATTAAATATTAATTATTTTAAGCGATTGAGTGAATTTGCATGAGTTCATGCATGATTTTAGAGTGTCAAATTAAATATATATACGTATATGCATTTAAATTAAAATTAGGATTTATTTAACTAAATTAAATTATATTATATAATTTTAATATTAATTAATTAAGTGTGTATATATGTATATGTGTGTATATATATTATTAAAATAAGTGTGTGGTGCATATTTATTGTGTATATTATATTAAATATTAATATAATATAAATTTAGATATATATATATATATACATATATACATATAATATTCATATCAAAAATAAAGTTTACAAAAATTATAGAATTGCCATTACCCTCTTCTTCCTCCTCCCGATCGTTTTCCTTCCCGTCCGGCCGCTGTAACTTCTTTCTCTTCCCGTCGATGTGCCCTATGGCGTGCCACCACCATTTCCAGCCTGCTCCGCCACCTGCCACCTTCTTCTCCGGCGTGGTTTGGCCGGATTTTCAATGAGAAGTCAAAAATCGATCCTAACGCCGTTCATCAACTTTTCGACCACCGTTTCGAGCCCCATCGGTCTCTATCGCTTCCATGAGCTCCAGTGAGTACATTTCCAAGCTTTGGTTCACTTGAAATGGTCTAGATTTCCCTAGGTTTTGAATTTTCATTTTCGGCCTACTAGGGTTTTTGAATTTTTAGAGCTTCAATTTAAATGATTCATGAAATATTCCTTCACAAACATTGATCCTTGTAGCTCAATCTACCTCTGTGAATTTTTTTATAATTTTTGGGAATTATTTTGATTTTTGTGAATTTTTTATTATTTTATTAATATTTTCTAATTTTCCTAAATTAATTAATTAAATTATGAAATTGTGATTTATCGTTTTTATAGGTGTTAAAATGCATTTTAGAATTTATTTTTAATTTTTGTGATTTTTATATAATTATTGTGAATTTATTTAGTTTATGTAATTTTTAGAAAATTAGGTTAATTATGTGTTTTATTGAAATTAATTGGTTAATTGAGTATATTTATTGATATTATTGAATTATATGTTGAGAAATTAAATTTTGAGTAATTATATTATTTTTGGTGAATTTTTGATTAATTATAGTAAAGTTACATAACTAGGGGTATTTTGGTAATTTGACACTAAATTGGCTAAAAATATAATTAAATTGGTTTTACTAGTTATTTGAGGTATAAAAATGATTTCTATAAATGATTTAGTATTTTTAACTAATTAAAACTATTTTTCGTAAATTATTTTCAAATTATATATAATATACGATTTTTCTAAATAAATAAATTTTTTTTTATTTTTAGTATGTTTTAGGGTTAATTATGTAATTTGGATTTATAAAATGTATTTTGATCAATATTTATGAATTTATAAAGAATTATTGATTTTTAATAATATTTTATCAAAATTAGGGTTTTATTGTAATTATCGGATAAACGATTATTTTCAGTGTTTTAAATACCTAGTTTGTTAAATTTTGAGTATAAAGGGTATTTTTGGTATTTTCTGAAATTTTTCATGTGTTATGTATTATTTCATGAAATGTGGACCTCGGTCAGTGAAATTAGAGTTTGGAGTCCGACCGAGGGATTGTAAATTGTGTTTATTCTTGAAATATGTTTCTTTGCAGGACTAGCTCTACTCTTTGAGTAGAGAGATGTCCGTTTTACAGGGGAGGTTCTGCCGAATTTTTGGTAGAATTCTCATAAAACGTGATGTCCGGTCAAATTCTTATTCTAATTCTGTGTCTAAGATTCTAGATCGAGTCTTTAGAATTCCGATAGATTTATTCTAATGTCATGTTGTCGTTTGATTGCTTAGTTGCATCAAGATCGAGGCCTAGTGGACTAGGCCTGTCAGACAGTCTCGAGGAACGCAATAATAGTGAGTTGTTATTCTATATATACTTGTATTAGGATTGCATGTTTTAGAAATGTATGATTTATTTTATAAATTATGCATAAATGGTTTAATTATTGCTTAGGTTTATTTTTGGTATATTTTGGTATATCCTTGGTATATTTTAAATTATATGCATGTTTAATTATGAATTTATACTTAAAATATTTTTGAGTATATTTATAATTTATTTTATAATTAAATTGAATTTATTTGACGTATATATACTCGAAATACACCTGGTTTATTTTGGTATATTTCTAGTATATATATGGTTTATATTGCCATTTTAATTAAAGTCATGCATCATTTATTTCATGAATGTATGGATTTATTTTTAAATGAAGGATATCAATAAAACGTGCTACCCAGTGGGCAACACTAGAATAGAGTACGTACCGATACGATGATAAAATTTAGGTTATATTACTAACCTATTTGTGGATATTGATCGGATTGATTTGTTGATGTGAGATATGATTTGAGAGTGTGATCGTTGGAGCTCGGTTGACCAAGTGTCTCGGGGCCAATCACACTGATAGTCAGACTCTGGAGCTCGGTTGACTTAGTGTCTCGGGGCTAGCCTACTATCAGAATGGCACAAGTGAATTTATTTGGAATAAGTGAGCCTGTATGGCTAGAGTGTTGTCTAACACTGTTTGAGGTTGTAATTTTTTTAGGGTTCTATTTGATCCTTCATAATCGGATATTATTTTCAGTATTTATATAAAATGATTTTGTTCCATTTGCGTGATTTTACCTGTATATATATTTATTATATATATTATTATTGAATGTGTGCATTTGTCATTTAGCTATGCATGTATATATATTATAACAATTCACTCAGTCAGGTATGACTCCCCTCAGTTGATTATTTTTCAGGAGAGTCTACGTCTTCAGACCTCAGTAGCAGACCCATACGTCAGATTTCTTCTGCCCCGGCTTTACTATGTAATCTGCTTACTTGATGTTATTTTATAATCTAGACATTGCAATAGTTGTAGTCATTTGTGGGATTTATGTACTATGTTGTATGAGATATGTATTTTAAAGATTTGAACTGAGATTTGTATTAAAAGATTATTTATATATGAGATGAGTTTGTTTATTTAAATCTAGTGGCGAATTATTATTTTATTTTATTCATGAGATTTATTTTCGCTGCGAGTTCATTTTATTTATGTTATTATTATTGCATATTTTTATTTTATTTTATTTTATTTTTAAGGCTTGCTACGGGTTTCGAATTCAAAAGAATTCCCGTTCCCTAGCACCGGTCATAGCCCCTGTTTTGGGTCGTGACACAATCTCTCCTCCTTATAAGAATTCATCATCGAATTCAAAGAAAAGAACATAAACAATAATCATCAAGGAAAGAGATAAGGATAAGAAGCTCGCATCTCTGCTTCAATCTCCCAAGTGCGCTCTTCTCCGTTGTTGCTTCGCCACAACACCTTGACCATCAGAATCTGCTTTGAATGCAACTGATGAACTTGATAGTCTATAATCGTAATAAGTTCCTCCTTGAATGTTAGGTCTTCATTCACTTCCACACTATCAAGCTGCAACAGTGTGAAGGATCCAAAATATACTTCCTCAGCATTGAGATATAGAACACTAGATGCACTTAAGACAAACTCGGAGGCAAAGCCAACCGATATGCAATTGTGCCCACTTTCTCCAAAATCTCGAATGGTCCAATATATCTTGGTGCTAGTTTCCCCTTCTTGCTAAATCTCATCACACCCTTCATCAAAGACACCTTCAGAAACACATAGTCTCCAACCTAAAATTCTACATCTCTGTCTCTTGGATCTGTATAACTCTTCTATTTGCTAATTGCGGTCTCTAATCTCTTTCTAATCACAATAACCTTCTCAGTGGCATCCTGAACCATCTTAGGTCCAATCAACGCTCTCTCCCTAATCTTATCTTAACTCAGAGGGGATCTACACTTCCTTCCATACAAAGTCTCATATGGTGCCATCCCAATATTATATGCAAAATCTATAAGCGCAAATGATCATCCCAGCTACCTCCCAGATCCAATACACATATCCTCAACATATCTTCCAGTGTTTGGATCGTCCTCTCAGACTGACCATTTGTCTAAGGGTGAAAAGCAGTACTGAAATCAAGCCTGGTGCCCATCGCTTTTTATAACTTCTGTAAAAAATGAGAGGTAAAATACTGAACCTTTATCAGATACAATGGACATAGGTACTCCGTGAAGGCACATAATATGCTTTAACATACAGCTTTGTCAATTTAGCTGCATAATAGGTAGCTTTCACAGGCAAGAAATGAGCAAACTTGGTCAACCTGTCCACAATCACTAAGATAGAATCATATCCATCCTTAGAATGAGGTAACCCAACCATAAAATTCATAGCAATTCTCTCTTATTTCCACTCAGGAATAGAAAGTGGCTAAAGCTTCCTAGAAGGCTTCTGATGTTCAACTTTCACTTACTGACACATCAAACACTTAGCAATAAAATTAGTTACATGCTTCCTCAGTCCATCCCACCAGTACAAGTCTCTAATACTGTGGTACATCTTAGTGACACCTAGATGTACATTGTAGGCTATAGAATGTGCTTCTACAAGGATCTCTTCTCTCAAATTATCCACATTAGGAACTCACAACCTATCACTGATCCACAAAACACCATCCTCATCAAGTGTGAAATCAGTGAACTTCCTTGTACGAATATTCTCTGCAAGCTCTGCCAGAATAGGATCTCAACCTTGAGCTACCTTAATCTTATCTCTCAATATTTATTAAAATCTGAACTGAGCTAACAGTCCACTAGATCTACTCATCTTCATCGTCAGACCTTGATCCACTAACTGGTGAAACTCTTGGATAAATGGTCTTCTGTCCATACTGATGTGAGCAAGACTACCTGAGGACTTCCTACTCAAGGCATCTGCCACCACATTAGCCTTGCCTAGATAATAGAGAATCTCACAATCATAGTCCTTCAGGAGTTCTAACTCCTCTGCCTCAGATTCATATATCTCTGCTAAAAAATGTACTTAAGGCTTTTGTGATCTGTGAAAATCTCACAAGTCACCCCGTACAGATAATGTCTCAAAATCTTGAGAGCAAAGATCACTGCAACCATCTTTAGATCGTGGGTAGGATAATTCTAT
Organism: Mallotus nudiflorus; assembly: GCA_947683625.1. NCBI lineage: Eukaryota > Viridiplantae > Streptophyta > Magnoliopsida > Malpighiales > Euphorbiaceae > Mallotus > Mallotus nudiflorus. The sequence goes on along the minus strand of CANTUR010000136.1, from coordinate 163,234 downwards.
TCATGCTTCTTCAACTGCCTCAAAGCATAAGCTATCACCCTACCATTCTGCATCAACACATAACCTAGGCTAACTTTAAAGGCATCACAATACACAATGAACTTATCTACTCTATTGGCTAAAGCCAAAATTGGAGTTGTGGTCAACTTCTCCTTCAGCAACTAGAAACTGTTCTCACAAACATCTTACCACTCAAACTTCATATTCTTCTGAGACAAGCGAGGCATAGGAGCTGTAATTCTGAAAAAATTCTACACAAATGTCCTATAATACCTAGCTAAACCTAGAAAACTATGAATCTCAGTGATTGTCATCGGTCTAGGCCACTCAAACACTGCCTCAATCTTCTATGGATCAGCCTGCATACCATCTTTAGACACCACGTGTCTAAGGAATGCAACACTCTCCAACCAGAAATCACACTTTGAGAATTTAGCATAAAGTTGATGTTCTCTCAGTGTTTGTAGTACAGTCCATAAGTGATATACGTGCTCCTCCATACTCTTCAAATACACCAGTATATCATCAATGAAGACTACTACAAACTGATCACAAATGGTCTAACTACCCTATTCATCGGATCTATAAAAGCAGTTGGTGCATTAGTAAACCTAAATGACATTACTAGATACTCATAGTGGCCATATCGAGTGTGGAATGCCATTTTAGGAACATCGGCTTCACTAATCTGCAACTAATGATAACTCGACCTCAAATCAATCTTAGAAAAGAACTGTGCACCCTGAAGCTGATCAAACAAATCATATATCCTTGGGAGAGGATACTTATTCCTCATGGTCACCTTATTCAGCTCTTTGTAATCAATGCACTGTCTCAGGGTACCATCCTTCTTCCTCACAAATAGGACTGGTGCACCCCAAGGAGAAATATTGGGTTTTATAAAACCCTTATCTAGTAATTCCTACAACTGCTCTTTTAACTCTTTCAACTCTGCAGGAGCCATTCTATAGGGTGGCATCAAAATAGGAGCAATGCCTGGAACCACATCTATACAGAACTTAATCTCTTTGTGAGGTGGTAAACCTAGCAACTCCTCAGGAAAAATGTCAGGAAACTCATAGGCAACAAGAACATCTATGAGTGACAGCTTCTCCACTAAAGTATCCCTGACTAATGCCAAATATTCCTGAAAACCCTTCCTCAGCATCTTCCTAGCCGTGATAGCGGAGATGAGATTCTAAGGTGCAGAACTCTTATTACCCATAAACTTAAACTCTTCTTCATCTGAAATTCTAAAAATCACCTCTTCACTCCGATAATCCATAACGACATAGTGTTAAGACAACCAATCCATATCTAAAATCACATCAAATTCCATCACATCCAACAACACTAATTCTATTGGTAATTCTCTACCTCCAATAAACACTAGACAACCAGAAAGAACAACTTCAGTGTCCAACGAATCGCTTAGAGGAGTGGTGACAAATAAAGGAAAAGCCATACTTGAAGCATGCCAACACGACTTCGAAGCAAAAATAGGGGTTATAAAGGAATGTGTGGCACCTGGATCAAATAAAACCCAAACATCCAAGTAATAAATAGGAATAATACCTGTAATGACGACATTAGATGCCTGAGTATCCTACTGAGTGAGGTGAAAAACCTTGGCCTGACCTCGACCTCCCTGCTGACTGGTAGAAGCCTGGCCAAAACCTCTGGAACCTCTCTAGTACCTCTACCACATCTCTACTGAGCAACAATCTGAGTTAAACTCGGGTGCTGAGTTGGAGGCAACTGAAAAGGAGCTGGTGCTGCACTAGTAATTAACTGCTGCAGAAACTATTGTGGCTGATAATCAGAATATGGACATGATCTGGAAAAATGTCCCATCTGTCCGCATCTAAAGCATGTCAGTGGCGCCATATAACATGGTCCCTGATGGACTATACCACAAGTCTGATAGGCACTGGCTGCTGACCCTGAACTCTGACCACTACTGCTGCTAGAAGCACCTGACCCAAATCTGATCGGTCTACGAGGTCCAACACAGCCATGTCTACTACTCTTATGTACTCTCTGTTGTTGCCTTTGGCTTTGCTGCATAGAGCCTCTCTGTTGACTACTTGAACCAATCTGAAAGGTTAAATATAGAGTAGTCTAAAATCCTCCTGAATGAATACCCAACTAATAGTAATCAGGCATAGCTCCTTGCCTAACTAATCTCAACTCTATCTTTTTGGCCAACTCTATCATTGACTCCAGAGTAAGGCCCACAATAGGCATCCCAGCAAATGCAGAACCTAGGCCAGTGACGTATGTAGTGACAGTAAAATACTAATCTCGTATTAGATCCTCTGCATATCTGCCAAGTCAGAGAAACTCTCTGGTGTTATCCTCAAAAGATCCATCACCTCTGGTGATGCTCGTTAGCCGAAGTCTGTAACTCATCCGAAGTGACTCTGGGCAGAATCTCCTCATAAACCTCTCTCTAAACTGAGCCTAGATCATCGTAGTCATATATGGCTGAATCACTTGAATGAACCAATCCAGTGCTGATCCCTCTACTGATAACTCAATGATCATAATCCGTTAGTACTCGGTGTGAACAGTCTGAATCCTCATCTCATTCGCGTACAGAAAATCTAATGAATCAAACTTCCCATCAAAAGCTATCCTACCAACTTTGGCATAAAACAGAGCTGCCTCAGGGTCAGACATGCCCTGTTGATAGGCAGGTTGTAACGGTGGTGCAATTGGAGGTATTATAGCTTCCTTGTACTCTAGCTCTACAGGTTCCTCATCCTGTAGATCTTATTATCTACAACGACTTGCCGCTCTTCAAGGTCTACCTCTACCTCGACCTCTGTGCCTCACTGGTGGCTCAGGAGGTAAAACCTTATCCTTAAAGGACTCATCATCCATGACCTCAATGACTGGTGAAGTGACACACGCTCGCCTCCTCGTTCTGAAAAGACAAAATCAAAGGAATTTACACAAAATAAATAATCTACAGATTACACAGAATTCTAAATTAAGGAAAATTTATCGAAGACATACTCAAACCTAAATAAACTGTAGTAGTTTCAAAGAAAACACAACTCTGAAAACCTATGTCCACAATACTAATAACCTAGGGCATTAATACCAACTTTATTACGATCAAAATTGGGAGTCATGACCAGCGCTAGGGAACGAGAATTTTTTTGAATTCGGAACCCATAGCAAGCCTTAGAAATAAAAAGCATGCAATAAATAAATAAAAATATGCCAGAATTAAAATCTTAAATTGATATAATTTAAATAATAAATACTTAATGTCATATCATAAAATAAAAATATTTGCATATAATATTCAGAGAAAGGTCTTTAACATAAAAATCGCATTCTACATATACAAACACTACTACTGTAGTTTTCTATAATAAAATAAAAGGTTCAGATAAATAATTTACATAAACTAGGCAGGGCTGAAGAAGTCCGGCGTATAGGCCTACTACTGAGATCTGAAGATGAAGAATCTTCTGAAAAAAATACAACTGAGGGGAGTCAAACCTTACTGAGTGAATTATTATATTATATATACATACACCTCCTAATGCCATATGCAATCAAGCATCAGTATATATATAAATATATACAAACATTTCACACAGATGCTGAAATCACTTTTATATATAATAAATGTTGAAAAATGTTTCTTTGAATGAAGGATCAAATAGAACCCTAATTATTCGCAACCTCAACCAAAAATATCTCTCTAGCTATACAGGCTCACTTAATTCCAAATTAATTCTCTTATTCCATTTTGGACAGTAGACTGGCCCTCAAGACACTAAGTCAATCGAGCTCCCACAATCTTATTATTAGTATAACTGGCCCCGAGACACTAGGTCAACTAAGCTCCCACAATCACATTAATCAATCACATCAATCTTAGATAATCAATCAAATAAAAGTCACCTCAAGTGATTTTATAACTCAACCCTAAAATCTATCGCACCGGTACATACACGGTCCTAGTGTTGCCCACTAGGTAGCACGTTCTATTGATATCCTTCAAATAAACTTAATAATTATTAAAATAATAAAAATGCATAATTCAAATGTAATAGCATCCATTCATAGCAACATATACCCGTCATATATAGAAAATATACCAATTGTACATTGGAGATATACTAAAAGTATTTCAAATATATAAGTCACAAATATACCAAAAATAAACCATAAATATACCGATTGCATGTTATAAATATATCAAATATATACACGTCGCATGCATATTAGAATATACCAAAAATATACTAAAAGTATACCAAAAATATATTTTACATTTAAAGAAATATTCATATTCAATTTCATTATAAAATTCATGGATGCTAATTTTTATGCATTCCACATGCAATGCATATATAAGATAATAACTCACAAGTTTCTGCTCCTCGAGACTGGCTCAACGAGCCCGGTCCGATAGGTCTCGGTCTCGGCGCAACTAGAAAATAAATAATAGTAATAATCAGAATAAATTTTTAACTTTATACTTCTAAAAGAGACTTGATCTATGAATATGAAACCCAAACAAACACAGAAATTCAAAATTGACCCGACGTCATGTTTTACGAGAATTCTATCAAAAATTCAGCATAATCTCCTCTATAAAACGAACATCTCTCTACTAAAAAGTAGAGTCGATCCTGCAAGAAAAGCGCACTTCTAACACACAAGGCTTAACACCTCGGGTTAGGACCCAAAACTGCACAATTTCCTAATCGAGGTTCACAATTCATCAAAAATACAAATAAAATAATAAATATATTAAAAATCATTAAATTCCATAATTATCCTCAAAATACCAAAATATAATATATTTAAACAATAAAACACTAAATACAATTATTTTCACAATAATTAAATAAAAATCTCAAATAATAATATAATATTAATAAAAATCTAATTTTTCAATAATTCAATATAAAATAGTAAAAATTCACTTTTATATATTCAAATAGCTTAAATATATAATAAAAAAAATTAAAAATTCATTTAATCACCAAAATAGTAAATAATATATTATTTGAATATAATTTTCAAAAATTAGTATTAAGTAGTTAAAAATAGTAAATAATATATAAAAAACATTTTAATACCCTATATAATTATAAAATCATTTAAAACATATTATTTAACTATAATTTTCACAAAATTACCTAATTAAATCATAAATACAAAATTTACATAATATAAATAATATTCCTAAAAATTATATAAATTCATCAAAAATTTGCATTCTTCTTTCTAGGTGAAACTTCTTTTCTCCTCCATACTTCTTTTTCATATTTAATTAATAGGGTCCATGCCTCCTTGACAACATGTTAGTTCTAATTTTTTTTTATCTCTAGGATAGATGAGAAAATGCTAAAATGGTATAGGTGACGTTTTAGCGTTTCGGCAGACTTCGCTTTACACACTGAGCCCATACTCTTGTGTTGGATTTTGATAGATTAGTGGTATACTTTGATTAATTAGAAGGGGTAATGAAGTTCCCCTTAGACCCTTTTGTTAGGAGCTTTTTAAATAGATACAACATAGTACCTGGACAACTCCACCTCAATAGCTAGCGGATTTTGACTGATTTTATATAGTTAATGCATAAAGAAGGTAGAGAGCTAGACTTAGATATCCTTCGATATCTCTATAACTTGAATAAAAAAAAAAGAGCTGATGTTCTCCTTATTAGCTATTCCAAACCATAGCCTCTTTTTAAAGCTTTTGGACCTTCATAAGAAATGAAGGCATAGGTTTTTTATTGTTGAACATCCTTCAGACTTCATACATCTCTAGCAAATATGGTTTTGACGACTGTTACAAGGTGAAGTATCCTTCAAGGCTATCCAATAAGAATACAAAGATGGTCATGAGGCTTTATTTTCATAGTATAACTGATGCGAGATCTGCCAAAAATTTATCTCGAAGATATCTTCAGAGAGTCTATCCTAATTGCATACATCTCAGTAGTAAGTTTTAAGATTTGAAAGGTATTACTCTGAATTCTGTCCCTTTCTTTTTTTATTTATAGATGGCTGGCCTTTTTGCATTTGCAGATGAGATTCAACATATAGATGATGAGTTGGAGACTCAAAAGGATGTGCAAATCTCTTCTCCTACTTCTGAGCTGCTTGCCCTGGAAGTCTCAGCCGAAGCTGTGGCTAGCCAAAAAGGAAAAGCCATGGCTGAATCTTCTCAGGTGGAGAAGTCTGAGGGTTAGAGGAAGCGGGTCCCTGAATAAGGATTCAAATGTTGAGGAGTTATGTGAGGAAGTCTTCGTCAAGCCCCTAAAGTTATCTAGGTGTCCGGACTTGAGGTCCTAGATCTTGAAAAAGATAGAGCCTTTGAGTATGCTAAATGCTCAATTGAGGGATCAATATGCCGAGTCTCTACGGCTTCCTGAAGACATCCAATGCTGGACAAATTTAGATAATGAGGAGCAATATAATTCCATTATCGGGCACTCATTGGAGGTAGTCATATTCTACTTTATTTAATTTGTGTTTATGAGTACTTAAATTGATGATGATGATTTTTTCTTTCAGATGACTTAGGCTTTATTACTGGTGAAGGAAAACTATTATTATCTCAAAAGTCACTACAGCCTGAAGGAGATAGAGGTTAGCACCATAACCATTAATTTTGAGAGAAAACTAGAAAAGGTGAAGGCGGTACTGAATTTTGCCAAACCAAGCATACTGAGGTAAGGTCCAAAGCTGAGGCAAGCCAGAGGAGTTTGGAAGAGTTGGAGTATAATCAAGTTCAACTTACATGGAGAATTGAGGGGCAAGACTCTCGAATTATAACTTTGGAGAAAAAACTTACTGAAGTGGAGAGATATTGCGAGGATGATAAAAGAAACTACCAGAATATGGTCGTAGGGTTTCTCAAAGCTTATAAGTTTGAATGGTAGGGAGTATTGCTCACCTAATACCCAAACCTAGACTTCTCAGACTTGGATAAGATAACTCCTACTGATATGACTAGAATTGTTGCTGAAGAAGATGCTCACAGTAAGGCATCTTTTAAACGGTCAAAGAATCCTAAGAAACCTACCAAGTTTGTTGCTGATAAATCATCTTCTGAGCAACTAAAGGATTTGAAGTCTACTGGGGAGATGTTTGTTGGTGCTATCTTTGCTAGATTCAATCCAACCTTTGCATCTGAGTATCCTGATACTGAGTTTCCCAGTGCTCAATTGTAAACTATTTAGTCGATAATTTTTTCTTTATTTTTGGAATACTCTGTAATACAACATTTTTAATAATAAATAAAGTATTTATTTCTCAAAACTTTGAGTATATTTATTGATAATATTTTTGGACACTATCTGAGTTCCAATATCTAGGTAATTCTTTTCCATGTTTATCCTTAATCCGGTATGCCCCTTTAGTCATTTTCTTAATGACTTGATAAGGACCTTCCCAATTAGGTCCAAGTTTTCCTATGCCAGGGTTACCTCTACCAATGTTAGCCTTTATGAGTACCCAGTCTCCAACTTTAAACTATCTTAGTCGGATGTATCAATTGTGATATTCCATGACCTTCTGCTTCTGGGCTTCTACTACAATGGATGCTCGCTCTCTCCTCTTTTTAAGCAAGGTCTAGACATATCCAAGCATTGATGTTGTTGACTTCTTGATCGAGATTCTCGATGACTTGGTAACTTGTTGATCCAACCTCCACGGGGATTACTACATCTATCCCATAAGTTAGTTTGAAAGGTGTTTCTCCTCTGGAAGTTCTGGGTGTAGTTTTATAGGCCCAAATGATGTTGTTGAGTTCATCAACCTAGTTTCCCTTCTTTTCGTCTAGTCTTTTTTTTAACCCTAACATGATGATCTTGTTCGTGATTTCCATCTGTCCATTTATTTGTGGATGGGCTGTTGAAGTAAATTGAAGCTTTATTCTAAGATCCGAGCAGGACTTTTTGAATTTCTCATTATTGAACTACTTCCCATCATCTGTTATTAGGCTGTGTGGTATTTGGATCTGCAGATGATTTCTTTTTAGAAAAAGTGCTGGATCCAAGCCTCAATGATGGTTGGTACAACTTTAACTTCTATCCATTTGGTGAAGTGGTCTATAGCCACAATCAGGAACTTCTTTAGGGAGGTTGAGGTAGGAAATGGGCCCAAGATGTCCATCCCTCATACTACAAAAGGGTAAAGACTCCCAATTAGATGCTAAGGGTTAGAAGGTTTTTGGTTGAGGTAAGTAAACTATTGACATTTGTGGCATTCTTGAGCCAATTTCTGAGCATCTTGGGACATGTTAGGCTAATAGTATCCCTAGAGCAACACCTTTCTATCAATGAATGATGAGATTCTTGTGCTCCACAAATTCCTTCATGAATTTCCTTAAGAACGTAATTTCCTTCTTTTAGTGATACACAATTAGACCATGGGTGCAAGAGAGATCTTCTATAGAGTTCTCCATGGCGAATGGAGTAGTGGGTAGCTTTTATCTTCAACTTCTGAGCTTTTAACTTATCTTGTAAAAGTATACCATGTTCGAGATACTGAATGATTGGCTTTATCCATTTTACTACTTCCTATATGTCCATGATCTCTGTCTCCTCAGTGCTTGGTTTTATTAATGCCTCAGTTTGCTTAAGTTCTTTGAATGTCTAACTAACTTCTACTGTCGATTTGGCTAGAAAATCTGCCTTTAAGTTTTCACTTTTAGGGATCTAGATGATTTCCCATTGTCCCTCATCCTACTTGAGCTTCTTTAGAAGCTGTTTGACTTTCTCGATATACTTGGTGATACTTGAGTCTTTGATCTGGTATGTTTCTTTGACTTGGTTCACCACTAGTTTTGAGTCGAAGTATATCTTGAGATGCTCGACTTTGACTTCGATAGCTAACTTTAATCCTATGATGAGTACTTCATACTCGGCTACATTATTAGTAGCGTTGTATTTTATCTAAATGACATATCTGATAGTAACTTTGTATGGCCCTTTACGAATGATTCTAGGACCAGCTCTTTGGATGGATTAGGCTTTATTAACGTACAACATCCATTCTAGATAGTCGAATGGAGCGAATTCTTTCACTATCATCTCTTGTACAAAGTCTGCTAGTGTTTAAGCTTTTATTTGCTGTCGAGGTTCATAACTGATATCAAATTCACCGAGCAGTATTAACCATTAAAGTAGTCGGCTAAATGTTTTAGGTCTTTGTAAAATTTTCCTTTGAGGGAAGCTAGATCTTATAATGATTGAATTTGCCTGAAAATAGTGATGAAGCTTTCAGGACGTGTGTACCACTACCATAGCTAACTTATCCAGTTTAGGATATCAAATTTCTAAACCTCTGAGTATTTTGCTAATGTAATATACTAAATTTTATTGGCTTCCTTATTTTCTTACCAGTGCTGATGTAATTGACTCATGACCAATAGAGAGATATAAGTACAGTATTTCTCCGAGGATCGGCCTGCTGAGTAGAGGTGGTGAGGACATGAACTTTTTTATGCCTTCAAAAGTTTCCTGACATTCTTCATTCCATACAAACTTTTTAGAATTTTTTAAGGCTTAGAATAGTGGTAAACACTATTTGGCTGAACAGGAGATGAAACACCCAAGGGATGATTTAGCTTCTGTAGCTCGTTAATTAATGTAGAAGCTTTCATCTTAAAAATGGCCTCTATCTTCTCTAGATTAGCTTCCATTCCTTTATGGGATACCATGAATACTAGGAATTTGCCTATTTTTACTTCGAAAACACACTTCTCTATATTCAGCTTGATCCGATTTTTGTTTAGTATTCGAAGGATTTGATCGAGGTTGTCAAAATGATGCTCTGTATGCTCGCTTTTAACAATGATGTCATCTATATACACTTTGATGTTCTTTCTAATTTAGTCTCAAAACACATGACTCATTAGCCTTTAATATCTTATGCTGACATTCTTCAACCCAAAAGTCATAACTGTGTAGTAATAAAGACCTTTATGGGTGATAAATAATGTCTTTTCCTGATCTTCTTTCTTCATTGGTATTTGATGGTACCTTTTTGCAACATCCATAAAGCTATATAAATAGTGATCAGCAATGGAGTCTACCAGTTGATCTATTGTTGATAATAGATAGCTATCTTTGGGGTATGCTTTGTTAAAGTCAGTATAGTCCACACACATTATGTACTTACCATTGAACTTTTTTACCAGCACCATATTGCCTACCTATTTTGGGTGTGTTACTTCTTTAATGAATCCAGCTTCTAGCAGCTTCTTTATTTCTTCAGTGATTACTTTTTGTCTTTTATACACGAAGGTCTTTTTTTATGAACAATTGGATTTACTCCTAGCTTGATGTTAAGATCTACTCTAGTAATCTGGGATGCTTGAAAGCAAAGCTACTTGAGTTTTCAATGAGGACCTTGCTTATTTCATGTTTAACTTTACTATTGAGCTCATTATCGATCCTTACTGTCTTTACTTCGACGATTTATAAGGTCTGAACCTAGTCAATTGGCTCAAGGTTAGCTTCTTATTTCTCCATTTCTATCATGACCCAAAACAGGGGCCATGACCGGCGCTAGGGAACGAGAATTCTTTTGAATCCAGAACCCGTAGCAAGCCTAAAAATAAAATAAAATATGCAATAGAAATAATAACAACATATTTAAGTAAAATATTATGCAGCGAAATAAAATCATAAATATAAAAATAATAATCCACCATGGGATTTAAATCAAATCCTCATCTCATATATAAATAAACTCTTTTAATACAAATCCAGTTCAAATATTTAAAGTACATATCTCATACAAATATAATACAATGTCTTTTAACAATTTTATGACTACTGCAGTGTCTAGATCATAAAATAAAACTTAAGTGAGCAGTTTACATAAAGAAGTTAGAGCGGAAGAAATCCGGCGTACAGGCCTGCTACTGAGGTCTGAAGACAATGACTCTCCTGAAAAATAGTCAACGGAGGGGAGTCAGACATCACTAAGTGAATTACTATAATATATATACATGCATAATAAATGAAAATGCATACAGTCAACAATATATATATAATATGTATGTATACAAGCAATTATACACAGATGCAATAGAATCATTTTATATATTTACTGAAAATCACTGTTTATGAAGGATCAAATAAAACCCTAGAAAATTGCAACCTCAAATAGTGTTAGACAACACTCTAGCCATACAGGCTCACTTATTCCAATATATTCACTTATTTCATTTGGACAATAGACTGGCCCCGAGATACTAAGTCAACCGAGCTCCAACAGTCTGACTGTCAGTGTGATTGGCCCCGAGACACTTGGTCAATCGAGCTCTAACAATCACACTCCCAAATCCTTTCATACATCAAATAATCATATCCAATGAATATCCACAAATGGTTAGTAATGTAGCCTAAATGCTATAAGCGTACCGGTACGTACTCGGTCCTAGTGCTGCCCACTAGGTAGCACGTTCTATTAATATCCTCCATTAAAATATAAAGCATACATTCATAAAAGTAAATGATGCATGAATTGGATAAAATAGCAACATAAACCATATATATACTAAAAATATACCAAAAGTAAACCAGGTATATTTCGAGTATATATAAGTTAAATAAATTCAATTAAATTACAAAATAAACCAAAATTGTATTTGAAAACATTTCAAACATAATTCATTAATAAAACATGCATATAGTTTAAAATATATAGAAAATAAACCAAAAATAAACTAAGTACTGCTCAAATTATTTATGCATATTTAATCAAAATACAACATACATTTCTAAATCATGCACCCTAAAGCATATATATATAAAATAGTAACTCACAATTAGTGCGCTCCTCGAGATGGGTCCAATGGGCCTGGCCCACTAGGCCTCGGTCTCGATGCAACTAAACATACAAAAATAACAGACATCAGAATAAACCTAACAGAAAATCCTAGAAACTCGGTCTAGAATATTAGACACAGAATCAGAATTAGGGTTTGACCGGACATCATATTTTACGAGAATTCTACCAAAAATCCGGCAGAACCTCCCCTATAAAACGGACATCTCTCTACTGAAAGAGTAGAGCCGGCCCTGCAAAGAAACACACTTCAAAAAATAGACACAGAAACAAATCCATAACCCCTCGGTCGGACTCCAAACTACAGTTTACCGACCGGGGTCCACAATTCACAAAATAATATAGAAATATCGAAAATACCCTTATATCATAGAAATACATTTAATAAGTAGAAATTACGTAATTAACCCTAAAGCACCGCCAAAAACCGATAAAACTCATTTATTTAGAAAAATCGTATATTATATATATAATTTGAAAATAATTCACGAAAAATAGTTTTAATTAATTAAAAATACTAAATAATTTGTAGAAATCATTTTTATACCTTAAATAACTATTAAAAGAAATTTAATTACATTTTTAGCCAATTTATGGTAAAATTACCAAAATACCCCTATATATATAAATATACTAAAATTACTTCAAAAATTCACCAAAAATAATATAATTGCACAAAACTAATTTTATCAACATTTTTATCAATAATATCAATAATTAAACTCAATTAACTAATTAATTTCAATTAAAAACACAATTAACCCTATTTTATCAAAATTACATAAACTAATTAAATTCAAAATAAATACATAGAAATTCATAAAAATTCCAAATAAATTTCTATAATTCAATTAAACACCTATATTTACCATAAAACACAATTTCATAATTTAATTAATTAATTTTCGAAAATTAGAAAATAATAATAAAATATTCAAAAATACCCAAAATTCAAAATAATTTCCAAAAATTCTACAAAAATTCAAAAATGTAGATTAAGCTAAGGGAAAAAACATTTGTGAAGTAATTTTCCATGAATCAATCAATTCAAAGTTTAAAAAAATCAAGAAGCTAAAATGGCCGAATTGAAGATTTAGCTTAAACCTCAACAACCACTTGTTTTCTGGCCAAAAGGAGATTAGAATAGGGACCACCAGAGCTAAAGGAGTCGATGAAGACTGGCGGTGCACGAAATGGTGGTCAGAATCGTGGTCGACGGCGAAGAGCTTCACTTGCTGCCACCGTAAATTTCGGGCGTTCCAGCGAGCTTTCGGTGACTTGATCACATCGGAGAGGAAGAGGAAGGAAGGGGGAGGAGGTTGGCGTCAGCTGATGGTGGCAAAGGGTGGTCCAGAGTGCCAGAACGGGAGGCGCAGTAAGGATAGGGCGTCAGGAGAGAAGAAGAAGAAGGGAGGGGCAGAATTGTAATTTGCCAAATCTTGATTTTTTGATAAATATTGCATATGTATAGGTATGTATCTATATATATGCTTTATATTATTTTAATATATAATATGATATAGACAATAAATATTCACCACACATATAATTTAATATTTTAATAATTTATACACTAAAAATAATTTATAATATTAAAACTAATTAATAAATAAATAAATAAAAATTAGGGTAATTAGTTAAACCCTAGTTTAAATAATAAATATACATATACACTTTATTTAGTACTTTAAAAAAATATATATGAGTTCATGCAAATGTATAAAATTGTTTAAAATAATTCATATTAAATTAAGTACGTATCAATTTTCCCGAAAATGCAAGTTCCGAGAAAATTTTACGTAAAGTGCTTAAAATAATATAAAATAATTAAAAATCAATTTTAATTAAATAGCAACTCATAAAATATCATAAATATATACAAAAATTATTAACACTGCATATCCCGATGCAGTATTAAAATATTTAAAAATACAGGATATTACAATTTCCTAAGATTCTAAAGGGAATACTTATATCTAAGGTTTGACTGCCATCTAGTAGTATTGCCTGGACATGTGTTATTCTCCGTGAATTGTTAGGACCCGACCTTTAATAGGAATCTTCATGGTCAGATGCCGGATACTTATGACTACATCAATCTCGTAGAGTATTGGCTGGCCTATGATGTCATTGTATGCGAGAGGAAGATCTACTATATTGAACTGAACTTTAACACCTTTCACTTCTCTAGTATATCGATCATTGAATTCTAGAATCAGCTTTATTAATCTTATTGGTTAGGTGGTTCCTCTGCAAAAGTTGGTAATGGGATTCTGAATAGCTTTTAAACCAGTGACAAAACCTCCCGTTGCTTTTTAGGCATTCCAAGAGAGTGCGTTGATAGTGCTTTCATCATCAATCATCAATCTTTTTACTAGGTAATTATTAATGAAAGCACTTACCACGAGTGCATCATTGTGAAGGTGTTAAACATGTTTCCTGTCTTTCGGACTGAACATGATGGTCTACTTCTTTTTATAGGTGGACCCTTCTTCTTTGTGGGATCTCTTAGGCCTCTTCTTGGTTGCCTCTCCTTCAACAATCATATTGATAACTCTAGCTAGTTCATTCCAAGCTTTCTTTAGTTCTGGCTTATCCCTATCTTATCCATCCGAATTTTTGTTCCTTCTGGCTATGTCAGTGAAGTTGCTGAGTTTACCATTTTGTATTAATCTTTCTATGGCATGTTTTAATTCTTGTCATGCCTCAGTTTCATGCCTATAATCCCAATGGTATTGGCAGTAGTGCCTTTTATCCTGCATGGCTCTCCTGGTTGGACTTTGCCTTTTAGTCAGGGTTATGCCCAATCCATTTTCTCTTACCTATATGAGGATTTTGGATCTGGTGGTGTTTAGTAACGTATACTTCTCAACCTCCTTTTCAAGTCTTTCTACTAAATTTTTTAAGTTTGATCTTTGAAAGCTTGGCCTTTTGGGTCTTGACCTTTCATCTTTCCTAACAAGTGCTTTCTCATCGTCCTGGTGCATCCTTTTATCTGTGTCCATCTTTATCATCTTTATTGCCATAGCCATTACCTCAACGAAGGTGTTAGGTTCTTTTGTCATTATTTTATCTTTGAGCTTCCCTAGCCAGTTTCCATTCTTCAAGGCCTCTATGGCTACCTCATCGACCATATTTTCAATCTGCATGACTACTTTATTAAATTAATCCAAATAGCTTCTCAGTGATTCAATAACCTCCTATCTGTACATCCGGAGATCATTGATGTTTTTGGTCAGAGGGAAGGTAGTGATGAATTGAGTCCAAACTTTCTCTGCTAACTTTTCAAATGAGGAGATAGAATTCTCAGGAAGTCAGTGGAACCACTTCTGAGCATTCTTGAAGAGTGTACTAGGAAAGACTTTGCACATGATTCTATCATTCACATTCTGAAGTAACATCCTGGTCCTGAAAGAGAATATTTGGCTGATTAGATCTCCAGTCCCATCGAACTGATCTAACTGAGGCATTCTGAATTTGGTTGGAAACTCTGTTTAGATTATTCTGCTTATAAAAGGTGTCTTTCCTTCCATAACACATTCATCTTCTTTTTTGGCTAGGTCAAAGCTTTATGAATGATTTCTTTAACTTTTTGAGCTATCTTTGAATCATCTAGGGCCGAAATTATCGAGCTAGATTATCCTTCCTGAGCTTTATACTATTTTGTATTACCAGTCAGGGCTTAAGATGGTGATCTAATATGTTGAAAAGGAGTTGATGAAATTATTATTTGAAAAGGCGCTAACAGGTTAATTAGAGGAAGGGGAACAGATGGATTGATTAGAAGAATGGATGCAGATGGATTGATTGGAGGAATGGGGGTAGATGGATTGATGTGTGTGTCTGGAGTTGAAATTGGTGGTGGACTAGAAGTCAATATTTCGGTTGGTAGATGCTTAATGGCTTTTAGCTCAAGGGAATCCCACAGACGATGCCACTTAGTGATGGACTAGAAGTCAATATTTCAGTTGGTAGATGCTTAATGGCTTTTAGCTCAAGGGATTCCCACAGACGGTGCCACTTGATAACTTATTTCTGAAACTCTTGAGATAGAGCCCTTGCAAGGGATCAAAGAAAGACAAGATGAGAGGTGGGCAAGATCCTCACAAACCCTTTAATGACTAAGTCAGAGAATGTAGAGAGAGAGTTTTAGAGAGATAAAGAGAGCAATTAATATAAGAAGAATATAATGGATGAGAATGAGAATATGAGGTCCTCTTTATAGGGATAATGATGCTCAAACATGAGAGGAATAAGATTTTTCTTTAATGAAAGTCCTGTGCCTATTAGAAGAGTGTTTCTTCCTATCCGAGCGTTTCCTTGTTTGGGAATCCTTTCCTAATTGTTTTGGGTGTCCTCCTTTTGTAAGCAACCCCTGTATAGAAAAATAAAAACTTTAGTTAAATAGTAATATGTATATGGAGTATTATTATTCATTTGAAAAAAAATATTGAGAAAAAAAGAAGAAGAAAACTTTGAAAAAAAAATAAAGACAATACCTTAAAAATAAACAAAAAAAAGTTGATAAAAAAAAGTTGAGAAAAAAAATGAAAACAGTAGGAAAAAAATGTTGAGAAAAAAAAAGATAAATATAGTTCTATAAAATAGAAAAAAATGTTTAGAAAAAAAGTGTTGAGAAAAAAATGAAAACAATAGAAAATTAGAAAAAAATGTTAAGCAAAAAAACATTGAGAAAAAAATAAATGAAGATAGTAAAAAAAATATTGAGTAAAAAAATATTAAGAAAAAATAGATGAAAACAGTATAAAGCAAAAAAAATTGTTAAAAAAAAAGACAAATAAAATGTTGAAAAATAAGTTGAAAAATCAGTAACAAGGAAAAAAATATGTTGAAAAAAAAAACTCTAAAATTAAGGATGATAAGAGGAGTGAGCTATATTTGAAAGAAAAAAGTTAAAAAAAAATTATTTTAAAAATTTTTAAATCAACGATATTTTTAAAAATTTTTAAATCAATAATATTTTTAAAAGTTTTTATTTTTATTTTTAGTAGATTTATATATGAAAAAAACCCTTATTATTATGGAGAACAGACTCATCCAAACAATCAAATGAAACTTTCTATCAATTGAAACATCAAATTTTGAAATGTAGTGACGATATGTCTGATATTGAGATCAAATTTCATTCAGGCAATCAAATGAAATTTTTTATAGATTAGCTATTATCTTTTTTTTCTTTTCCAATTTTATTAACAGGTAATTTAAATTCTTTTATAAAAGTCAAAGGATAAAAATTCTTTTAACTCTGAGAAATAAAAAAATTATCCATTGCTTTTTTCTAAAAAAAAAAATTATGGATGCATAATTTAGAGAAATAAATTACTCCATTTATCATATATGGCTATGTATTGTGCTTTATCAATCTTTCTTAGTTTTAATTAATTAAGTTGTCTATTGGAAATTAGGGGATCAAATCATCGTTTTAACCAAATATCTTAATCTCATGAGAATAAGATATTTTACTATTTAGGATTAACTATTTAAGATTCACGAAATGAATTGATTACATAAATTGATGGAACCCCTAACAATTAAAAAAGAAATGAAAACTACAAATTTTCAACATCAAAATAACTTTAGAAATCAGGTGGGGGCAGCCGTAATCTCATATTGTCAACGATCTGCAGCTCAACTGTTACTTCTCAGTTTCAGTGCTGTAACCACCTCGTGCACCTGATGATGTTCTTCAGATTTAACACATGCAATCATATATATATATATATATTTGATTTTTTAAACACCTTAAATTAATTCCCTTTCTTTCTTTGATTTTTTTTTTTTTTTTTGAATAGCTAGCCTTCTGCTTAATTATGTGCGGTTGGTGAAAATCATTCTATGTGTGAATTTCATTGCACCAAACATATTAGAAAATAGAGTTTTTGGCAACTTACAACACAAGCTATGCCCTCTTCTACACACATTACACTTATTAGAAAAAAAAAAAAAAAAAAAGATTATTGACATCAAATTTCAACCCATGTTAATTTGTTGCTTGATAAACTC
The DNA here is from genome assembly GCA_947683625.1 of Mallotus nudiflorus. Classification (NCBI taxonomy): domain Eukaryota; kingdom Viridiplantae; phylum Streptophyta; class Magnoliopsida; order Malpighiales; family Euphorbiaceae; genus Mallotus; species Mallotus nudiflorus. The sequence continues at coordinate 145,367 of CANTUR010000136.1, read as the reverse complement.
TATAATAATGCAATTCATCAATAATTTTTTTTTTTTTAAAAAAGGAAATTCTTGCAAGAGGTGAGCAAGAAATCAAAACTCAATGAAAGGGTCATGGCATAGAAATTTTTTACGAATATTTAATGGAGGCTTAACAAAAACACTCACCATAGAGACCGTAACTCCATTATTACTAATATATGGTGATCCTTGAACTTAAATTTGAGATCTCCACAAAACTCACAAATATCTATACTGATTAGGTCACTCCTAATTGATCACAAATTTTTTCTTTTGCCCACTTTATTAGGTTAAGAAAATAAAAGAAGACAAATAAGTTAAGAATAAAATTTCTCAAGCCAATAATAATAACAAAGACAAATTGTGCACACGAGAGAAAAAATAAAATAAAAAAGAGGAAATATACGTACGTGGCATAAATTTGTTCACAAGTGCATTGAATTTAATTATCTATTCATAATTAAGGGGTTAAAATGGTATTGTCAAAGCTAATTTCCGTTTCCTTTATGAGTGGTCCTTTTCTTAATTTCATTTCATAAATGCTAATTATGATGTATAGTAACATGGAAGCTGCCATTTAGTAATGTTTTACAAGGTTTTTGCTACATCATTAATCATAATCAACCATTGTTTAAGTGCTTTAATTAGGTCCGTAAGTTCGGGTGCCAACTCATTTAAAAATTCACAGCTTAGTAAAGCCCAGATTAGACTAGCTAACCCTATTTTCTAAACCTAGCTCAGTCGTGATTGAACCATATAAAACCATAATAAAAAGATAATGGTATAATTAGTAATGACCATAATGCATCATGGGATTGAGCTATTAATTATATATACTTAACCTAACACGAAATTGCTTCGCTTGGTTAGTGATCTAGATTACTTAACCTAACCTTTCTAAGTGTTTGAGCCACTTCATTCATCATATTTATCAACAAACACAGATTCATGAATCTCTAATAATGATAAATAGAGGATTATCACTTCTTTTCATTTTTTATTTTTTATTTTTTCAAAATTTTTACACCACAATGTCATTAATTGTTTGAAAGATGGAATTACATATATTGAACTCTTGCAAATTCTTATACTAATGAACTGGGTACATTAATGTCAATCAACTATATAAATAGCTCTAAATTATTATTATTATTATTTCTTTTTTTTAAAAAAAAAAAAAAAGAAAAGGGAGGAAATACTAATAATAAAAGTACTACAAAACAATCAAGTCAAGTCACAAAGTAAGGTACCAATTATTGTTTGCAAGTTGATGAGGTATGTACCTTTAAATTGGAGAAGAGTGAACTAATTAATTAAATCCTCTAATAATTAAAATTAAAATTTTTCAATTAATGGTGTGCACCCTAATGGGTGCCCAAAAGTGTGAAATGGACAAAGAAAAAAGGAGAGAAAAAGGGTAAGCTCAAAATCTGAATCAATGCTACTTTATTAGATTTTGAAACAACCCTAGCCACAATTGATGAATATATCTTTAGGATAAAAAGATAAAAATTTTGTTTGTTAACTACTATTCATTAGGACTCATAAGCTAGCTAGATTTATATTAACATTAATCTTATTATAGCCTAAATAAACACTAAAATAAAGAAATAAATCATTCACTCATTCATTCATTAATAATTGCAAAATGATGGCAACTTTGTATAAAGCTGCTTTATTGAGATTCTACATGGAGTTGAAGGGACTGGCATACGGCCATCTCTTTAATTATAGAAGCTTCATTCAATCAGGTGGTTGTTGTTGTTAAATCATCTTTAATTACCTCTTTTTGCTGGCAAAATGGGGCCTTAATTTGCTCCCTTTGCCTGCGAACTTCTGAGGTATCGTATCATCAGCTCAGCCATGCTATGAAAAAAGAAACAATATCATCTATCTTCTTTATTAATTATTTCATTTCTGATAATATCCAACAAGATATATACTTATCTTTTCTTTATATAAAACCTAAACTAGAGGTGGGTCTATGATGAACCGACCAATTGCGACATTAACATACCAAGTTCCATAACATAGGACTGATTTATGGTGGTTTTATTGGCAACAAGTCTATAAATTTCATGATACATAACCCTTCCGTCTTCTAATTCTTGCTCGTATTTAATTTCTGGAGAGATCTCATTTCTTTAATTTATTTTTCCCCTTCTTATGGGGCTTGAGGAAAATTGAAATCTCCCAATTCTATATGTTTCCACTACTAGACATGATAATAGTATAATTTTTATGATGGGAAGGACATTTCTCGTCGATAGCTAAAAGCAGCTACATGCTTGCACCTAGCTAGCAAACATGTATATGAATGATTGGCAACAATTTATCGATTGACCTTGTCTTTTGATTTATAAAACTAACAAAATTTGATTTATAAAAATTTGGCCTTGCCCTCTGATTTATAAAAATATCAAAAAATTTATTTGTAAATTCAAGTAAATATATTTGGTTTAAATGAAAATTTTATAAAATTTATTTTGAATTTAAACTGTTTAATTTTGTGAAATTATTTAAAATTAAATCAATTTTTATTAATGAGATATGTTTGGTTTAAATGAATTTGAAATTTATTTGGAAATAAAATAATTTTTTTTGGAATTAAGGGATGAATTTTAATTGGTAAACTTGAAGTTTGTTGCCAAATATTGGATGAAAATGGGAAATTACCTGTCGTCACCATTACTCTAGCACAGAATTGGTAAAATAATCTAATGAATTTGGGTCGGATCAAGACATACCATCACCAGAAAATACTTGGAGAATATTTCACTTGAATAAATAATTAATTTATGAATTTCAATTGATATTTTTTATCAACCAGCAAAAACACAAGCCGTCAAACATACTCTACAACTACTCGGATGTATGTCAAATGTTAAATAATATTTCTTTTTTGTAGAATGAAATAACTGGAATGTGAAAAACAATTAGTCTTATGCTCTTGTGGGACAGGCCAGAAGCCCACAAAAGTTTTCTGAAGTCATATATATATATATACATATATAAGAGTTAGACAGTCTTTTAAAATTTTGAGATATAATTTCTTGTTAAATTAATATTTAGATTATTATTATAAAAACATTAGGTGAAATCCATTGTTTTAGTTGTGATTTTATAAAATATTAACGAGCTATGTCTATATATATATATAATAATCTTATTATAAAAGTTAAATCAAGTCTTTTAAAATTTTGAGATATAATTTTTCGTTAAATTAATATTTAGATAAAAATATCAAATAACTAATATTTGTGATTTTATGAAATATTAACTAGTTATGTGTTAATTTTTGTTGTGAGTTTAAAGGGACATGTCCTTTGTGCGTATATACAAGTATTGTCTGGTAGGTGTTGTCACATAGGGTAGGAATGTGGCGTCACACAAGTCACAAACAAGACTGTTATTTGACAAAATGGTCTTATAATTCCAAGATTGCATCTCATGCAAACTTAAGCATAAATCCTACCTAATTCGTATAGCATATTGTCATTGATATATATATATATTTATATCTCATATGCAGTGTGTATAATCATATCATCAGCAAATGAAGTTAATTATAATATCTGTCTCCTTATGGATCCCTCTCCCACGCTATAGAGTTAACTGAAGTGTTGTCGTCACAACCCACGTCATTTTTTTTAACAAAACAATATTATTGTTAATGAAAATAATTTAGAGCTTTTGGGAGCAAGTTGGAGATATAATGATATAATTAAATTAAGCACAAAAAATATATATATTATATTTCAACAACAGCCAACCACAACAACAACAACAACTAGTGAGTAAGTTGAGAGAGATGGAGGATATAATGTCCCAGTGCAGGTCAGTAAGAAGTGGTTGCTCCGTCAATTGTTGGGCAGAAATCATGATTAGCCATGGAATTTAGAGGAATAACGATCATCATTATAATCGAGACACTTACCCCTCCTCCATAACGGAATCTTTATTTATATGTAAATTTAAATATATATTGCACTACATAGATATGGTGCTGATTTCTAACAAGCTAGTGCTACCGTTATATATTTATCTATCATCTAATCACTTATGGAGAAATATTCATATTCATGTCAAATAATAATCAGCACTAAACTGCGTGCTCAATGCCCAAAAGTAATGTCGGTAAAATCAGTAGTCTCTCCCCATACTTGATGCCCCCCTCCACATGATATGTAGTGCTTAATTGTAATTACTTTTCTGGTGACTAATTAAGGTAGTTAAAAGTGGATTGACTTGCATACCATAAACTATTCAATTCAATGTTTCTAATCATCATTTGTTTTTTCCTTTCCAATTGAATTCTGATTAATTTAATTTAATTTAGTTAACATTGTAAAAATAAGTTAAGATATTTTTTTCATATATCACATCTTAATTAACTTAAAACGTGACTTAAATAAATAAAAATAATCTTTACCATCTTTGCTAATATTATTTAATTATATATATATATATATAATTAATATCTTTGATGAAGTCTTTTATATATTTGTTAAACAAATTGGACGATGCAAAACCCACATGCCTAAATGGATTGCATTGCTTTTTCTTTCAATTTGTTTTTCAAAGCCATATGTGTGTGTTTATAAACATTTTTTCTTGATTTCATTCGAATTATTAACTTTCCATAACTAATTTGTTACCTACTGATGAGGTCATTTGATTTTTTTTATTAGCCTTTTGATGGATATGGAAGATGGACCAATTAATTTGAGGGTTAAAATAGTGCAAATCCATATTTTATAAATTTGGTGCAATGATTGCAAATAGGATCATCCCTTAAGTCATGAGGAAAAGACAATATCTGTGCCAATGATCTTTTAGTTTCTTGTTTCATGCTCACATTTAAAGATAGTGCACATTTAGTTCAGTCTCTCTCTCTTTTTTTTTTTTTTTTTTAACAAAGATGACATCAATCTTGGTCATGGTTTCTGGTGATGGAGGCTGTTACGTTGTATCCCTGTCAATCGAGTTACCTTTTACGAAGGTTTAATTTCTATATGGCATATTCTTCTGTTCCACCTACATTGAAATGACAAGAAATTAAGGAAAAAATTTACATTTTTTGATATTAGATATTTTCAGATGCAAACAAGCCGTTCTCAACATTGGATTATTGAGCTCTAAAAGTAGCATGTAAAATGTTTCTGGTTATATTCATTTAGCGCAGTGTTGGTGAGTAATTAAGATTTTAATTGTTTAGATTAACATAATTGCTTATCAAATATTTTGTTCACTGATTTTTCACTTAAAATTGGGACAGTATCGCAATTTTTCTTTTCAGGATTAGTCATTTTTAATAATTGAAAAAGAAATTTGAAATGTAAAGTAGCAATTTTTTATGGGACCTTTTCAAGTGTGATATAGTGAAGACAATCCAATTTGACAGGTCATATCACGATTTATATTTTTAATTTTTAAGAATTTTATCGGATTTTAATTTTTAATAGTTCACTATTATTTCTCTGAATTTTATCTTAATTCAAATTATTTTTGTTGATTGTGATAGTATAATATTTTACATTTGAAAATCTTTTTATGTTCACTTTTCCATTGCCTCCAAATAATTTAAAGTATTTATAGGTGCATTTTGAGGGTTGGAACAATTATTAGATAAGTGTTATATCTGCGAGTAATACTTAGCTTAATGGTCAAACTCTTGTGACATCACTTATAAATTCAAATTAAATTTTTTTTTATCTCAGTTTATAATGATAAAAAAAAAGTAATATGTATAGATAACTTTTTTAAACATATGATAATTACTTAAATGTCGGAAATTTGATAAAAAAAATTACAATACACCAAACAGATAAGAAAAATGGCAATAGTGCTGAAAAAAAAATAGAATCAGAATAATAACTGCCCTTAAGAAAGTTGCTGGTTCTAGGGTTTGATCCGCTCATTACAATTTTTGTGCTAAAATTCTTAGTTAGTTTAAGGGGCTGAACAAAGTGAAGATTTTCTAAAGTGTAACCAGCCAATTCCGAGTAGTTAAAGATGATGAATGATAATATTCAATTTGAAGAATAAAATTCAGAGAAAATTCAAGGGAAATATTTTTTCATAATATTCAAAGAAGGGTTACACCCCCTTATATATACATACAGGAATCGTAATCACAACTTAATTAGAAATAAAATAACATCCTAAATAGAGTAGAACTTTATTCCTAATTGTATACAAATATTTACTTCCTAATATATATAATAAAAATATTTACTTCCTCAACACTCTCCCTCAAGTTGGTGAATGTATGTCAATCGTTCCCAACTTATCAAGTGAGTTGTAGAATGTTTTTCTGGATACAACCTTTGTGAGGATGTCAGCTAGTTGAGTCTAGGATGAAACATATGGAAGATCAATTGTCCCTTCATTTTAATGATCTTTTATGAAATGTTTATCAACCTCTATATGCTTAGTTCGATCATGTTGAACCGGATTGTTTGCAATTGCTATGGCTGCCTTGTTATCACAATGTAACAACATAGACTTCGAATGTTTTAATCCCAGATTCTAAACAATTAGCCTTACCCAGAGTAACTCACATACTCCATGAGTCATTCCTCTAAACTCAGATTCAGCACTTGACCTTGCTACAACTTTCTGTTTCTTACTTCTCAAAGTGACTAAATTATTTCCAATAAATGTGAAGTATCCGGACGTTGATTTTTTATCAGTCCAATCAGCATCAGTATAACAAGTAATTTCATAATCCTTATTTCCCCCAAAGAATAACCCTTTACCCGGAGAAGACTTTAGATATATTAATACTCGGTATACTGCATTCATATGTTCTTTACTCGGAGAATGCATGAACTGACTTACAACACTTACTGCATAAGCAATGTCTGGCTAAGTATGAGATAGGTAAATCAACCTTCCCACTAACCTTTGATACTGATCTCTATCAGTTGGAACTTGATCTTTTAGGACTGAAAGTTCATGGTTGACTTCAATGAGAGTATTGGCTGGCTTATAATCAAGCATCCCTATCTCTGTCAGTAGATCCATTACGTACTTTCTTTGGCAAAGAGAAATTCCTTGAGCTGATCTTGCAACTTCAATTCCTAAAAATTTCTTCAAGTTACCCAAATCCTTAAGTTCAAACTCGGATGCTAACTATCTTTGCAAGATTGTTGTCTCACTCGGATCATTTCCAGTGACCACCATATCATCAACATATACAATTAGTGCAGTGACTTTTCCTAACTTCTGTTTGATGAATAGCGTGTGATCAATATCACTTTGCTTATATCTGAGCTTCTTCATGAAGGTTGAGAGTCGTCTAAACCATGCTCAAGGCGATTGCTTGAGTCCATACAATGCTCTCTTTAATTTGCATACTCGGTCAGTATATTTAGTTCCGGGTGGTGGATCCATATATATTTCTTCATCTATGGTTCCATTCAAAAATGCATTCTTTACATCAAATTGTCGAAGCGGCCAGTCCAGGTTGGCAACTAAGGAAATAAGGACTCTGATGGAGTTCATTTTTGCTACTGGGGCAAATGTATCTTCATAGTCGATTCCATACTTATGAGTGTACCCCTTTGCTACCAACCAAGCTTTATATCAATTTATGCTTCCATCTAGATTGAGTTTGACAATGAATATCCATCTACACGCCACCATTTTTTTTCCTTTCGGAAGAGGAACGAGATCCCACGTCCGATTCTTCTGTAATGCCTCCATTTCATCATTCATAGCTTTCTTCCAATCCAGATCATCTAAGGCTTCCTGCACATTACTCAGAATAGATACAGTAGATAATTGATTTATAGTAAGTGCATGTGAGTTAGACAAATGGTTAGTTGATATGAAGTTGTTTATAGGGTATTTAGCTTTGGTATGAAGGTCTAGACCATATTATTTTTTTTCGGAACCCCTCTATTAATTCTAGAAGGATAATGAGGCTTAGTATTTGGAATTAAAGGAGACACATTTACCTTATTATGCATCACATTCAGAGTTTCTTCAGCTTCTGGTGTGGGTTAGGAAAATGTACTATCTTGATTACTCGAATTTTCTTCGATGATCTATCCGGGTGAGATGCTCATACTCAGAACATCATATGTTTGTCCGGCTCGGAACACCAGATGTCTATCCGGGAGAGATGCTCAGAATACTCAAAATATTTGGGAGACTTGGATTCGAAACACTCAGAATGCTATCTTCAAGCTCAAAGAGGTTAAGATTTTTCTCCCCCTGAAGAGAGCACTCAAAGTGGGAGAAGAAAAGACTATTTTCATGAAACCGAACGTCCCGAGTGACATACATCTTCTTTGTATTCGGATCATAACACCGATATCCCTTTTATAAATCCGCATAGCCAACAAAGATACACCAGATAGCTCGAGGGTCTAATTTATCGAATGTCTAATGAACATATGTCGAGCATCCAAAAACTCGGGGTTTGAGATTATTGAAGGGTGGAGATATAACAAGTTCCTGAAGTTTTTGAAGAGGAGTCTTAAAATCGAGTACTCATGATGGTGTCTGGTTTATGAGGTACGCAGCGGATCGAACAGCTTCTCCCCAGTATTCTCAAGGAACATTCATGTTAAATAGTGATGCTCGGACAACTTTCAATAACTACCAGTTCTTCCGTTCGGCTATACCATTCTATTGAGGAGTGTCGGCATAAGATGTTTGGTGGAAAATGCCCTTCTTGAGGCAGAAATCATTGAGAATTGAGTTAACATACTCCCCACCATTGTCAGACTGCAAGACTCAAATTTTACTCTGGTATTGTGTAGCCACCATGTTGTACAGATCCTAAAACTTGGAACACACATCTCCTTTATTAGAAAGTAGAGATACTCAGGTCATCTGAGTACATTCATCAATAAATGTTATAAAATATTGAGCACTAGATAGAGTAGGAATCCGAGCAGGTCCCCATACATCAAAATGAATGGTCATAAATGGAATTGAATTTTTATTATAACTCGGTATATAAGAAATTCGATAGCCTTTTACCAATTCACAAACATCACACTTGAATTCCGAGTCTGTGGTATGCAAAAATAAATTCGGTTTTATTTGTCTAAGATAATGAAAAGAGAGATTACCAAAACGATGATGTCATAAGATTACTTGGTCTTTACTTGAACAACTTCTATCAACCCTATTAACTTGACTTGATTTTTGACTTGAATCATCATGAAACTCAAGATAGTACAACTTTCCACATTTAACACTAGAGCCAAGAATCCGACGCATTGTAATGTCCTGAAATACAAAATAATTAGGTCAAAATTTGATAGTGCAATTCAAGGTTTCAGTGATTTGGCCAATAGATAGTAGATTACAAGAAAGAGATGGAACAACAAGAGCAGTATCTAAATTAAGAGAGTCGAAGTTAGATACTGATCCCTCATGAGTGACAGGTGTTATGCCTCCATTAGTAGTTAGAATATTTTATTGGGTTGATGGACGGATAGATGTAAAATGGTGAGTGGAATTTGTCATATGATCAGTAACACTTATATCAATAATCCATGTATTATTTCGAGTAAGATTTGTCATACCTGAAGTTGTATCAAGATCACCATTTAGTTTAGTAGAAGTAACAATTGCAGCCTTGCTGAGCTTCTTACGAGGCTTTCTATTAAAATCTCACTATTCCGGATATCCCACAATTTCATAGCACCGTTCCTTGGAGTGTCCAACTTCACCATAATGAGTACAGGTGTATGTGATGGGCTTACTCAAAAATTTTCATTTGAAATGGGGACGAGTTTGAGCTGCTATAAGTACAAAATGGTCCGACAGTATCTTCGACTCTTCCATCGTATGTCGCTGGTTGTGATCCCGCCGGACATATGCATAACTAGACTCGAGATTAAGAGGTGGATCCTTCCGAAGTATTTCACTCTGAGCATTATTAAATTTTGAATCAAGCCCGGCTAGGAAAATATGTGTTCGAAGCTGAGTAATATGCTTATGGAGTGATACTACTCCATTAACATTCTCCCCTTGTGCACACGTCCAGGCATCGATTTCCTGAAATATTCCAATCAGTTCATTATAGTATGCAGGTAATGGCTTACCATTCTAATGTGTAGTGAATGATTTTCGATTCAATTCAAATAACTGAGTTTTGTCAGATCCATCATAGAAGGTTTTTGAGACAGCATCCCATATCTCTTTTGCTGTTGGAAGACGGATGAATCTCTGCATCAATATCGGACTCATGGAGTCAATCAACCAACTTTTTACTCGGTTATTATCAAGGAGCCAAGTTTTCAACACTTTATCTCCTACTGGTGGCTTTGGCGTAGTACCATTAAGAAAGGCAAATTTATTTCTAGCTTCAATTCACATCTCCATGATCTGTGACCATAGAATATAGTTTGAATCATCAAGAATAATTCCTATGGAAAAAGTAGAATTATCTTGAAGGCTTTGAATAAAATTGGGTATTTCATAGGATACGATGGAAATGTTTTCGGTGGTCATAATTTTGAAGATTTAAAGAATTCAAAGGGGAAGAAAAAAATACGATTTCAATGGATATATTTTGATACCATGAAAAATAAAATTCAGAGAAAAAGAGAGAAAATTTAAGAAAAATATTTTTTCGTGATATTCAAAGAAGGGTTACACCCCTTATATATACATACAGGAATCCTAATTACGAATATAATAGCATCCTAAATAGAATAAAACTTTATTCCTAATTGTATACAAATATTTACTTCCTAATATATACAATAAAAATATTTATTTTCTCAACACAATCATCCTAACATTAAAATCCAGCTAACTTGTGGGACATATCTCATATATATTTTCAAAACCTCATTGCAATGCACCATTACATATATTAATTGTGCCGTTATTATATGTCTTCAACTTTTTAGAAAAATAAAAGGCACAAGAAACATGCAGTACTGCCTGGAAAACATAACGAATGAGCGGCTAGTTAATTATGATCAATGCAGCGAGTAAACTAAAAGAGTTGGGATGTTAATTAATCACAGAAGCAGTCGGCATTTATATTTATATATATGTGGGAAACCACAATGTTTTATGCTCGAAAGAATTAAACATACATACCAAAGTCTTTTACTGTTTAGGGTAAGATATATATGTAGTGGACAATACAGCTTGCCCACTTACCGATGGTAAATGATACTAGGATTTCGTTTTGCATGTATAACGGCCGGCAGTGGCACTTTTAGCCATTGTTACTATAAGCAAAAGCAAATTATTGATTACAATATAAGTATTCACCGTCTTTACATTCATGGGAAAAATTTCTAGCAAAAGCATAAAGAACTGCAACTTGCGGCACATACCTTTTCTCTTTTTTTTTTACACAAAATGGAGGAGAATCTCAAACAACCTTCTTCTTGATATATAAGGCATATGCATATATATATATATATATATATATATTTTTTTTTTTCTTTGAGTTGATTCTTGGTATATAGTGAATAGAGTTAATCTTTTAGCCATTTTGGGACCATTTTCCTCTTACCATACAACATCTTAGCTAACTTTCAATATGCAAGTACATCACATATAAATTTTGGAGCTTTAATTCCCAATAGCCTACATTTATGGGACGCTTCACTTTTACAGTTTTTTTATTGGTTTCTTTTAAATTGTAGTGGCCACATAGGGTGTAAAATATAATCTCACCTATCATATATGGTACAGAAAAGGGAAAATGCGTTCTGATATATGTATATGCTATTTTGCTATTAAAACAAGAAGGAAAAAAGAGGAAATTTTGGGAAAGAAAGCTTTCTTTTTGCTGCTTTCTCCTGATCATGAATCCTTAGTGGTTGCCGCCTTGACTTTAGAGGATTTTTTTTTTTTTTTTCTTTTATCAAATGAAAGATTCAGCAGTTGCCTTGTTTAATCATGGGGAGAGAAAAGAATAAAAAGTGCAAGAAATATAAATATATATGTAAAAAAAATTAAAAATAGAGAATCCCTATCATTGCCCTTTTGTGGGTACCCCCATCTCCAGGTAGGGCTCCTCAGAGAGTAGATGCAAGGGCACGTGTTCTTATTCCAGTTTCAAGTTAAACTCTACCAAGATTTCCAGAAATCCATATATATATATATCTATGGCAAGAGATGAGCAGTAAAGTGGTTATTTATCTACAGTTTAGATTTGTATATAGGCTATTAATTAATGTAACATCTTTTAGCTAGGCATAAGGGTACTGATTCTGAATTTAATTTGTGGGTTTGCCGTGATGTGGTGTCCTACAGTTGGTGAATACAATGATAAAATGTGAAAAAAATAAAAAGTGAAAGTAAGCACAAACTCAGGCACAGAGTTCATCGGTTGCCTTTGTTTCTTTATATGGGCTATGAAAGCTCAGTGTCTCCGACCCCATCATCTCTTTTCTCTTTTCTCTTGTAGCCTCTTGTGAGTGAGGTAGTTGCACAAGTAAAATGAGCCAAATATGTTTGCACCAATTATCATGTAATTAAGGTCTAATTAATTTTTTCACGATTCATTTCCTTTAAATAATGTGCTAGAGGTGAAATATTTTAAATTCCTTAACATTAATAAACGTTTTTTTATGGTAAAAATATTACATTAATCATAAGCGATTAAATCTCAGAAAAATTAATTAAGGAAGAAAAAAAAAAGGATATTTGAGAGTGGGGGGAAGAGAGAGAGATTGTTTAGAGGATAGTGTGGTGGTTTTAGAGGTGGTTTTCAAATAGATATTAAGGTCATGGGTCGTAGTTGAGATGGGGGCGTGCCCCCCGCTCATATATATTTTTGTTGCCTCTAACTCATTGTATTGTAATTTGAAGGGAATGGACCCCAATTGTTAGCACCTATATTGTGGGACCTATTCTTTCTAATTTTTCTCTTCTTTTGGTCCCTCTAGTTTTAGGTGGTTGGCTCTTCTCGAAGCCTTAGACCCCACACTAAGTACACTAATGGCCATGATTCCAAAACTTTTTCATGCATATTTGGACCCCTTCTCTTCCATGTCCTACAACCATTATAAATTATCATGACTGCATTACCCTTTACGCACACCACAACCTCCAATCGTTTTGTGCCCTCACTCTTCCCCACACCCCTTAACTCTTTCTCAATGATATTGCCTCTTTTTTCTTTCTTCCTCTATTAGCTCTTTCACCAGCTTCTTCTTCTTCTTCTTCTTTCATAATACATGTTTGTACCTTTTCTTTTTACCCTTTTGATCAATTAGTTCAATTATAATGCCAGATGGTATGAATCTGTCAATAAATGGTCAGTCTCAGGTCCCTCCGGGTTTTAGATTTCACCCCACTGAAGAAGAGCTTCTTCATTACTACCTCAGGAAGAAAGTTGCCTACGAGAAGATTGATCTTGATGTCATTCGTGAGGTTGATCTTAATAAGCTTGAGCCCTGGGATATTCAAGGTACTATTGCTTTATAGTTTTTACATGATCATGTGTTTTACATATGCAGAAATCATGATTCAAGGTTAATCTAATTATGTTAGTGGATTTTATGTGCAGAGAAGTGCAAAATAGGATCTACCCCACAGAATGATTGGTACTTTTTTAGTCACAAGGACAAGAAATATCCAACGGGGACCAGAACCAACCGAGCAACCGCTGCCGGATTCTGGAAAGCCACTGGTCGCGATAAGATTATCTACAGTGGCTTCAGAAGGATTGGGTTGAGGAAGACTCTTGTTTTTTATAAAGGAAGAGCCCCACATGGTCAGAAATCTGACTGGATCATGCACGAGTATAGGCTTGATGATAGCTCTCTTGACACCACGGTAAGCCTTATTCTTTTCTATGGCTTTTTTTTGACATGATCATTATATTGACGTAAAATTACTTGTTCTCAATTTATTAAGGGTTCAAATCCAATAGGAGAAGGAATCTCTGAGGAAGGATGGGTGGTTTGCCGTGTATTTAGAAAGAAGAACTATCAGAAAACCCTAGAGAGTCCCAAAGGTTCATCCAGCTCGATGGACTCGAAGACTCAGATTCTTGGTTCTGGAAACGATGGAGTTCTTGATCAAATACTTCTGTACATGGGAAGAACTTGCAAGATGGAGAACGAATCATTTGGCCACCACATAAATCTTTCCAACAACATCACCAACAGCAGTCTTAGATTTCTGTCATCTAACAGCGTAGGCATCAGTACTGAAGGTCTACCTGAAAGATTCATGCATCTTCCGAGGCTAGATAGCCCAACTCTTCCTTCAGTTCCAATTAGCAGCCCATCTTTTGAACAGGAAAGGAATTTCAAATCTTGTTACCAGTCGTATGATGAGATGCTTTCATCAGAGAATCATAATGAACCTTCCTCCACCAACAACAATAACAACCACCACCAGCAAGGCAATGGGTACGACATGAGCTCATCATCAGCTCAGGACAACAGCAAATCATCAGGGGTCAATGACTGGGTTACCTTTGATCGTCTGGTGGCATCGCAGCTGAATGGTCAGGTAGAGACGTCCAAGCAATTATCCTGCTTTAGTGACCCAAATGAAAGTTTTGGTCTCTCACCTGATGATGACATGCAATTATCTCAACTACATGTGTCCAGTAGATCAAATCAACCAAATTCTCAGGTCTACAGCACTACCGAGAATGATCTGTGGAGTTTCACTAAATCATCTTCCCCATCATCATCAGACCCATTATGCCACTTGTCGGTATAACACAGGAACACTTGCTCCCAACTATACGTACCTCGTCATAACATTATAGAAGATCCTAAAAAGTCTTTTAGGTATGTACAATACCAGTACTACATATACGTCATGTTATATATAAATAAATATATAGTCCTTTGTCCATATAGTGCATGTATTGCATAAAATAAATCAAGTGATATATATATATATAATATTTTAAGATAGGGTGGCATTGTCAAAACATTATTATGTTATTTTTTTTTTCCTTAATAACGATGTCGTCCATGCACAAATTTTTATTTAGAATCAATATAACAGCAAGACTTTGGGTGCTGTGATTTGCACTTTCTACCTGTTAATTATATCCAGATGGCCAAGGTCTTACCCGAATTCGTTAACCATCTTGAAAAAGCTTGACAAGCTAATTATAGCATCAGGTTGACTTTAAATTTTGGGATTGGGGTCGCATAACGCATAAACACTAATGATAGTACCCACTTGGCATGGAAATATTGGGAATTGGTCATCTATCCAATCCCAATCGGATACGATCAACTCGTTACTCATCGTGGGTGGGATTGGAGGGTTATGTCCATGAGCACTCGATGACCTTTCTGGGCACTCACCTAATGTTCGTAACAATAAATATATTGAAAATTAGGAGGAAATTAAGGTGATTGTATTTTTGAACTGAGATACATATGTGCATACCACTGCTACATAATATGCTGCATGAGAAAAGCTAGCTAGCGTATATAGAGATCTAGGTATATGACACTGCTTTTGTCTTGTTTAAAATGGTGCTTTCAAATCTAATTTTCTTTTCTTTTCTTTTTCAAAAAATATCATATTGAAATAACAGAAGAATCATAGCTTATAGACATGTTATGTAGATATTTAATATTATCTTTACTCTTTAGTGATTTTTTAGCAGCTAATATAAGTAACTTGGACAATCGAAATATTATTATATAAAGATTTTTAGAGGAATTTAGATAAAATTTTATTTTAAAAATAGTACATATCTGTTTTAAATTTAAAAACTAGATAACATCTTTAAATTTGAAATTTATTGTTTAGAAAAATATTTGCATAATTTTTAAACTTATTATACCTATGATAAAAATGAATTGTATATAAAAGTAGACTCATAAAAGAAATATGGTCGCTTATCGCTATCATAATTAATATAATAATGTTGATTTGCATATAGTAAATTAGATTTAGAAAACTATTATATGCTCTTTCAAAGTAAGAGAATAAGAAAAATAAAAAAAATTATGTCATATATTTTGTCACAAAAATCTCGTAGATGCTAAATGTGTAGTGTAGGTTTGCCTATTTACAACCAATATACATACTATTCCTGGAGTTTTTAGGTATATTTTAATTAACATTTTTCAAATAAATATTTAATATATTTGAGAATTCTAAAAAAAAAAAATCTTAGTTCAAATTGTACTAATCAATCATGCTAATTGAGTAGTCGAAGTTACACAGTATTGAATTATTTATTTTTTTTTAATAAAATGGTAGTTTCATTACTGCAAATCTAAATACAAGAAGTCAGAAATAAAACTGGGAGTTATTGTCTCCCATAGGTTATACGGTATTATATTGTGCATATTATAATGGTCGATGTGAATATTACTTAATTGGATTTATTAAAAAATTAACCATAATATTCAAGATTTGAATTCCTTGAACTTTCCCTTCATTCTCAGCTCGCCTTGTTAATGAAAAATTGTTGATTTTTTGTGATTTTATGCTCTTATCCCAACTCTTAGATCATAGTAAACATAATACAAGCGAGCAATTTTCAGTTTTATATTATTCGTGGACTGGAGTCTAGTCTACCACCATTATTGAAAAGTTGTTTTTCTTTTGCCCCTTTTGAAATATAGTGTTTGTATATTCCGTTTATTGATCATATAAATCAATGGAAGATATTTTTTTCTTAAAAAAAAACAATTGACCTTGGAAAGATTGATGCGCATGATAGCCTAAACTAATTTGATTTATCACACTCACATGGCCATATGCTTTTCTGTAGGTCACTCTCCATTATGTTATCTACATTATATATCTTAAAACTTTTTAGACTACTCGAAATTGCATGAGGGTCCAGGCCATTCCATTGCACATTCTTAAAAAGCTTTTCAAATTTTTGAAAATTTCACATGACTTTGTGTACACTTATAAGTGTCTGAAAGAGGGAAGTTTAAATTGCACTTTTCTTTTCTTTTTTTTTCATTTCTTTTGTAATTTGATAAAAGAAAAAAATTCATCATCTTAAAAAACATTTAAAAATTTTAATATTTTTATATCCAACAGATAAAATACATCTATTATAACTGTTATTTATTTATTCTATAGTGAAATAGAATTCCCAAAGCAAGCTTCTTGACGTAGAGTACAGTAATACTAATAAAATTTATTTATGGGGCATTCAATCTATTTAACTAGTATGAATCAAGAATATATACATCAGAATTTAACCTATCACAAATGAAGAAGATCATGTGAAGTTTCCATTGACAAGAAACAACGAAATTGCAAATAATTGAAACGATAGTCCATCACACACAGTTCACAGATGCATATCGATCGTCGGGAAAAGGCTGCATC
Source organism: Mallotus nudiflorus (assembly GCA_947683625.1). Classification (NCBI taxonomy): domain Eukaryota; kingdom Viridiplantae; phylum Streptophyta; class Magnoliopsida; order Malpighiales; family Euphorbiaceae; genus Mallotus; species Mallotus nudiflorus. The sequence continues at coordinate 128,087 of CANTUR010000136.1, read as the reverse complement.
ATTGTCCTAAAACTGTCCCAGGTAGACGACCAAGACATTTGAGTTATAATATGGTCATGGATTGCTGGTGTGTAAAAGTTGTTGGAATTTTTGGCTTCCCATAATTAAACCAAGTGACGTGTGTATATTTTGACCATGATTTTCATCATAATAATATCTATTAATTAAGCTCTACCGGCTTAGCCCTCACAGCAGTCAATCTGAACGTTCAAAACTTATCTGAAATTGGAGAAAAGAAAGATGATGACAATGCATAAGTACTGCGATAATGGTGTTGCTGTTTATTGAACTTGAGAGCTACATGTATATGTTCATTTATGATTAGTATTAACACATGTACGTGATGCATGTATGACGATATTAGCTAGCTAGGCAAGCGCAGTTTCATTGAAGCTTCGTGTAAATTATGATTTATGTAAACATTAAAGAAGATTAGGATAAGAAATGGTCAAATCAAATGGGTAATTTCTGCCTTAAAGTTAATTGATTCAACTTTTGTTTGTTTAATTACCATCTGATTGGGACTAATCATTGGTATTTATATGTTGTAAATTAATCAGCTCCATAATAGAAGATTTAATTGAATGGTACAATCTTCATCGGTAATGTGGGACTAGCAACTACTTTTTTAGCCCACAAGTCATTGACTCAAACTTAGGGATTGTTTTCATACTAATTAGGGCGTCACATATACAATTTTGGACTAAGGAGAAAATTAAGCTCGGATTAACACTAAATGATTATACATAACCTAACCAAACAAGTTTCTTTGGTAGAATTAATCTATCATGTAGGGCTTTTAATGCGTGATAGGTTGGTGTATTATGCATTGAACCCTTTTGAAATTCTCCAACATACTCATTGCCAAATGGACCGTAATTCTCCACAGTACAATTATGCTCAAGCTATAATCTAACAATCACATCTCACCTTATTATATATGGTATTGACATAGTTTTTTTTCCCTTAATTTTCCTTATAGTAAAAAAAAGGTAGAAAAAAATTATATTATGAGGTGAAAAATTTAATTATTCATGTTGTCGATTTAAAGAAAAGGACTGCTCCGTATTATGTTGTTTATTGAAATTTATATCATATGACCTCTCTATTAACAAAAAAAATTATATCTGAGAAATCAATCAATACAATTGAGAAACTCACGAGGGTAAGAACTATACAATAACAACATTGAAGGGATAAATTCAAAAGGGGTGGGTTTCTGTTAGATTCGATCAATTTTTAGTTGGGAAAGGAGTCTCACCAAAGGGCCTATGCTTCCTACTACCCACTAACCTATGCAACTAAAGGGTTGAAAATTTTTTATGCCATTAAGCTTTCAGTCACTTCATTAAATACAAAGAAAATGGTATGTTAGCAATTAGGGTTGCAACAACAGAATAATCCAAAACACCATATGCTTTGTTTTTTTCACAGAATTTTCGTGTCTCTTTTTTTTTCAGTTCTAATTTATTTATATGTCTGCTAAACGATAAGTTTGCATCAGTGGTCGGTGGCTGAAAGAACATTTTAATTCTTGCTTTTTCTTTTTCATGAAGGAAGAAAAAAGGGATGCATAATTGAAAAAGCTATAATAAGTAGGATTAGAATAAGATTTTATTTTTTAAGAAATACACAGAATGTATCAAATATAATATGAACTATACTATGTACACCTTATGGAAACAATTAAATTAATGCATGAAAGGGCAAAAAAATTTTATGCAAGCGATAAAAAGATTATCTAATGACTATTCATTTTCAAAAATATATTCAAAGATATAGTTTATATTTAGTAAGGAGTTTAGATTTTTTTTAAGTAAAATTTTGGGTCCGAATTTTATGTATGGAAAATACAGGTGTTGAAAGAGTTTTACTTTTTTTTTTTATGAATTTACCTAATTTGAACTTTAAATTAATAGAAACACTTATGGCTACTAATATTGGAGATATTAAATGAAATGAAAAATGTAGAATTTAAATTATAGTGTTGGTAATAAAAAAAAAAACAAATTATGTTGGCAGCTAGAACAAATTAGTCAGATAAGTTGTGGTCTATGTTGTTATGATTTAATTGTTTATTATTTTATTTTTTTGTAGCTATATATCAATTACTCTTATGTATTTGTTATGACTGAACTGTCAAAGAATGGAACTGAACATAAACTCATTTTGAATTAGTTAGGCTCTTTTGTCGTCTATGAACATATGTATATATATATATACTTTTCTTTTCTTTTTTAGCATCACATATACACATTAATGCTTTCAATATATATGCCCGCAACTACTAATATATGTACTTTTAGCATTTGGTCATGCTTTTATATGATTACATTTCTGTTTCACTATCTTATTCAGTACTCATTGCTAATATTGTTTATTATTCTGTCGTTGAAGCTCAACTTGGGTTTTAGATATGCCTTTCTATTTATTGTCACATTCCTCCAATTGCTCAATTTAACTCATTTTTCTTGCTTATTTGTTATCTTTTTCTGAAAATAAATAGAAACCAATGTCATGTTTTCAGACAAGATGAAGACAATTTTTTTTTAATTTAAAAATTAGAAAAAAAAAATTACTTTTATATTTTTTTCTCATCGAATCATTATATATCTCTCTCGGTCGACTTGAATATTTATACAGGGTGACGTATTACAACATTAAGATTTATTTTGAAGCACATATCATTCTTTGAAATTTTTGCTCAAATTTCGTCAAAAATACAGCCTTTTTTTAGCTTATATTTTGAAGATAGAAATAGAATAATAAAAATCATTGAATTTTTGTTTTGACATGAAATGTTAGGGACCAGTTACAGCAGAAAGCATGCATCTGGTGGGCTCATCTGCCCACTATTTGTGGGGTTGACTGACCAACCCCACATTTTCCCAACACCAAAAAAAAAAAAAAAAAAGGAAAAGCTGCAAATTGACCTTAAATAGGCACATTAACTTCAACCATTTTTCAAAAAATTGTTAAAATTAAGTCCAAAAAACTAAAATTAAATTTTAATTTAAATAATAATGTAAATTGATGAAATTGATTTTAAAATATAAATTTATGAAGTTTTAAAATTTTAAAAAATTATATGTATATGGAAATATATTTTGCTAATTTTTTAGAAATTTTGAAAAATTAAAATTATTTTTTCTATAAATAAAAAATTTTTAAAAATTTATAATCAAATGACATACATTTAAATAAAAAATTTCCATGAACTCAATAATTTTTAAATTTAAAAAATGTTTTAACTTAAAAAAAATTATAATTCTTTTATATATATATATATAATTAATTGTAAAATTTTAAATTTTTTTTTAAATTTTTAGGTCTATAAAAAATAATTTTTCACTTTTTCAAAATTTTTAAAAATTAAAAAATATTTTTTTTGAATAATAAAATTTTTTAAAAATTTCATAAATATATATATTTTGAAACTAATTTCCATCAATTTGCAATGTTATTCAAACTAATTTTTATTAAGCATCCAATTTACACATTTTCAAAAAAAAAAAAACAAAGAACAAAAAATGCACTCCCTTCTTCGGCCCAAAGGCTTTCTTAAATATTTCCTAACAGTCCTTCAAGATCACAATTTGCAATTTTTTCGCATCTGGTAGAAAGTTGCAAATATAATAATTTATTTTATTCAACAAATACATGCGAACTTTATTTACGATTTTAATTTGATTATAAAACTTCAATTTATGACTTTTTGATTATTAAATTTTAATTTTTGTTTCAAACGTGATTTCTATCTAAAATTTTAAGTCTTAAAATTATATAATTTTACCATTTTAGTTCAAAAGATTATTTCCTTAAATAAGTTTATAAGTTTTAAAAATTAAAAAATATTTTTTTTTCTTCGGGCCTTCTATTGTAGAAATTTTGTCAATTATTTATGTTTATTTGATTGATCTAATATTAATAGTTTGAGAGTTTTAAAACAAGAATTATTCGACGCAAGACAATAAGAGATTAATATTCACTAAGAATATCATAATCAATATATTGTGACTTTGTTGAATATAATAAATTAAAATATTTTATATGAACTGTACAATAAATTAAAATTTAATAAATTTTTTTGTGTAAAGTATAGTATTTTTAGAAATTTTTTTAAATACGAAGAAATAAGATAAGACTTAAATAGATTATTATAACTAGAATATTTAACATTTATCACCGTATTTTATAAAAAATTAAATATTTATAATTTGTTTTAAGTTTGATTTATAATTTGAATTTTAAATAACTGTTTATTAATAAAAAAAAAATTATTATACAATTCGTAATGATTTTTGAAATGTTCAGTTGTTATAATCCGGATGGATTATTGAAATTTGAACCCTCTCTTCGATTTCTTATTTATCTAGTAATTATTTTAATCTAAACTAAACAAATAATCTAAAAAATATAATAATAATATTAATAATACATAACTTTCTATTGTATTCAGCATAGTCACAGTATTGATAAATAAATACAAATAATTTTTATATTATGTCGAATAATTTTTATCTTAAAACTCTCAAATTATTAATATTAGACTAGTTAAATAAACACAAAAAATGGATAGTATTTTTTACAATAGAAGACATAGAGAAAACATAAATATATATTTTTATTTTATTTATTATCTTTAAAATTGAGAATAAAATTTTTTGAACTAAAATGATAATATTATATAACTTTAAAGTTTAAAATTATAAACAGATACTATATTTAAAATAAAAATTTAAATTTATTGATAAAAAAAATTATAAATAAAAATTTCGTAATTAAATTGAAATTGTGAATAAAATTTAAAGATAATAAATAATTTATGATACGTAGAAAGTTGCTAGGGAAACAGTAGGGATGAGCAAAATGTCAAGATAATTAATTTTTGCTACTCAAGTGGGTAGAGAATAATTTTGTAGCCGTAATCATGGTTACCAGGACAAAAATTCACATGGGTATTTCAAAATTTTTTTAGCAATTTAATTATGTCTATCCAGAAGAACTACTCGCATAATCGTAGCTAAACATGTGGACATCTTTTATGGGTAATTAATAATGCTTAGGGCTGCAGTTGGAGAGACATAAGCAACTCCAAATCCCCATTGTTCTCCATTTGCCAACTTGATTTACCTTCCAAAATATGATCATAACCAACCAGCAAAAGTACGTTTGAGTTTTTTCAAAAACATAAAATAAAATTGAAAAGTTATGTCATTAGTATTGGTAAAGTCATTTTCTTAAATTAAAGATGATAAAATTTTAACCAATTATATTAAAATATTTTTAAAGAAAAATTATTATTTTATTATTCTATCAATGACAAGCAGAGGTTTGATTTTAATTTATGGAGGGAAGTAATAAAAGGACAGTCCAACCAAGAAATTAATATAGTTTGGTGTGTAGGGCCATATAACAGGGAGAAAGGTAACATCTAAGACTACAGGAGATTGAAAATTGAAATTGCCATTACTGTAAATCACGAAATATTTGTACATAAATTCGTCAGAGTCTGAGAATTGAAGCCTAGCAAATTTTCCCAAATCTTTACTGGTACAGTGAGGTGAGGGAATTTGGTGTCCTCTTCCCCTCCTCCACTTATTAGTAATCTTTGTTTGAAAATAGAGAAGAGCCAAATTCTTAATTATTCTCTAATAGTTTATGTCATTAAATTATTCAACAAATGACTCTTTTCTTCATCTTTATTTATGCATTTCTACAGATTCTGATGGCAATGAGAATCTGGAGAAGTAGTCTGGTGAAATATGCAAATCGAATTTGTTGACAAAATTCTCCAACAATCCTTATTTTATTACCTATAAAAAATCTGTTGAAACCCAATGTTGAGATTCAATGGCAAGTCATCCCAGCATGGTTGGTTAAAAGACCAGGGTCGGTTATATTGGTTTTAAGCTCATCATGTTCATATCATGCAAGAGTCTGTGTCCCAAGCTGGGGTGTTAAAAGAAGATGAAAAATGATTTGATCTTATACATGAACTTTTTGAAAAAAAAAATGATGCTAAACAAACTTGTTGAAAGCTGCAACTAGCTTGACAAACTTCCAAAAGATAAACTAAAAGCAGCTGGCAAATGTTCCTTGCTTATGATTGCTGTTTAAGCAGTTTCACCAGCATTTAGTTTCTTTCTGTCTGTTTCTTGAGGTTCCGGTGGTTTTGTAATGTAGACAAGTGACCAGCGCATCAACAACAATAAGCAGAACAGAACAGAAGAATTGTTTGAGCTGAAAGCTACACTGTAGCGGGACACATACAGAAATAGCGCCCACACTTTGAAATCATACGGGCATATAAAAAGCACTGTGAGGAGACAGCAAAAGCATGTCTTACAATATAAGAAGCATGTCTCAACCAAAACTATATTATGTTTTACACTTGGTTACTTAACAATATTCTCTGCACCAGAATCAGCCTTATTTTAGCCTATATTACGACTATCACGCCAAGATAAACATCATTTCGGCCATACAATTCTTCCTTTATCTTCACAACTTCAAGATTATCATTAGAGATGTAATTGTCCACTAAATATCAACACTTACATATTCATTTCTTCTTGTTGTAGTGTTTGCACAATGCTTATACTAGTTTATTTTATTGAGCTAAAGTAAATTGATCGCATTCCAATAGAATGATCAAAATTCTTAAGAAGAGAACAATGATCACTTTTTAAGCTCAAATTGGAACAAAGTAAATTGAGATAACTTACTTGTGATAATACAAAGAAAGAGACTTTTGCATTCTATAAACCCAGTCATGGTTAGCAAGTTCAAGCACAAATGGGGCACAGCACCAATCCATTCTCATTGCAATCGGGGCATCTAACCACCACAGTCCTCCCCTGCTTCAGCCCAAACTCCTCCTGCTCCTTCACTACAATCACCATCTTTGAGCTTCCATTGCAAGAAAAACAAGGCAAGAATCTGACATCGCCACACCCATCACACACATCTCCTGCTCTCTTCTTTGGCAACCCTTGTAACAGCTCTCCCATCAATCCTTCTTCCACTATCCTCATCACTTCTTCTGCACCACCTATATACCTCCCTTTCACAAAAACTCTTGGCGGCACCGTTGCCTTTGGTTCTCTTCCCGTCATTAGCTCTCTCAACTCCTCTCTAAATCCGCGGTCCATCGACACATCTCTCTCGCAAATCAAAACCCCAAATCCCGTAATAGCTGCCCGGACAGCATTGCAAGCATCGAAAGTCTCTCTTATCCCCCTCAATGTAGTGGTGTAGATCACAACTTTATCATCCCCATTTGGAGGACACAATTTCTCAAAGCTATCAAGTGAATTTGCATTCTCTTTTAAAGGTTTCAATACTGTGGATCCAGGAGTGGGAGTAGTGCTATTGGCAAACGAGACATCTTTAAAGGGTTTCAAGAAATTGGGATTGGAGTTTTCTTTGTTGGGTAAAGAAGTAAGGTCTTTCTTGATAATACGAGAAAAACGGAAGCTATCAGCTTCAAGACCAGACATGAGCTCCCAAGAATTGATGGTCTCAGGGAAATCAGAACGGGGAGGCCTCGGGTCGGACCAAAGAGACTTGGGTTCGCAGAGTGGGGTAGGGAAGATTGAACCGAGCGTGAAACGAGCAGGAGGAGTTGGAGGGGTAGTGGCGGAGTGAGGCGGTGAGGGGGGCGGTGGGTCAAGATTGAGGAGGCCATAGGTGGTGGAGGTGAGGGAGACAATGTGGTGACTGATAGCTGAACTGCCGAGTTGAGTGAACTCGTCTTCGTTGTTTAGCAGATTGGAAGATACACATCCCATGACGAAGATCGCTAGCTAAGCTACTTTCAACTGAAATTTTTTAAATTTTGAAAGAGAGGAGGCAAAATAAGGGAGAAGACAAAAAGCAAACAATATTAGTCTAAAGATGAAGAAGACTTTTCATTTTCTTTAATCTTTACGGATCGAACTGTGATAACTGCAATGATGTTTATTGCACTTAGTGGTTAGTTCCTGTTCCTGACCCGAATGAATAGTCTGTTCTGTTGTTTAAGTTTTTGAAATCTCCCAAGTATTGCTTTGCTTTGGGCGCTCGAATTTAATTCAAATTTATTAAAGGAGTCTCGTCGTTGGATTGGAGTATTGACTTTAATTTAATGGCAAAAAAATATCAGCAAGCAGGTCTTGAATTTAATGGCTAAAAAGTATCAGCAAGCAGCACTCTAAAAGGTAAAAAGCCCAACTAGGCCTCACCAGTGCTATTCCATCGGTTGGGTTGACATTGGGCCTTTGTCAATGTGCTCCGACAAATTGAGCTACAATATCTAATACCAACGCCTAAGCTAAGCCGACCAAAATAGCCTGAAATGGATCGTGATGATAAATATTGGTGAGAAAACGACAAATGCCACATGCGCATAGGTGGACCAAAATGCTTGCTTTAAGGGAGCTAACTCTTCAAGCATGGCGCAAGCTCTGGAAGCAATTGGGTACCATTCTTGTGAGTTGTTGTGAAGTACTGACAAAGCTATTCAGTTCTCGGTTGAATGAGAGCGAAGATTAATAATGTATTCATGTCCTATACATTTTCAGTTTCATAAATGAAAAATGTTGCTGTATTACTCGATCAGTTTCTTTCTTTCAAAAGTTCTCCAGCAGCTCTAGCTAAACCCGTTGCAACGCCATGCCCAGTCGTCATTGCACAAATTGCTCTGCCAATCCTAAGTACATCGTACAGCTTATTACGCTGTAAAAACATTAATTCCGTTCCAAGGCAAGGAGAAGCAACAATAAATAAGTTCATCACTATAATTATTACTACTCTGTTTACGAATCTGTCGTGAACCAGTATCAATTAAGACTTACTTCATAAGTGACCGGTAGTGAGCTATAATGGAGAGGAGAAAAAAAGTGATTAGACATATATTCAAGCTGGGAAATAGACCTGTTCATGGCCACGTCCATGCCAAGTCTGAACTCCCAGAACTCAATTGTAGCTTTGAACAGCTTCAGAAATATATCCTTTTCATGTCTGCTCAGCCTGGCTCGCTGAGTTGCGAATTATTTTTTTCCTGTTCGAGGCCAGTTTCTTAATTGGTCCAAAACAAAAAAATCTAAAATTTTAACTCTTATTTAGTGTTGTTGAATTGTGGTCGTGCATTATTTTTTTTGCTATATATTGCATTAGAGAGGGTGCACCGGCTAGGAATGATAAGTTGCAACGATAACCAAATAACAATTTGGTGGATTAAATAGCATATAACAAATCTCTCGTCAACGAAATCTGAAAGTGGCAAATGTTGCTGCTGCTACCATTTGGCACGAGAAAGAGCCAAAAGACAACAGAAAAGAAATGTAACAACTAACAATGTTGGTGAGAATACTAAGTTGCAATACTGATGCTAGTCGAAGGCCAAAATCCCATTGCACGTATCATTTGTCCTTATTGTGAAAATTCAGACAAATAACATTTTTGGAAAGTACCCTGACGGATTAGACCACTGTATCAGAAAAGTTTTGACCAGTCCACCGGGAAATGAAGCCAAACCTCCCCAACCCAAACCCATGATTCCCATTTCTCAATTATTGTATTCTTTATTTTTCGGTTCGTGGTCTTCGAGGTCTTCTTTCATCGTATAAAATGATAATGATAACGAGTAAATACATGGAAACCAAGAATCGTCCTTGCTCATGCATAAGTCATAACGCGTGAATACAACACCACTCAGCAGTATATTTAAGAGATAATTTAAGGCATGCATGCTACAGTAGCTATTTTTTAATGTTAATTTCTTTTTTTTTTCCTTGGAAAAATGTTAACTTTGGATTCTTATACAATGTATTGTGGTATCTAGTTAATATTAATAATCTTACGTCCTCTTCTTCTATCACATTTATCAATTTTTGCAAAGTTACTATTGGCACAGTTTCTGACACCTTCCTCCATTGATTTTCTAATCTCATGCCACTACAAAACACCTACGCCTTTAGCAGATATATTGGTTTGGAGATCGTACTATCTGTTGGATTCAGCTGGCATAAATAAACATTACATTCGCAGTCCCTTTCCTTATCTCTCCACTCGCCAATTCTATTTCATTTCATTCTTTTTTATATATGATTCTTTGGTTCTATATCCCTTGTACACTTAACTAGTTCTTGTGTAACGTGTTTTTCATGTACTTCTCTATGGGAAAGAAGAGTGGTACCTCATGGTTGACAATAGTAAAAAGAGCATTCAGGTCTCCAATTAAGGAAAATCAGAAAAAGAGCAGCAGAAGAAGAGAAGAGCATGAGCAAGAAGAGGAAGAAAAGGTAATTAATCGAACTTGCATGCGTAATGACTCTACCAATGTAACTGATATTTTTTTATCTCTTGGTTTGGGGTTTTTTTTTTTTTTTTTTTTTTTGGCAGAAGAGAGAAAAACGAAGATGGCTGTTTAGAAGGACCAATAGTAATTATCTTCAAGCTCAACAGTGTGAATCAAAAATAGTAGCAGACGTTAATTCTAATGCTGCTTCAGCTACTTCTACAACAACACAGGCGAGTCCTATTTTAGATGCTGAGCAAAGGCATGCAGTTGCACTAGCAGCAGCCACAGCAGTGACAGCTGGAGCTGCAGCAACAACAGCCCAGGTATCAGTGGAAATTGTTAAGCTCACTAGGCCTTCCAGTTTCGTTAGAGAGCAACTGTGGGCTGCTGTAATCATTCAAACAGTTTTTAGAGGCTACCTAGTAAGTAATTAAAGTAATTACTATTCTGGTTAATGAATAGTATACGTCCTAATCTTGAACGGGATTTTGATTACTGATTGAAGGCACGAAGAGCTCTACGTGCACTTAAAGGGCTAGTGAAGCTTCAAGCTTTAGTAAGAGGGCATAATGTTAGAAAGCAAGCAAAATTGACATTAAAGTGCATGCAAGCTTTGGTCCGAGTACAGGATCGGGTTCGAGATCAACGTGCAAGACTTTCACACGAAGAAAGCAGAAAGTCCATGTTTGCTGAAACCAATGGCTTGTGGGAATCTAGATACATCCCAGAGAGGAGGTCTCTAGTAAGTAACACTGTCATGGTAGCATCAAGCCTCAATCTTGCAATTGCAATTAAGCATATTTTAACTGGTTACATTGTCTTCTAATTACACAGTCCAGAGATTTAAGCTCTGTTCTTGATGATTGGGATGACCGCCCATATAAGAGTGAAGAGCTTGAAGCCCTTGTACAAAGTAAAAAGGATGCTGCTTTTAAACGCGAAAAAGCACTTGCTTATGCATTCTCTAGCCAGGTTGGTTCTCTTGCCCTGTACTGCACATTTGATTATCTATTAATAATGAGCTAAATTTTCAAAATTTTATGACCAACTCAAGATATGGAGATCCCGAAGGAACCCATCAGCAGGGGGTGAGAAGGAGCTAGAAGAAAGAACACGATGGCTTGATCGATGGATGGCTACAAAGCAATGGGAAAGCAGCAGTAGCAGAGGATCAACTGATAAAAGAGAAGCTATAAAAACTGTAGAAGTTGACACTTCAAGACCTTACTCTTATTCTATTCCAACTTCTTCTGTTCGAAGATCTCAATCTCAAAATCACCAACAAAAACAACACTCCCCTTGTCAACTTAGAGCACCGCACCACCACATTAACCTCTGTGTACACCAGTCGCCCATGACACCATTTCCATGCAAAACCAAACCTATTCAGGTGCGTTCTGCTAGCCCTCGATGCCCAAAAGAAGAAAAATGCTATTCAGCCGCACAGACACCAAGCTTAAGCTCCAGATATCGATATGGAATGGGTGCAAGTGGGATAAATAGTGCTGCTGCAGTACCAAACTACATGGCAGCAACGGAGTCTGCAAAGGCAAGGGTCAGGTCCCAGAGTGCGCCAAGACAGAGGCCATCAACGCCTGAGAGAGAACGCAGTGGATCATCATCAGTGAAGAAACGATTGTCGTATCCAGCTCCTGAGCCACATTGTAGCATTGGAATTGCGTGTAGCAGTAGTAGTAGCTTTAGCCAGAACTTGAGAAGCCCAAGTTTCAAGAGTGTGCAATGTGGACTTCTTGGGATGGAGCAGCAATCAAACCATTCAATTTACACTGAAAGCATTGGTGGTGAAATATCTCCCTGTTCAACGACCGATCTAAGGTGGCTACATAAGCCAAACTTTTATTAAATTAGTTTATTAATTTTAATTTTAATTTCAATTTCAATTATTATTGTTTGTTTCCGTTTTGACTAATTTGAATTTTGTTTTTACTCCAATTGAAGTTCATCTCTTCAATGATTGCAGCACATCTTTTTTTTTTCTTTTAATGTTTCCAATAAGTAACCCCATGGATACCATCAATTGAGGTGTGGCTATAGCATCCACAGATATGATCAGTAATAAGCAATATGATGGGATCCACTTTAACAGTAAATGCAAGAATTTGCTAGAATTGATAGCTCATGATATGATTGCAGAATACACTCTTTTAACTTGATCTGCAATGAAAATGCACCTGTTAACTTTGAAGTATATGATAGCAAAAATAGAACAAAAAAACGATGCATGAAACTCTAAAATTAATAAAACCAAAGGATCAGGCAAGACACTGCTCTGAAGCTTACATTTCTTGCAATATGGAGCTCCTCTTGGCTCAACCATTAAGACAAAATACAAAATGGACTCCACAGTCGTTAACTTTCACTTAGAAAATACCACACATAAAAAGAGTAAAAACAATTCACAATCTAAATTAGCTATTGTCGTTAATGCCATAGCTGCTGCCATGAGAGGACGCCAAATTAGAATCATCTCTTGTAGTCGTACTATTTGAAATTCCAAGGCACAAGGCTTCAGCTAACGGTCCACCAGGCGGCGAACCCATCCATGAACCATGGTTCGCCATCCACTGTGGTCTCAAAACATACCCACCTTCTTTGTCGGAACCCATGATCCCAAAACTGCCACTTGCTTGTTCATTTTCAATTTCTTCATTAGTTTCACTTCCACCAGATATTGACAATGTAAGGGTTGAAAGTGGCAGCATTTTCTCACTTGAAGAAACAGAACACTGATCATTGCCAGTTCCACAATTACTGCTCTCTCTCATTGCTGATGACCAAGCATCTAAGAAGTGCCTCGTCTCTTGTGCCTGTTTCTGGCTACTGGGATTTAATGTTGTCGACTTGGAACTTAATAACAAGCTGCAATTGTCATTTAAGCGATGAGCTTGCAATGAGTGACTGTTACCTCTTAAATTCATGCATGAATGGTACAGTTTTTCATCACCACCCTTGATCCTGTCTTGCTTCAGAAAATGCCATTCTTGATTGGAACTACTAGGAAGAGGAACTGTCTCGCCTTTCAAGAACCATTCCAAACTCCTTCACGGCAAGTCACAGTTTTATTAATTAAAAATTACACAAGAGACAAAGGACATCTACCGACTTGACTGCATAATTACTATTTCATTAGTACTAGTTACTAGTAATGATGATAAACTGGTCAAGCTAACATAAAATAATTTAGTCAATGAATAACCTAAGATTCAGTGTCAACAAAAGTAGTGAAACGGTTCTAAACAAAGGCAATTAACTCACCTGGGTTGATCAAACGAGTTGGCAGCAGAGACCACTGCACCACTAGGGCAGATTGATAAATGGGAATTTGTTTGACTGGGAAAGTGAGATTTTTTATTAAGCAAATGTGCATTAGCAATATAATTATTACTATTGTTGGCCATGGAGTCAGTGTGCGATTCCACAGGCTTTCTTGAACGGGGGCGGCTCTTGTGAGAATGTCTCTCGCAGTACTTCTGGTCAGGGGCTACATCTCTTGAACATCTCCATTTCTTTCCATCTGTTCTTTTGCATCTCCATGGCTCAGGATCCGAGTTTGTACAACTCGAAATCCCCAATTCTAATGAACCTCTCACAACTAATAAACACAGTAAGAGCATATATGTAATAATTAACAGTTAAACATCAGCAGCATATAGTGTAAAAAGATGAATTTTTTGCACAAGTGGTAGTGATAATTACCGTGAGATTGTGATGGGGAGGTAGATTGAGTTTTAGAGAGGGGTATAAGTAGTTCAGGAGGGACAGGAACAGAAGCCATCATGTACTTGTAAATAATGGTCTGTCTTTCCAGTTCTTGCCACTGAGCTGCTGTGAAAGGGACACTCACATTCATATGCATATTCATAGATGAAGGTGTCATTCCTCCTGCAAAAGATTTAAACTTTACATCAACATTAGATCTCCTATGCTTCCTCTAGAGTCTAGACTAGCAAGCAGCAACAATGAATGAAGGTAAAAGCAGAGAACTTTACCAGAGAGGTTGAAGGTAAAAGAAGAGAACTTTGACCCTGCTAACACTGCATCTGCATCACTAGAGCCAACCACATTGTATATATCGCCAAAACACGCAACACGGTTGCTTCTATTATAAAACAAGGGCCCATCAGCACAACCGCCATGATCAAAAGCACCATTAGAAGAAGATGAAGAAGAAGAAGAAGATAGATGAGTCGACCCTTGATGATGATGATCACGAGACATAACTACTCTATAAGATTCCTTATTATTAGCTGCTTGCATTCTTAAAACATCAAAATTTTTTTTCAGTTTAGTTTCTTTCTTTTGAAACCCACCCCACCTGTTGTTCCCATAACACTATCCAAACCCAAAAACAACAACAGCAACAACAATCCAACTTTCCCACAGCCAAAAAAAGGAAACAATTAAAGACAAAACAACCTTACAACTCACGCCACACCCAACACAATAATAATAATAATAATAATAATAATATAAATTGTATTTTGCACTTGAAAACAAAGAATCTATCGTAAGACATTTGTTCAAACTCTTATCTTCTTCCTCCAATTTGCCATAGCTGTTGATAAAGCTAAGGTTGTATCGGTGCCGCCATTTTTGTCTATGCGGTTTTGCTTTGCTTCCTTTGCTCCCAACATTCCTACTCCTTTTAGAATACAGACAAACAGCCCCAACCCACAGTCCATCACTTTTCCGTCCCCGTCAACTTTAACGTTCTTCGGTTCTTTCCCCATGTCGGTTCCTCAAAGGTACCGTCTCATTGGACAAAATACTTTTTGCTTCTCATATTTCTCTGAAATCTGTTGGCTGTCACTGGCATATTGCGTCAACGTCATTTCTGATTTGACTGCATTTGACTCTGTTTCAATTTCTGTACACGCCGTTAAACAACGTGTTGGCTTTTGGAGTTGGTAATATAATTCTACTAAATAGGGTCCACAAATGGGTTTCGTGAGGGGGACCATAGGGAATTGATGTGATGCAGTAACTAAATTATCATGATAATTAATGTGGACCCACTTTCATATTTCTCATACTATGTTTAGTATAAAAAAAAATTTCAATTTGGACCCCCACCATTTGACATTTATAACTTGAGCTAGTCTAGTACCATTATAATCTCATATTCGTACCCACATGATTAGAATTCTGTTAGATGATTCTTCTATTAGTATCATGTCTTCTATTCAATTCATAGATTAAAGTTGACACTTTGATAACCATTGTTGCATCTAACACTTTTGTATTTGTTTTTGCGAATGTTTCTAGCTTGTTAAAATTGAGGAACAGGTGTACAAAATAAGTCCTAACTCATTAGGAAAAATATCTATGTATTTCTATTTTTTCTTTAAAACTTTCAACGCATAAATACATTTAACTTAAATATAAATATTTTAAACTAAGATTATTAAATAATTGATGCATATAGAATCAAAATTAATTTTTTAGTGGACTCCCTATAAGATTTAAATCAAATGGTTTTAATTGATAATTTTTTTAAATTATAATCGTAAGAAAGTTAGATGAGATCTATTAATGTAATATTCCACACTTATAGATAATAGATGTATTTTTTTATATCACAATTTTTAATATTTCCATGATTTTTTTTGTTAAAGCAAAGTGTCTCTCTTAGCAAAATAATTATATTATGGTGCTTCCAGTTTGATAAGTATAATTATTTTGGTAAGTTGAGAAACTCTATTAAACAAAACTTAATCAAAATGTGGTGCAGTTTGGTATGGAAAAACTTAAATTCAAGACGCTTTTGCGTAGAGTCAAGTTTATAAAAATGTTTGTTCTTACTCTTTACGGGCATCATTCATTTATATAAACTCTCTAATTTTGAGTATAGATATATGGGCAACGCAGTTGAAGATTGCAACTAAACATGGATAAGCTACTTGCATCATAACTCTCTAATTTTTAGAGAGCAAATGTTAACATATAGAAATTGCATCATAAATCTCTAATTTTAAGAGGGGAAGTGTTAACCTATTATTATTATTATTAATATTATTATTATAGAAGAGATAAAAGTTTATGGCATTTTTGTAAATAATTATACTTGTGATCTGAGATGTAACAATGAAACCCGTTTATGTACAGTTATCACTATAACCAGTCAATTTCCACCCAAAAGCATCACATTATAATTATTTTGGGAATTTGAGATACTTGACTGAAAAAACAAGGCGGGCGAGGCACCCGTATTTTTTATTAATTTTTTTTAATAAAATTGTTTTCTTTATTTTTTGGTAAAAAGTCTCTCCCCACCTATTTTTTTAACCATCCGATACCGCTGCATAAATCTTTTCCGATATATATAAAAAGTAAACTACCTAAACATCTATTCATTAAATGCAACACTTTGAGTATGTAAGAATCTATTTTCTAATACCGGTTGCTTGCTGCGTATCTTCATATATAATTTAGGAGCAAAAGAGGATTTGGGGCTTTATTTCTTGCTCGATGCTATGAACATGGGGAAGTTAGGACACACAGTGGATCTATCTGTAGGCCTCACAAGACAAAGGGGCGGTACGGTTGCATAGGCTGGGCTGGCTTACAAACAATAAACCCCACATATTAGTCATCCACTCCAGATTTGTATAATGATTTTGCAGCAGAAGTCAGCAGGTTGGATAATTTATTTATTTACGACTACTACCATCATATCTCAGTGCTCCATGTGTAAAAGTTTGGCTGCAGGTATGGAGCAGGGGAATTCCTAGGGGAGCTTTGGGTTGCCTTCAATCTATTTATCTTAATCATAATTTATTTAATATATTTCACGTACAATAGATGCAAATTTTGCCAATGTACTTTCTTTGTATACTGATTGCCTCTCAAATGTTTCTCTAAACGCCAAAAATGTAATATCACATTGCCTTGTCCTATGGAGACACCATGCGCAAATTTGGGTAGACTGTGGGTGAAAATTCAACCCAAATCAACCTTAGGCTTTCCTCGAATGTCAAAAATTTTATTCTTCTTTTATCTCATAAGCTCTCCAAAAGCTTTTGTTTACTAATATTCTCTAATGAAAGTCAAGCATGTGAGTATGTCTTCATGATCTAAAAGATAAACAAACTTTAAAAAAGATCAGGGTTTGCATTCCAATCTTCCCTTCTGATAGAAAATTAAACCACTTGTATTAGTGCTAAGAAAACCAAAAAAAATTAACAGATTATGAAATATCAGGATCTACATATATCTTTCCAGTTTCTGATTCTGATAAAACAATTCTTACTGATTTTGAAGTAATAGAAATTCAGCAAAACCAATAATAATAGCTTCAGTATTGATGAATACAAACTCAATGTACATTTTACAGCACTCTTCTCTTCCAACAACTGCAAATCCAATAACCAAAAAAAAAAGAAGAGGTACTGCAGGTTGGTAACCCATTGGAAGAAACATATCATCATCAAAATCAGAGAAAGAAAACAAGATTAATTAATCAAGCACATAAAGAGAAAGAAGTGATCAAGAATTTGAGTGATTATCATTACTTTTTGGTTTCTTTTTTAGCTGATAATGAGATTATTGGACCTGATGGGGCTCTTCTGTCTCAACAGAATCCTCAGCTGGGCTTTTTGACACTCGAGCTTTGTTCCCCAGTGTCTGCTTTTGGATCCGATTGCTCGAACTACTCGCGGAAACTCAACAAACCCTTTAATCCCTCGCTTAATATGAGGATTCTCTGCCTCTGGTGATGCTCTCCGCTGTGTTGTCACGGATGAAACACTGCTAAGATTATCATTACATGATGATTTTCCACTAAAAGCTGCCCTTGTTGACTCTCTTGAATCAGAACAGCTATTATCATCACAGGACTTGTCAGTGTCGCTCAAGAACAGCCTGTTAAACTTTCCTGATAAATTAATAGCAGCTTTAGAAGCAATTGCAATTACAGGAGTACTCTTATGATCTTGTTGATTCTTCTTCTTCTGTTCCTGTTCCTGTTCCTGTTCCTGTTCCGTCTTCAACATCAGATTCTCATCAGATTCTGTCTGTTTAAATCCTTGTAATGCCGACAGCCTTTCTTCAAAGAGAATCTTTGCTTCAGCGAGCTTCATTTGAACCCTTTCTTCTCTTAACACTTCAGCCATCCTTAGCATCTTTCTTTCCTCCTCTATTTCTCTTTTCATGCGATCAATCTCAGCTTTATCCGACGAAATTTCTTTAGCGAGCTGTTCGCACACTCTCTCAAGTGCTTCTCTTCCTTTTCGCTCTTCAGAAATTTCTTTCCCCAATCTTTTACTCATCGTCTCCCATTTCTTTCGAGCCTTTCTTTCATATTCAAGCTCAGCTTTCAATTCAATGATCTGGGCTCGAGCGAAGTCTAGCTCAGTCTCCATGACAGGTCTAAGAAAGGTCAGATCCCAGAAAGAAGCAGCGATCTTTCGAGCGGAAAGAGGGAGGTGCAGTTGATGGAGATGTTTATTGGTTTGGCAATGCTGACGATGTTGATGTTGTTTATTCTGGAGTGGATTATAAAAAGGATTCTCGTACAATTTCCAGGTTGGGCAAGTGGTAGTGGTGATGGGCTCTAAAGGAATGGATTCATTCGTAGGATTTTGATCTGCGCTATTGATCATCATCATCACTTTCACTTGCTCCATATCTTCCTCTATTGATAATTTGTGTATGAGCCTTTTTTTTCTTTTTTCTTTTTGCTCTCCTTTCTGCTTTACTTTCTTTCTTCTTCCCCTTTTTTCTAATGGGGATTTGCCCCCTCAAGAAAGCAACTGCTGTAGGCCCATTTTTCCTTCAATGAACTTGCTTTGAAGATTTGGACTGTCACATGCAACCTCATCTTAATTATAACTAGCTATGCTAGAAGTTCTCTCTTGCCTTTCGATCATAACTTTGATCAATATTTATACATGTGTAAATAAAATATCCTCAATTATTTAGGGTTATGTACATTTCAATTAGATTATCTTTAATAAATATATCTATTTATATCTTCATCATAGAATTAAATATTAGTGTAAAATGATGTGAGTGCTTTTGTATATATCTTCAACGTCCAACCAGTCCAATCTAACTAACAAGCGGTGACTCATTGTAGTGGAGGTGGAGGTCCCAATATATTCATTATACTCTGACTCATTTTAAATTTCACAGTGAATTGGTCTGCTCAATTGAATAGCAAAAATAAATGAGAGAACATGTGTTTCTGGTCTCTGTTTATCTTAAAATGTCAGCCAAATTTGTGTCTGTTGTCTCAACTGTTTAATCATTGTGTAATCTTTGAAGCTCTACCAAGAAAAAGAGGAAAAATTTAATCTTTGAAATGCAATTGCTGAACATATATATCGTTAAATAAATTGTGAATTTATGGTGAAACTAGAATGCTTAGCCATAGAACTAAGTTTTACTTCCAACTTTTTTCTGTAAAACATATTATTTCAATGTGAAAACATCAAGCTATAATACAACAGAAATCATTTCACTAATGGACAGAGAAAAAAGTGTTTGATCTAATGAATGAGTTGGGTCCAGGGGACCCTCTTTCTAGCTGGAAATTTTTACACTTTTCTGGAGCCTGATATACAACATGGGTTACCTGATCAGTCATCAGTTGCAAGCTAACACATTAGTCTTATTATAACCAAGGGTATACTCAATTTAAAACAAATAACAATGTGATTGAACTGCTACTTGGGAAATTAATAGAAATTTCTTTGTTGGGTAGGTTTGACGATGATATTGAGAGATTCCAGTGGACATGTACCCCATCTCTTTGTTATCGTGCCTATTTTTATCTGGAAAGTTAACAGAGAAAGGACATCATAAGGGTCCCAATTATTATCTATTCATTCTACAGGTTCCACATGGATGTCTTCCGTTGTGCTTCTCTCCACTCTCACCATTCCTATCATTGAGTTGCAGACAGGGGCTTGTTCTAAACCTATGAACACTTTATTAGGCTTTGCCTTGATGGCTAGCTCTAAAGTCATTTTCAAGTAATATTGGTACTCCAATTTGCTTTACTTTTTATGGGGGGATAATTGCTCTAAAATTAACTTTTGTGAATTGCCATCTTAAATTTTCTCATTATGACACTAATCTATGGTTTTTTATGTGAACTTTAGTTTATGCTCTTTGGTTTAAAGGGGCATGCGGTCGTGGGCTTTATGGACAAGAGGCATGTGCTTACACATGCAAAAATTAGAAGCATCCTAAGATATACGAGTGTTAGATTTGTCATTCGATTGTCAATTATAAGCCTGTGTTGTATTTTTATGATTATAAGGTTTGTCCTCTTGCATGAACTGCAAATACATCAAACAATTCGCTTTGTCCTCTCCACTACAATTCTCAGTCTTGGCAAATAATAAAGTTTTAGGCCTTCTTTTTTTAAAAAAAAAAAAAAAAAAATTCTGATGACCTCAAGAACCCAATTCCCCAGTTAGGGGCAAGGCCTATGTGTGATTCCCTCAACCATATGGATTGAATCAACACTTTTTTATGAATCAGCTATGCCATCAGTGTTATAACAATGCTTTTGATCCAAACATTTGAACCACACATGACATGAGCTAACTGATGGATCAACCCATTCTTATATCCCCACATGGAAAAAACGAAAAAAGGAAAAACAAAATCAACCTTTTTTTGCGTTCAATATGTTCCATATGTAGTTGGTCATAACCTTTTTTTTCATTACTATGTATAAAAACTGAGATAATGAAATGATAATTTAATAAAGTTGAGCTTTTTCAATATGCTGCGTTCTGATTTTTTTTTGCCTAATTTGTATTTTGATCACAAGGTTTTCGGTCCACTGAACCTCAAATTTATATTAGGGCCATAATGCTGCCGAGGATGAACGTCTTATCCCATAAAAATTGTGCAACAGAGTTGATAATTTCTTTGTCCAGTAGGATGAATTCCACATTTTCATGTAGTTGTGCTCACCCCAAAAGGCGTCCGCTAGGTGAAGCTAATGGACCGCTAAATTGCTTATGCAAATTTTCAAGGTGTGAGAACCTTCCCATCCCAAAAAAAAAAAAAAAAAAACCTGACCCATAGGCTACATTTTCACCCATCAGTCTCTGAAACCTCTATTTTCTTCTTCAAATATTTTGTGTCAAAAGTAACACCAATCAACAGGAATGAAACCGAACAAGGTGAGAAAAGGACCAACATCCAGGCACAGAATCAAACATTTGGCAAAAATCTCTGCACAAACATTAGTAGAACTTGCCCAGTTACTTTTGCAGCTCCAAGAGAAGATTCCAATTTCTACACAATATGTGATAGATAACACTCGAACACATATTATCATGTGAAAATGAAGCTGGCATTGACAATGATTAGTGATTTAAAATCAATAGAACACCTAGGAGAGCTCCATGCCCTATGTTGGCTTCAAGCAAGGAAATAAACAAAACAGAATTAGATCAGCAACTTGCAATGTTCTTCATAAGAAGTAGCTAATAATTTTATTCGGACACATACCATCCTAACCTAGAATAGTGACCCATCATTGAATTCATGGAACCCAACACGCAAAAGAAAATACGCTAGAAGCAGATGCCATAATGAACAAATTGCAGATCCATCCTCTCCCCATTATACTAACATGGTCAGGCTTAAGCATTTACATACAACTAAAGGCACCAAATCTCAAGCCATTTTGTGGAACAACCTCTTCAAATTAGAGGTTACAACAGCAAAAAGATGAAACAGTACATTAAACCCTAAAAAAAGTCAATTATAACTTCAGAATATAAGCCCCTATGATAATGTGAAGCAACTGACAAATATTGATGACAATGAGGTTCACTTAGTTGCCCGCGCAATAAAGAAAGCTCATATACAGAAGCATCAGTAGCAGAAAGCTAGACTTGACCAAAGCAACAAATAGGTGACCTAATTGTAGAACCTGAATTCAAGACTTCAGGTAGAGCAATAGAATCAGTAAAACTCCACAAATTACCAATTATAAAAATTATCACAAATGAAACTAACTACACAAAGCAATACAGGTTTCTTCTAAATCCTTGACCACTAAAATTGCCATTAATTTACTGACAGTTTCAATATAACTCAGCAAAATCACTTGATTGTGATATTTTTGGATCAAGGTCACTAGTCACTATTGCTAGTTTCAATTCCATAAATTGCTCTATCACTACCTACATATAGTATAAGTGAACCTCAAACACAATTGAAATGAATAAATTGGCAGAACAAAAAATCAAGCAAATTAATAGAAACATGAAAAGGACCAGTACAAACACAAACCGTTTGCCAAAGTAGTAGATGAGATGATTTAGCTTAAGAACTTGTACAGTCTACTCAACATCCAGTATCATTGATAAAGACACAAATTTATGAACCTATACTTTGTAAATCCAATGTCCGAAATCATAGTGCATCAAGAAAACAAGAAACAGACAACACACAGTGGACGGTTATATTTACCCTCCTATAATAGTCAAAATGAACATGGAGACCTGATTATTGCAGCAATGATCAGGTTACTACCTCGAATTGTCCAGATTTCTTGGCGCACCATCTCCTTCAATCATCTTCAATTGCCTACCTAAACAAGTTATAATTCGAATTCATCTTCCAGCTTCAATTGTTCTGCAGCAGCTTCCTCTTCCTCGTCGTCAATGACGAAATATGGATTATGAGCCTCAGGTTTAAACTTGTACCCAGTAAACACGTAAAAAGCCAATGTAGCCAACTCTCCAGCTACCACACTAGTCCACAAGAACCTATATGAAGTAATAGTCTCCAAAGCGTAGACGACCACCCGGGTAAAGTAGATATAGCAAATCACAACAATATAATACTGTCTAAACAGAGTCAACTTCATCAAATTCACAGCAGCCTTTCCATCAGTGCGTGCAGCCTCACGCAAGTTCTTTATAGACCAAACAATAGGGAACAGAACAGCACAGCAACAAATAACATCAACCAGCAAAAACACCTGCTTCCATGTAATCCAATCCTGTCCATAAGGTCCCGTTTCATCAATAACAACCTGAGCCATGTTAGCAACAACTTGTAAAGGAATCACAATCATCAAAACCTTCTTTTCCTTATCTTGCAAATACGGCTTCAAAAACGACCACCCAGTTCCAATCAACACAATCAAAGTAAACAAAGCAATCCCTTTAAAAAAGCTGAAAATATAGAACAGCACATCCCATCCATGGGCGGTGCCAGTTCGCTTTATGTAAGACTTATCCTCTGCTTCAAACAGCAAATTCAACGCCTTCATTATAACTACCGCAAGCATAAAGAAATGAATCCTAAAAACGGTAAGTCGTTTCTTATACAGAACAGAAATCCACAGCACTGCCAGACCGAAATAAACGACAGAAAACAAGAAATAAACCCGAGGCAAAATCGTCTTTCCGGCGGAAAGATAATCGCGATTACCGTTGCGTTCGATATTGTACATCGCCGATCGTACATCCATCGATACCTTGATGGAATTCAAACAATTAGCGAAAACAAGAGTGTGCTGATCGGCGTCGCTCTCCGCATAAGCCACAGAGAAATTACTCTGGCCGTTGAGCTTGTTAAAAATGTAGACATGCTTTATGAGGTCAGACTGAAGAGCACAGGCGATCTCGCTGTCTTCCAGCTGTTGAATAACGTGAAGCCAAGAGTCTCGAGTACACAGGAAGAATCCGACCCGAGAGTAGTCAAGATCCGGGTTTGTATTAGAGAGTTGGATGCGTGAAACGTTGAGCTCGAGTTGACCTTTGTGAGTGAAACCGAAGTCGTCGAAAGGAATAATTGGACGGTCATCGTTGCGAATTTCGAAGGATCGGATCTCAGCGAAAGAAACATAAAATAAAAGCGACAGAGAGATAGAGAAGATAACCAGGAAGCGAGCCATGGAACGGATCGTATCTGGGAGGTGAAAACCCGAATTCTCAGATCTAAGAGGTGGTTGTTGGCTTTCTGTTTGTGACTTGTTTGAGTCGTTCTAATTTATGGATTGCAGAGATGTTAACAGCGTACCCAATGGAAAGGAAATGGTCGGTCGTCGGGCTTTATTAAATGGAATGGAGACGTCAGACGACGATGTCGGTCGTGAGATTTTTTATCCAGGGGCAGGGGAACGGAATTTTGAGGAAAAAATTTACCAAACAGAATTTTTTACAAAAGGTTAATTATTATTTGTGCCTTTTAGTTTGCTATTATATACTATTTATTCTTTGATATTCCAAATTTTTTTATTTTTTATTTTACAAAATTATACTATTTATTTCTTGTCTTAAATTTTTTCCTTATAATTAATGTTGACTGACATAATAATTATAAAGTAAGTACTATTTGATCCCTTTACTTAAATATACTAATATTATTTATCCTCTCTATTTGAATATATTATATTATTTTCTACACTATTTATTCTCTCTATTTGAATATACTATATTATCTAATTTTAAAATTTACAAAATATATTTTCATTATTAAATTAATTGTTTAACAAAATTTATTTTAAATGAAATTATCATTAGTTGACTATAAAAATGATAATTTTATTAAAAATATTTTAATATAAAAAATAAAATAACAAATTTTATTTTAAATCAAATAACAATTAACTACTCTCAATCTTAAAATCTCTTTACTTAAATAATAACTTAAAATATTTATATTACATATAAATAAACTAAATAAATTCTCTTTTTAACTTTACAATTTAATTTTTATTTTAATTGTTAGTTTCGATTATTAAGTAAATAAATTATATTTATAAATAAATTAATAATTTTAAATAATTTAATTCACGTACCTAACAATTCAAATAAAAAATCAAAATTAAAAAATAATTGATTTGATTAAATTTTATTAATGCAACATAAATAATTTAAGTTATTATTTAAGTAGAGATATTTTAAAGTTAATACTAATTAATTGACATTTAATTAAAATTAAAAATTTTATATTTTTATGCAAATGATATAATTTTTATATTATAGTACAATTCTAAGAAAATTAGTTTAATAAAAAAACTCTACATATTAGGGGCTAATAATATAGGTTTGGTCAGCCCATAAGTGAAGTCCAATGATAAAAATATAAAAAAAAACGAGTTTAGTAGTGCAAAGCCTAGCCCAGTGGCCCAAAAAGAGTCTTATGATGAGTCATTAAGGCGGTAGCTTTAGTATGAAGGAGGGGTCGTCTTAACCACTAAGGCAGCGCCTTAATGCTGTTGAGCTATTTTTTATGTAACGAAGAAAATCATGTTTTAATGTGTTTTGTGCGAAAAAACGTTATAAACTACCTATAACCTAAAGGAAGTGGGGGAAAGATTTTTTGAAGGATTTTTAGGGATATTGAGGAGTCTATTAATGAGAAGAAGCCAAAGAGAGGGAGTTGTCACGACCCAAAACTAGGAGTCATGACCGACTATAGGGAATGAGAATTCTTTCGAATCCGGAACCCGTAGCAAGCCTCAGAAAATAAAAACATGCAATAAATAGATAAAAGAATAATTGAATTAAGATTTTTCGATTCAATATATATAAAATAGGTACTCCAAATCTTTCATAAAAATATATATATATATATATATATATATATATATATATATATATATATATATAATCATATAGTATTCAAATACAACTCTTTGAGTATAAAGTATCAAACAAAATAATACTCTTCTGATACAATAACACTACTACTGCAGTTTCTAGAATACAAATCAGAGATCAAAATATACATTTACATAAAATAGCAAGGACAGAAGAACACCAGCGAAGAACTCTACTACTAAGGTTTGATGATATAGAATCTCTTGAAAAAAAATTTGAAGGGGGTCAGACCTCACTGAGTGAATTATTATACTATATATACATGCAATCTAAACCATATCCAATAAGGTATTCATATATATATATATATATATATATATATATATTCACGAATTTCACACAAATGTCAAACTCTGCTTTTATAAATATAATAAATGCATAAAATATCTATTTTAATACATGAAGGATCAAATAGAACCCTATTAATCGCAACCTCAATCAACCATATCATCACTCTAGCCATACAAGCTCACTTAAATCCAAGTAAATCACTTATTTCATTTTGGACAGTAGACTGGCCTCGAGACACTAAGTCGACCGAGCTTCAGCAGTTTGACTGTCAGTGTGATTGGCCCCGAGACACTTGGTCAACCGAGCTCTAGCAATCACACTATTAATCGTATCACATCTCAAATCATAAATCAATCATATCATCAATCTCAATCAAATCAAAATTCACCACAAGTAATCCTCACTCAAACTTAAATCTATCGCACCGGTACGTACACGGTCTTAGTGCTGCCCACTAGGTAGCACGTTCTATTGATATCCTTCATTTAAAAATAAATCATACATCCAGAAAATAAATAATGTAGAATGACATTCATACTAGCAAAATAAACCATATATATACAAAAAAATATACTTAAAATAAACTAAGTATAAATCAATAATATGACATGCATTTATTTAGGAATATACCTAAAATATACTAAAAATATACCTAAGGTATACTAATCATTTAATAAAACAATTATGAATAAACATTCATTTAAAACATGAATTTAGTTTGACATGTATCCAAAATATATTAAAAATAAACCTAATTATCTAACATGCATATACTAAAAATAAACTCTAATATACCAATGATATAGGAAATGTATACAAAAAATATGCAAATATATATATCAAGATATACTAAAAATAAACTGAAAATATACCAAATCATATTATAAATTAAATTATTATTTTTCTTAAAAAAAAACATATAATGAAAATGAAAATTCTAAGTCATGCATCTTATATGCAATGCATATATATATAGTATAATAACTCACTGATTTGCGCTCCACGAGACAGACTCAGCGGGCCTGCTCCGTTAGGCCTCGGTCTTGGCGCCGATAGAAAAATAAAATAATAATAACCATCAGAATAAATTTCTAACTCTATACTTCTAGAATTACTATGGAAAGACTCAATTAAAAATTTAAAACTAGACTCGGATTAGTTGTCACATTTTACGAGAAATCTACCGAAATTTCGACAGAATCTCCTTTGTAAAACGGACATCTCCCTACAAAAGTAGAGCCGATCCTGCACAGAAAACATACTTCTAAAATCACCAAATACTCAACACCTCGGATTGAGACTCCAAACTCCACAAATCCCCAACCGAAGTTCACAATTCACAAATCAACAATATAAACAGTAAAATAATAAAATCATCAAAAATCAAATAAAATATTTAAAAACCTTTACTTTCCAACTAAAATATAAAAGTCAAATTTAAATAATATTTGATAATAAAATTCATAAATGGACTAAAATCTCCAATTTACAATTAAATTAACATAAATTGTAAATAATATTTAAAATCACAATTTAGCATCACAAAAATAATAAAATACACATTTAGCCTCAAAATAATAAATACACTTATTATTTACATAATATTCTAAAATTATCACAATTAACTAATAAAACCTCAAATATTATATAATATTAATAAAAATTCAATTTTTATAATTATTCAACATAACATAATAAAATTCACATTTAATTACTTAAATAGTTTACTTATATAATAAAATTAGTTTAAAAATAGTAAATAATTTGTAAAAATCATTTTAATACCTTAAATAATTATAAAACCAACTAAAACATAATGTTTAACTATAATCTTAACAAAATAACATATTTAACCTTATAATACCAAATATCCAATATACTAAATAATTTCCTCAAAAATTATACAAAATCATAAAAATTATTTAATCAACATATAAAATACTAATATCAACTAAAACTTATATTTAACCATTAATTTCAACAAAAGTACATATTTAACCTAATAATTCAAAATACACATAAATTATATAAAATTCCATAAAAAATTATATAAATTCATAAAAATTATTTTATCATCAAATAACATTTTAATATCAACTAAAACACACAATTAAACTTTAAATTCAACCAAATTACTCATTTAACTCAATTATCCAATATTTACATAAACTAAAAATATTCATAAAAATTATATAAAATCCCAAAAAAAATAATTTCTCAACACCAAAATTAATAAAAATATATAATAACAATAATTTAACTAAATTCACAATTTAATTAATTAATTTACAAAAATTCATTAAATAATATTAAAATAATAAAAAATTCATCAAAATTAAAATAAATTCCAAGGGAAGAAGAAGAAGAAAAAAAGAAAAAAATAAGGAAATGATTTTTTTCTTACCCATATACTGCGTTTGACTTTTACTTTGTACCTTATATATATATATATATATATATAACTTTACTTTAATTTAAATATTCCCACACCACACACTATAATATATATATAAACATACACACATGCACTAACAATTAAAATAACAATTGATAATAATAATATAATTAATATTAATGAAATAATTTGACAATAATAAAAATAATGTCCAAAATAATATCAAACAATAAAAATAATAATAATAATAATAACAATAATAGTAATACACAAGCATAATAGTAACACTAGTAATAGTAATAAAAATAATGATAATAAGTTCAAAGCTTTTAAATAATAGAATTTAATTAAATTATTTTACTTAAGAAAATATCTATACAATAAAATAACAATTATTGGTCACAAATAAATAATAACATAAAAATAAAATTTAAAATTTATTAACACTGTAAATCTTGAAATATATTTATTTAATTTAAAAATTCAAGGTCATTACAGGAGTGGTCTTTCCTAGTAAAAAAAAAAAAACAACAATTGAAAAAAATTGTCACAATCCAAATCAGGGGCCATAACTGACGCTAGAGGACGAGAATTTTTTCAAATCTGAAACCCGTAGCAAGATTTAAAATAAAAGCATGCAATAAAATATAATAAATATGCATCATAAAATTAAATCATAAACCAATATAATAAAAATAATCTCTTTCATATCATAACAACAAAATATTAATACACTATTCAGAGAAAGACCTCTGAATTAAAATAATATACAGTAAATATAAAATACAATTTAATACTAATACCAAATATGACTACTGCAGTTTTCTAGAGTACAATATAAAATCAAGTAGATAATTTACATAAAAGAGTCGGGGTGGAAGAAATCCGGCGGATGGGTCTATTACTGAGGTTTGAAAAAGAAGACTCTCCTGTAAAAATTTCAATTGAGGAGAGTCAGACCTCACTGAGTGAATTGTTATAATATATATACATGCATTTCCTAAATGCTAGATGCAATCAGTTATCAGTATATATATAGTAAAAATATATCCAGACATATACCAACAAATGCTGAAAAATCACTTATATAATAATATTGAAAAACATTATTTTATGAATGATCAAATAGAACCCTATTTAATTGCAACCTCAATCAACCAAAACATCACTCTAGGCATACATGCTCACTTAATTCCCAAATAAATTCATTTAATTCATATGGACAGTAGACTGGCCCCGAGACACTAAGTCAATCGAGCTCCTACAGTCTGACTATCAGTGTAATTGGTCCTAAAACACTTGGTCAACTGAGTTTCAGCAATCACACCGTCAATCACATCATATCTCAATTAATTCAAAATTACCACAAGGATTCTTACTCAACCCTAAATCTATCGCACAGGTAGGTACACGGTCCTAGTGCTGCCTACTAAGTAGCACATTCTATCGATATCCTTCATTTAAAATAAATCATTCATGCAAGAAAATAAATAATGCATAATATTATTCAAAATGACAAAATAAACCATATATATACAAGAAATATACCTACAATAAACTAAATATATTTCGGGTATATATATATTAAAAAAATTCAAATTAATAATAAAATATACCAAAAATAAACCATTAATATACTGAAAACATGTTAGGTTTAAATCAATAATAAAACTTGTATTTATATAAGAGTATATAAAAAAATATACCTAAAATATACTAAGCATTTTAATGAAACAATTTATGAATAAATACAATTAAAACATGTATTTTCTAAAACATGCAACCTAGTGCGATGTATATATAAAATAACAACTCACAAGTTTGCACTCCACGAGATTGATTTGACAGGGCTGGTCCACTAGACCTCGGTCTCGGCGTAACTAAACAAAGAAAATGATCACGAAAATCAGAATAAATCTAACTTAAGTTCTATAGAGACTCGGTCTAAGATTATAGAACATAAAATTAAGCCAATGTCACGTTTTACGAAAATTCTACTGAAAATTCGACAGAATTTCCTCTGTAAAACGGATATCTCTCTACTAAAAAGTAGAGTCGGTCCTGCAAGAAAAACACACTTTAAATACTGGAATTCACACAACCCTCAGTTGGGATCCCGAACTACACAATTTTTCCAACCGATGTCCACAATTCACAAAAATTCAAATAATACAATAAATATATCAAAAATCAATAATTTACACAAATATCCTCAAAATATCAAAACATAGCATATTTAACATTAAAACACCAAAAATAATTATTTTCTCAATAATTACTTAAAAATCCCGAAATAATAATATAATATTATTAAAAATCTAATTTTCTCGATAATTCAATATAAATTAATAAAAATTCACTTTATATATTCAAATAACTAAAATAGCCTAAATACACATTAAAATTACTAAAAACCCATTTTGTTACCAAAATAATATATAATATATTATTTGAAAATAATTTTTGAAAAAATAGTATTAATTAGTTAAAAATAGTAATTAATTTGTAAAAATAATTTTAGTACCTTAAATAATTATAAAATCAACTAAAACATAATATTTAACTATAATTAACACAAAATTACACATTTACCCCTATAATTCAAAAATACACATAATATATTATTATTACTCAAAAATTCTATAAAAATTATATAAATGCATAAAAATTATTTTCTCAACATATATATTACTAATATTAACTAAAAAACATTATTAAACAATAATTTCAACAAAAACCTAACTTAAACCTAATTATCCAATATTGACATAAACTAAAAATATTTATAAAAATTACATAAAAATCACAAAAATTATAATCTCAACTCTAAAACTAATAATAATTAATAATAACACCAAATATACCAAATTTATAATTTAATAAATTAATTTATGAAAATTAATAAAATATTCAAAAATTCACAAAAATTAAAATAAATTCTAAAAATTTTAAAAAAATTGTAGACATAAATTAAGCTTCTAGGAACAACTTTTGTGAAGGAAGATTGCAAGATTCATCAAGATCAAGCTTAAAAAAAATTCAAAACCCTAGAGCTCCATAAACTAAAAATCAACAAAACTCAAGAAAATGAAGTTTAAAACTTAAACTAAGTTTAGATTCATGCTCACCGAAGCTAAGGGAGTAGATAGAGACAAAAAACGTGAAGAATGGTGGCCAGAATCGAAAGATGGCCGAAAAAAGGGAACTTTCGGTCTCCTTAAAAAACAGACAACGTCGGTGCCGGAAAAGAGGGAGAGGGGCGACGGAATGCAGCTAGAGGCTGTGGTGGTTGTTGGACGCCGGAGAGGCTCACCGACGATTGCTGAACAGGATGGCAGCAGGAAAAGGAAAAGATGACAGTGAGTTTCTATGTTGTTTTCATTTTTTAATGTATGTATATATGTTTATCTTTTGTTTGTATATATGTATATATTAAACTATATATTATAATATATATTACTTTATGTTAAAAAATTATCCACCACACAAAAAAAAAAAAAAAAAAAAATATATATATATATATATATATATATATACTTACACATATAATAATGAACACACAAATAATCACACACACATAAAATAATAAACCCCATTTATATTATATAGATATAATACATAAGATAACATTCATGTAACAATAAATAATAATATTATCAATGACGTAATTTTAATAAAAATAATAATATCAAAATAATAATGAAATTTAATAAAGCAATAATATAAATTAATGTTTAAAATATAAGTCTTTAAAATAAAATATTTACGTAGAAAATTTAATTAAATATAAAATAATACTAATAAATCACAAAATAATAAAAATAAATCAATAAAATTTTCAAATCTTATTAACACTTCATATCTCAATATAAAATAAAATAGCTTAAAAATTAGGATTATTACAAAAATACTGTGAAAAAAAAAAAAAAGAGAAAACCGAAAAGAGAGGATACAAAGAGAAGGAGCTCAGAAATAAGGGAGTTAAAAAAAAAGAGTACAAAGATAACAAGGAAGGAGTTCTGAGAATAAAAAACAACAAGAAGAGGAGGAAGACAATAAGGGTATTGGCTTTGACAAAGGAGAAAGGAGTTGGCTTTGCATTATACGAGACTCATTATCAATTTTGAAACTTTTGAGGGCAAAACCAGTAACCCCATTTACTTAAATTCATTTTTTTTAATTTCATTTGAAGTTGTTATACAATCTTTTAAATTATAAATAGATCGTTTATGCATAATTTTTGTATTTCTTTAATTAAAAATCATCAATGCTGTAAAATTTCTATTTTTCTTCTGAAACATCAATTTTAAAAAATAAGATTTGATCTGCTAGTGTAATAAAGAATCACCTATACGATAAGGTAATGTGCTATTGCACTTAAACGGTGCTTGATTGTTATAAGGCGTCACCTAGCATTGAATGTACGGAATGAATATTTTTTAGTTGTTTTTCTTGATTTTACATTTTATTTGATTTACATTGATAATCTGCAATTTCTTTCTTCTGGGATTAAATTGGAAATCTTGTTGTTTATCTATGTTCATATGAGTTTTACTTTCACAATAGGGTGATATGTGAACATTCTGTTCAGCTTTGTTAGCTCAATATTTTATTTAGATTTGATTGCTGACGCTATGGTTTAATTTCCATTTTTATGTGTTTTGATTTTGTTATTTGTTTTATTTTTTGTTATATCATCTTCATTATGTTAATTTCTTTGTGATTTAGTAGCATTCATTCTATTTTGTTTTGTAAGAATTTAATTTCGTGATTTTTCTTGTAGGTCTTTTTTTTAAAAAAAAAATTTTTTTGGAGCTAATTGATTTAATTTTCAGGAATTAATTAGGGTGGCAATTTAGTCACCAAGAAGCTAGTTTTAGTTTATAAGCATTTTATTGTTCTTTTTTTTTTCATTTTATTTTTTTCTTGCATGATTAAAGGGATGTAACTCAATCCTCCCCTCCTTTTTTTACATGTGCATTTATTTTTATTTTTATGTATTTATTTTATCATTTTTTATACTTATTTTGTGTGTAGAAAGAGTGTAATCTTTTCTCCTCCCCATTTATTTATGTGTGCATTTATTTTTATTTTTTTATTCATTTTGTTACTGTAGATGGATGTATACAATGTGTAATGGATGTTATGAATCACACTGAAGTTGCATGAAAAATGACTTAATTAACAATTCAGACCTAATTATAAAATTTGTGAATTGTTTGGAGGCAAATTGCAATTTTACATGTAAATAAGGAAATAATTCAATAATTAAAGATAATAAAACATAAAACATAAAATAGAGGCCAACCATAAAGTTGGGTGGACTTTCAAAAATTCATATCTAGTTTCTAAATACAGTATCTAAATATGGCTTATAGGGAACCTCAATAAAATCCACTTGTTATAAAAGTTTTTTCGGATCTCACTCAGGTGGTGACTCAATCTCCAATTTGGACTATAAGTCTTTAATGTATTTTCTAGCAGACTTTAAGTGTCATAGTCACTAAATACTTAGACACTCTAAACCTTACTCCTATAATAATATATTCAAATAAAGGAAAAATAATATTTATTTAATAATTATCATATCAATTAATAGTAATTATAATAAAAAATTTAACGGAAGAAATAAGTAGTGTAATTTCATAAAATAAAAGGAAAACTAATATAAATTTTAACCGTTGATGATCAAATAGTATAATTTAACAAATCACAAGGATAAATAGTAATTCATCCTTTTCTCAAATAAGAGAATATGGGCAAGAGTTCATATATATTTACGGATATGCCCTCCTTTTCTGCATTTGTTATATTTATGGTCAGAATAATAGTATTGGCATTTAGGTTAGTGCTAGTTCGTGCAGATCCAATTTAGAGATACATATTAATAGGTAATTAACAAATTAAGGATTCCACAACAGCTTTTTGTACAGGTTGACATAGGTAATTTAATCCTTATGTGGCAATTTAAAGTGGGTTAGTTAATAAAGTACTTTCATTTATAAAAATTAAATGGTTATTTTTTAAAAGTATTTTGAGATGTAGAATTTGAATATTACAATAGTCAATTTGTAATTATTTTACAGTTTATCGATATTTAAATTATATATTTTTATATTAATTAAAAAATAAAATGATAATTAAAATTATGATTTAATTGATATTGCTAAAAAAATAACTGCTCTGATATATAGTCTACAGGTATTGAGATTTTAATGATGTGAAAAAAGGGAATAAAGGGGGCATATTGCAGGGGAATAAATTGAAGAGGATTGTGGATCAAGCAAAGGTGATAACATCTTCCAGAAAATAACACCATGAAGCAACTAAGAAAGAGTGCATAATTTTTTTTTTTTGGTCGCAGCTTGGAAGAGTTGCTCCACAGGCAAGTTTATTCATAATAAAGGTTTACATATTTACGTCGTTGCTTGCTTGGTATTCTCACCGTGCAAGTGGATATTTAAAAAAAAAGGATAATGAACCACTAAAAATATGACACATACTTACATACATGTTTAGTGAATAATTTTTTTTTCACTAAAATAAGAATATAGGTAGTTTTTTCCACCAGAACAAGAACATTGGTAATTTTTTTTTTCAATTATATATATATATATATATATATATTGCAATATGTTGCATTATCATTGCTTTGTATGTTGACATGGAATCATATTGGATTATATTTTTGTAACAACTTTTTACATGAACAGTTTATGGAAAATATTTTATGTTATCAGTTTTTGAATTGATAACTCCTTATATATATATGGAGATAAATATGTCATGTTTACTCAAAAAAATTTATTTTTTAGTATTTGTGAAAATATTATTCATGTAGCAAATTATTACATGTATCTTTTCCATTATAATTTTTTGTATTTGCAAATAGTAAATCATAGTAAATTTCCAAAGCTTGATTAATCTGGCAAATTCATTGGAATAAGTGTGCAGTGCCAATAGATTTGGCTTCCATACAAAATGTTTGGCATACGCTAAGAATTAGCAAACTCCTAGAAGTTGGAGTTAATTGTATTTATCATCTACTGTAGATATTCCAAGTGGGAGTATGTTTCTGACATTCCAATTCTTAGCAAAGAGATAGTTCTGTGCTGTTTTAGTTTTTGGCTGAGAAGAAAGCAAGTGCACCCACAAATGGAGCATTAATATAAGTAGCAGGCTCGGATTGCTTGTAGTTATTGCGATCATCTGCAAAATTATCGCTATTATCAGGACCACCAACTATGGCTCCAACAAGCACATTTGGATTGGGTGAAGAAGAGTAAAGGTATTGGAACCCATCGTTGCAGGGAATGCGACCTGGGTGTGCTTGTATAGATGGTACAGAAGATCCTCTGTGGTGAACATGTTGTGGATACTTGTTTCCAAATCCCACCATATACGACATTTTTGCTGGATTATCACCTAATATGTAGTCCACCTGTTTTTTAGCCTGTGATATCAATGATGCTGCTGTTACTGTTGAACTCCCACATGTCACAACTCCTCCATTTTTGCTTAGATAATTTGCATATGTTAAGAGAAGGAAAGCCGTTGAAGTTACATACTGCAGATTGCTCTCGCTGGCTTTATACAAAAGGCCCCCTGCAGTGTATAAAATACAATGTAATTAGTCTGCTAACAATTGACATATCTCCATTAGTTGGGCTTCACCCTTGTTGACGACTCGAGTATTGTTGAGCCGAAGCTCATTTCTTTATGAGCAAATTGCCTACCAGGTGTATATTGGGCTTGAAAACTAGAAGTTCCTGGAATTAGAGAGCATATGTAGTTATCTGAATGGGCTTTAAATAACTGAAATTCTGCTGTTTGTTTCTCCAAGAATCCCTGTTCAAAATTCCAGTAGAGCTAAGATGTTTATTTGACTTCTTAAGGTAAATTCAGTAAATCAGGACTTTTTCAGGTAATGGAAATCACCTTGGAAAGAAGAATCTTAGTACCAGCTCGCTTGTCATCCCAGCTAAAGGAGTAGTCATCATTATCGGCACCCATAGTATGACCATTTGACTGTATGTAAGCCAAGTATGAGTTGTCCTGCGAGGCTCTGTGAATCCATGATGCGCCCCACAGAAGCTCATCCTGAATACAACAACGAACAGTCACGAAAAAAATATGATGATTGAGATCATAAAACCAAGAAGAAAACGACCCATTCTGTAACCTGGTATCCTGAGTAAGAGCAGTAAAATGGGCAGACCGCGGAATTGAGAGAATCACTGTAAGAACCTCTGTATCTATCAGCAAAATCGAATACCTGCAGGATCACATTATAAGCTTTATTGGATTTGGAGGTGGAGAAAGAAAAGAACTATCAAGTGATTGATCGATGACGTTTTTTGCAATTGCTTACTTTCATTGCGGTATGAAGCAATTCGGAGGAATAAGAAGGGTCGGAATCTTTGAAAACAATTGAAGCAGCCGCCAATGCAGCAGCTGTCTCAGCAGCAACATCGGATCCGGGGTTTTGAGTGGTTACTTTGTACACATTGCGTGGCGTATCCATGTCTTCAGGCCTTTCCCAGCACTTATGATCCAAGTTTGCATCTCCAACCTGCATCATTCCATGCACACTTTAGTTCTATTTTTCTCTTAGATTACTGGGTGATGCAAAATTACCTGTAATGGCTGAATATTCTTGTAAAAAAAATTTTTCCAACAAATTGTATTTTCTTTTATATGAGGTCCAGATGTCCTTAATGGTAATTAGTGTATGCACAAAATATACAGATAGCCTTTTGTTACTAATGCAGTTATATGCTCACTTGAACATATAGAGTGCCAGGAGTGGCAGTGGCTGCTCTTAGAAGGTAATCAGTGCTCCAGCGGATAGCAGCTTTGGCATTCTCAAGCTGGCTCTGCATTGAGTTGCCAAATTCAATGACACTCCATGCCAATAATGTAGTAGTGAAAGCCATTGGGAGCCCGAATTTGACATTGTCTCCTGCATCGTAATATCCACCAACTAGGTTCACCTGAAATTCATGCCAAAAATGGAACCATAATTATTTATCAATATCTTCATTCTATAACTATAACCGTGAAAAAATTTTATGGTATAGTTTGAAATACATGGTAACTGGAGCCATCAGACAAACCAGAGTTGCCTCTCCATTTTAGCCTCTGGTTAGGAGGCAATGTACCTGACCGCTGACCCTCAAAAAAGAGAATAGATTTTTCAAGTGCATCATTATAATCCTGAGAAGTGAAGGCAGAACAAGACAGGCACAGAGAACAAAGAATTAAGACAAGAATCTGAAACATCGGTGAAAAATTAGTACCACAAGACATTCTTTTTTGGCTCTTGATTAATAGTATCCAAGTCTTAACTAAAACTTGAAGCAGAAGGCTTTATCGCTTTTGGGTAGCCTGAATTGTGGTGAGAAAGGATTGCAATTTATAGGCAAGGAGATGCAAGAAGTTAGGGAGTTCGTTGGTCGTTAACAGTGAGAAAGGAGGCTAAAAATTCATGCAGCTCACGGGATCAACTGCGCAAATTTGGACGTTTTGCTGTAGGGACAAACAACATTCAAGACAACGCTACTTTGTCCAAAATTGATAGACATGGCAAAGCTGAAAGTCATTGACGGACACAGAAAAAGACACAACAAAAGAGTTGTTTAATCGTGTATTAAACTGGACGATTCTCGTGTTGGAATACGATTCAAATTGACAATTGTAGTATCAGGTGTTACTGGCTAGATAGTAACATAATTTTTATGTTAGTTCCTGATTTTTCAGTTTACTGTTATCATGTTTATGTTGGTGTCGATAGTTATGCTTTCTTTGAGTTGGTTTGTTTCATGTAATGCCTATTTGAACGCAAGTTAAATCAGTTGATAAACATCCAAGTTTCAGCTCATAAGAAGTTTCTTTTTACTCTTTTCCACAATCAGTTGTCTGCTATCCTTTTATTCTAGTTTTTCTATTCTCTAGCCAACATCTCCTGTATTAAAAAAAATTGCAGCACCAATAGTGAGAGGATACTAGTGATTAGAAAAAAAAAAAAAAATAGCAGTTAACATCAGCAGGAGAGATAAAAGGGTCGCTGCCAAAGTCTTAAAAGCTGCATGAATTGGGCAAATTAAAAAGATTAAAAAAAAGTTATTGGTTAGGCATATTCTTGAAGTTTTGGTCTTTGGATACCGTAATTAATGGCAGAGCATGGAGTATGGTCTTTACGGAGAGCTTGTTTTCTAGCGATGAAGTCACGGATACGTATAGAGCTAAAATTGGATCACATGAGAGTCAAAAAAGAAGTTAAGAATATAATCAGGTAGTAGGAGGAGGCCACAGTCACCTCTTGCATGAACAGTTTAATTAGTTTTTTTTTTTTTTTTGACCAAGAACAGTTTAATTAGTTAATAAAGAATCTCATCAACCGCAATTCCATTTATAGGTTGTCATGTGAGCTTTCCAGTATCACATGCTTAGTCAAGAAATGTGGGATTTTTTTGGGCGGGAATCACCAATTTCTTTGCGCTACTACTGCCTTGATTATTGGAGTTTTAATCTCTGTTAGGTTAGGTTTATCATGTCTTTGACCATTAGCCGCACTAAATTGGAGTTATGGTCGTCTTTTTGGAACTAAAATAGTGTTCTTGCCTGTGCTATGCTGAACTTAATTTATGTGTTACAGTTATCTTTACATAAAGGATCATTCGTGCGAAACTTTTCTCGAACTAAACCTGAAGCTGTATGTTTCTTTCAAGAAAAATCTGAACATTAATTCACACGTAAGATGGAATGAAAAGATGAAAAGGGGACTGAAGGTGGCTGTTGAAACGGAGGTGGTTAATCAACAAGATCTGCCGTTTGGCATGAAAAAAGAATGAGTGAGATCATTTTGGCATACCACTCACGTTATTGCAGAAAACGACCTTTGCTTCTCTCGAACCACAAGAACTCAGGCAGACGAAAG
Organism: Mallotus nudiflorus; assembly: GCA_947683625.1. Classification (NCBI taxonomy): domain Eukaryota; kingdom Viridiplantae; phylum Streptophyta; class Magnoliopsida; order Malpighiales; family Euphorbiaceae; genus Mallotus; species Mallotus nudiflorus. The sequence goes on along the minus strand of CANTUR010000136.1, from coordinate 88,569 downwards.
AAAAACTTTCCTCGTCGTTCCAAGGAAAAAAACACAAAGTTTTCTTTAGCTGCAAACGACAGTCTATGCATTGAAATAATGTGATTTTCACTGACGACACGATAAGTCTTGTCAATCTCAAATAACAATACAGATTTTGCTATCGTCCAGTCCAGAATCATAAACCAGAATTGATATTTGTTAATATTAACTGATCTTTACAGGAAATTACAAATCCAAGCCATCGATTGTTATTATTATTACATCATCAGCACCAATAGTATTAGTTGGTACTTCGATGCTTATATACAAAACAAAACTGATACAGATGCTGCCATACTGTATCTAGAGTTTTACTTGCATCTAAAATGACGTATATTTGTGTTGAAAAACAACATAACCATGGCTGATGTTGGACTTTGTGAGGTATACATGCGAACTTTTTGTTTATCAGTTCTAACAGAATAGACCATGCCAGAAGCAAACACCTTTTCAAGCTTGTAGCTTATGACAAATGCTGGAGTTGGGATTTGCTGCGGAACCTGCAAAAGCATTAAAATTTGAACATAAAAAACAGGGCAATTATAATGAGATTCGGCTCAGTATGATACTGGAGTACTCTCTAGAACTGTTTCGTCTCGAGTTTGAACCTGAATGCGGAGCCCAATTGCTAGGTTGCAGGGGCACAAAAAACGGCACATGCCATTAAGGCTTATGCCTAGGGCCTCCCAAATATAGACCCCAAACATGAGGTAATGTTTTAAATAATTTTTTACCTTATTGTATTTTTTTTTTAGAATTAGTTACTCTATTTTATTTACAAAATAAAATTTATTCTTTAAATAATTTTACTATTAAATATGTAAAATAAATTTTATTCAATGGTATTAAAAATAAATATAAATAAAATTATAATTTTAATTTATTCATCTATTTTTTATATTATATTTTGTTACTTTTCAACGTATTATCTTTTTTTATTTAATTTAGTCTTGGACTACATAAAGATCTATGTTCTAAAAGTATGTCAACCTAATTGAAATGCTGAGATGTGCTTCTGATTTCTGAACTCCAATTTTTACTAAAAAAGTCTTTAGATTCAAAATATTTTTAAAATTTTATTATGTGCTAATTAAAGTCGAAACTAAGGAAAAGGGACAAGTAGATTTCACTACTTCTTTTTAACCAATTAAATTTTATTATAGTTCTTTAAAATTTATAAATTCACCATCTCTCACTAAAATTTAATTGATTTCTCATACTTCCAACACAATAAATTAAATATACATATACTTTTTTAGTTGATAAATTTAAAATTTTGTGCTTTTAAATTAATTTTAATAGTAGAAAATAATTAATATTTAAAAAATAATAGTTAATTGATCATTTTAAATCTAAAAAAATAAATAAAGAAAAATTTGTCTGAAGTCACAAATACTTTTAAGCTGGCCCTAGATAGAGATATAGAGAAGCGACTTATAATTGAAGTGATTGCCTTCTAAATTAAAGTGATTGCTTTTTAAAATAAAGTATCTAAGTATTATAGTCTTGAGAAAATTGGAATATAAATACGGAAAAATACTTTCTAATTGAATTGTACAGTCCAGTTGTCACAGAAGAAATAAAAAAGCACGGTGAGCTCATCAGAGGACTTAAAAAACTTACAGATATCAGCAAAACAAGGTTGTTGGGATACTGGATCCTCTTCAAATGTAGGTGGAGCTTGTCCATACACCATATCGCAACTCATATCTTCAAAATCTGAAAGTAAAACACAGAGATTTTGATCATTTAAATGTGATTGAATGTAAATTACACTGCATAAAGCTAACAATCTGTTAAAAGCTAGTTAGAGTAAATAAGAGGAGACTTACTGGGGATCATGGTCAATGGAAGTCCAAAGTCATTAGTGAAGAAATCTTGAGTAGGAATTTTGCACATATTCACACACATCCCTACACACCCACTATTCTCAAGGTACCTTATTCAGAAAGAATTTATCAAAATTAGGATTATTTCTTTTTAAATTTACCTTAAATGATAGAAACAGAACCATATTATTCACATAACAAGAGACACCGTTTGTACCTGCACTTCTTTATACGAACTCCACTTCTTTGCTTCACCCCATTTACCTCCACTTCTATAACCTAACTCAATTGTCATATAAAAATGCAGCTATTATCTATATGTCTGAGAACATGAAATACCAATACGATTTGCATGTATAATAAAATTGCTAAATAAGCAAAAGAGAGTTTCTTATTCTGCCTTGTGTTACTATTAGTTCAAATACATTAGCAACTTCAGATTCTTGAGAGAAATTAGTAGTATGTTGTATAAAATATTGCTGGCTTTGCGACTACATTGAAGCAGTAATTGCATAAAGGACCTTAATCAGAATTGATCAGAGAAGCTAGAACATTGTGAGATTACCTCAGATGGCCCAACCAACCACTGAAAGAAAGGCACTGTCAGTGTAGCATTGAATTCTGCAGCCCACCTTGTTGGTGGAAACAATTTCCTGAACTGCACCAAGAACAGATAAGTAATTGTAAGATCTCTGATTTTAAAGGGCCACTACCAAATGAATTTCGGTTCTAGCCTTAAATAAAGAGAAAAAAACAGAAAGAAGTGACAAAAGATTTAGAAAATTCCACCTGCTCAGGGGCACCTGGAGGTAGCATGGACAAAAGGACCTCACGAACAACTTCTTGCTGCTGCAAGCGATTTCTTCCCTGCATTACTCTCCTTGAAGCATCAACAAAGCTGTCATAGTCATGCTCGAACCAACCTTTTTTCTTACTATCAGTCCCATCTTTGGGTGGTGCTGCAAACTTTTCCATCTTCCTGGCAAAAAGAGTCATGAATAACTTCTCAAAGAACCCATCAACGTACTTTGTTTTCTGTCCTAAAGGAGCTGGTTCCCCAGTGGGCTCTGCAATCCTACACCTAATGAAAATTCTAGGTCTGGGTCTTGGTCTCCATCTTTGCAAACAATGACTTTGCTCATGAGGGGCTCTGAAGTGGACAGCTTGGAGGCTTAGAGCCACCATGAATTTGTTACACTGGCTTCAATGTCGAGAGTTTAACTTGAGTTTTTATGTTCTACTGTTCGTTATGTTTCACCTCGTATATGTTCATGCTATCTGGGGATTCCAGAAACTGAAGAAAGAACCTGTGAAGGACAAATGACGATGTGGTTGGTGAAGTTTGCTTTGTTTTGTTCTCATAGAAAAATTTGTGGCCATAAATTAAATTTCTTTGGAAGGATATTATTTCATTGAGTGACAACTCAATATATACACACACACAGAAGATGTTTTGGCAGGAATTGAGGCTGCAACAGATGCCAGCTTGGACTTCAGCTGTTGATAGTGACCAATCTCCACATGGTCTAGTTTTTATCTTATGGATCACCTAATGACCTTTTTTTTTTTTTAATCTTTTTAAACTTTATTGTAACTCATTATAATTCATTTTTAGTAATGAAATAAATATTAGTACTCACATCTTGTTCATGTTTAATTTGTGTATTCTATTTTTTAAAAATTATTTACGTTATATTCTTAAAAAAAAAAACTTTTAATTATACTTTACTAAAAAACAATCATTCTTCTATTCTTACCCCAGTTAGTAAAAAATAATTAATTGTTAAGTGAAGATAGTAGTGGGAAAGAATATGACAAAGGAAAGCTTACATGGGCCTAAAACCCATTTAACTTCACAATCCAAAAACTCATCGATAGGGGCTTTGTTAGGCTAATAAGTAACTAACCTCTGAACTCATTGACTGGGCCACCAACAAAGCAGTGAATAAGTACCTGATTGATTGCTAACAGTTCGATATTTAGTTCAATAAAATTTCATTCGAGTTTGAATTTAATTAATTTGTAAAACTTACAAAAAAGTTTGAATAAAAACTTTCGAATTAACTTTTAATTTTAATATTTAATAATTTAATTTTATATGCATAATAGATAAATTCTTATTATAAAAATTAATTTTCAAAAATATATTATTAAAATAATATCATAATTTTTATTAAATATATTATAATTTATTTAATAAATAATTTATTTTCAATTTTAAATGTATAATTTCAATTAATAATTTATATTTATTTAAATTTTTTAAACTTGTTTAAACTTACAAATAATTTATAAAATAAATTTACCTCAATTATAAATTAACTAAATCCAAACCAGTAAACATTTACACAAGAAAGAGACTTTACTCACATGCACGACCTTGTCAGGCTTCCTGGCTTTTGCTGATTACTCTGTTTGCTGATGTACTTGTTTTTATTTTTAAGAGATGAACTGTCCTGTTAGTGTAGGGAACCCATTATGAAAAACCCCAAATTATGGACTCCTGGCCCCTTACCTATTTATGATTAGTTTGCAATTTTAATGGAGGGAAGTTAGTTGTTGGGTTGCCTTCGTTGACACTTTGCATACATTAAACAAGCAGATTGAAAGACTGTGCATGAATTTGCATCCAGCTCGTTGCATGAATGGAGTAATGAATACAAAGTTATGGAGCAAAAACACCAGACTCCATACTTGCACTAACTCCATGACTCCATCGCATCGAGTTTATGTTTTCAGATTTTTAAAAAATCTGCCATGGCTTACTTAGAAGGTCAACGGCTTCATTTATGTTCTTTAATGTTCCTATGCTTCTCTGCATTGTGTTCATCATGTAATGTGAGCTTCAAGGAAGGCACTAGCTACGCTCATTTGGCTTTTTTTTTTTTTTGCCTATATCTATATTGGGTGACGAAGTCAACTTATATAGCAAAATACAATATTGGGAAATGGACTGACTATAAGGGACATGGTGGCTTAGGTTAGGAGAATAAATTCATTACAATCCCTCTGTTCATTTTCACCAAAGGGAGACCCTGGACACTTAGGAGGGTTATTAATGGCCGTGTCAGCAACAGTTGTGTAGTTGACTTGGTCTAGATCATAACTACTGAACAATATTTTTCTAATATGAAGCTTGCTTTAGTTGAATTTGGCTTTCCTCCATTTATTGGGGCTTAATTAAATATCAACTTATAGGTAACTACATGCATCTCGAATAGATAGCATACAAGGTTTAGGTAATTACGTAGAGAAAGTGCTTATAGACATTAACAGTGATGGGAATTTCTTAATTAGATACTGCATTAAACCTTACTAAAGAAGACAATTTCATAGAGGTAATTAACTAGGAATTATATAGTCATAGAGTTGTCTTATGTTTATAGGCAAGGCAACGCTTTCGTCCCCATCTAATAGCTTTTTGGCAATGATGACATTTGCAGCTTCTGTAGGATGATATGCATCCCAAAATACATACTTTGATCTGTCATCACACAGAACAGAGGTGCTTTTATCACTTCCCTTAAAGCAAACAAATGGTGGAAAGTACCCCCCGCAGCATGGTTCGTAAGCATTTTTAAATCCTACACCAAGGAGAGTAAAAAAACAACTCTTTTAACCTGTTAACAAAGCAATAGCATTAAAGGAAAAAAATAAGTTTTAACAAGTGAATTTCCCAACTTACCATAGCGTTGATAATCCAGGATGATGCTTAGAACAATATCAAAGGAATTTGCATACACTAAGACAGACTCGTCAGGTCCCAATTCTTGATTTAATCTATTGATCATCTCTCTCAGTTTCTTGTTGTATCCTTGGATTAATTCATTCACCTCCACAGAGCATTCTCCGCTTGATAATAAATGTAGTGAACGAACAAATGGAATGCAACCAAGAGGTCCAATCCCAACCACAATGAATTTCCTAGCTCCTAATTGGTGCAGCCGCTTCATGTACAATTGCAAGTCATGGTTAATTAGTAAATATAAATTAAATTGGTGTTAGAAGTTGGACATGTAGGATTCTGAAAATAATAACCAGCACCTTAAGCTGTATCGTCAGGTTGGCAACCATAAAATCCTGAAAGATAGCAGGGGAAACCTTGTCACCCTGGAAATATGGTATTGATGGCTGCATGTAGTTTAGAATATCATTGGATCCCGTGGTTAATGAGAATATTGCTTTCTTCAGGAATTCTCTGGTGCCATTATCCCCCATCAAATTAACCATATAGTTTCTACTTTGCTCAAAATAGCTTACTTGCTGTTTCAGAGGAACTCTTCCAATCTGCTCATTGATACGAAACTAATTAAAAGATGATGATCTCTGTTTCGATTAATGCAACTGTATCAAGTATTGTACTTACAAATAAAAGTCCTGTTTCATCCAAGATTCCAGAGGCCCCAGAAGCATAATTAATTCCTCTGGTACTTGCATCAACCAGTGTGTTTGGTGCTAGATAAGGTGGTGGAAAAGATTCAGACCCAAGTTCTTGACCTGACTAGTTCAGCAATCAACATGCATAATCAATTCGCAATAGGGAAATTATACATGCATTATTTGGCTTCAGAGTGCTAATTAGCTTAATTAGTTTAGACTTACTGCAAAGTAAAATGTACCCGTTAGTCTAAATTCAATTCCATTTTTGTCAGGATTAACAATTTAATTAGAGACATAAATGGCTACAACTTTCATCAGAACAAAAATCAATGGCATTTAAACAGAACATTAAATTAAAGATAAAATGACCTTTCCTACATTTCTCATTATCTTAAAAGTGCAATTATGAAAGCACTTGCCAGAAATAATCAAAAGAAAGTAGCATTTACCTATTATGTCAGGGATGGTACGACCATTGGTAAATCTTCCAGCGGGTAGACCTCCAGAAGGCTTGAAATCGATCCCGTAGGGAGGAGAGCTGGCCTTGGAGAGTGTAACTATGTAATCATTGTTCCCTGCATCCACCAACGAGTCCCCAAAAACAAACGAAGTGAAACAAAAGCAACTCATAACATGAAAACACAAAACCAACAACACAGTTGCAAGAATTGAACGCTTAAAAATCTTTAGAGTGCCCATTTCACTTTAACTCAGATTAAAATTCCAATTCATTGTACAAATCAAATAATCGTGTCTAAATAAGACGTGTTTCTTAGCTAGCGTACGTACACCTAATGCTAAGAGGTCAGGTTACTTAACATCTTTGAGTGGGTCATGATCAGGAACGAGTCAACAAATCAAGTTTTATCAGTATACCAACTTCTTTTCATTTCCAGTCGTATGATCATGGTTTCTAAAATCTGCAAGAACATTTTTAACTAGGATCAACGCTCAGCTGTGTAGATCAATGTAATTGTTTTCAAATTTATTTTCTTTGGCCAGCAGTTTTTGCTCTAAAATTCATTTTCTTTTGCCAAGCCCGCCTAGAAGGATGGTCTACCATTCAATTACGGAACTTTACTATTTTATAGAAGTTGAAAATTTGAATCTCTACTCTTTCTCTAACCCAAAAAATTGTTGTTTAAAAAAAAATTGAGAAGAAAAAAAAATTACTTTATAATTTTTGTTTGCAAATTTTATCAATGTTGGACCGCTGTTGAGTAGTGAGATCTCAGTGTTTAGTAGAAGTGCAACTGATAAGCCTATTAAGGCGAAAATTCGTATAGAGTGGCTTTTACTGCAGCTGTTTGTTGCATTAAGAGTGCCTGAAAACAACTATTGTTTGCAAAAAAGAAGCAAAATGTGGATGGTGTTGTAAACATGCATGGTTCGACAAGCTATTTTGTTGAAATCGTTTCCAATGAGATTTGTTCATAGTGTTGTTTTGAGCTTATACCAAAGATGGAATACAGATTGTGAGACAAATCCCATGTTTTCTGTATAAAAATTTGTATGCCAATAAGCCTCATGAAATTCAGCCAATTCCTGATAAATTTTGTTGAAAGCTGATATCCCATATCAGTATCTTATTATAATAAGGGTTATATTCCCCTAAAGAGGAGGATTATTTGAATAAAAATAAAATTTAATAAGAAAATCTATTCCAATTAGGAAAATTACTATGCAGAGGAAGTTTCCTCCTTTCCTAAATAAGATAATTCTACAGGACTAAGAAATCATATTTTTAAGAGATTTGAGCAATACATTATCCTATAAATACATCTCATGTCATTCATTTTCGTTCTCATATTCACTCATCTTCCCATTCTCATCATACAACATCACCAAAACATCATTCCATCACTTCATTACCACATCATCCAAGCAATCACTCCTTAATTCTCTATTCTATTATGCTTATTCGCTTTATTATATTTTTTCCTTATACTATTTCTGACTTAAACTTTGGAGTGTTTATAGGGAAAACCCCGCCCCTTTACCCGTTCTCCTTATCGATACAGATTCGAAAAGCAAGAAATATTAATTCGGAGTTATCAAGTGACGCCGTCTGTGGAAAAAAAAAATAGCACTTTTTATTTTTCTTTAAAATAAAATAATTGAGAGTTAGGCATAACCGAATTAAATCCCGAATTATCTTTACTTGCTAGGAATCTAGCTTAACTACTCAAAGACGCAACCAAATCACACTTTCTCTAAGCGTGATCATGAAGAGTTCCAATCCGATCATCAATAGCAAACTCAGATTGAAATAATGCAGAGATTGTCAAGGCAAAGTGAATTATAGAAGGTTGAGTTTCTCATTGCTCTTATGCTATGGGATTAAACACTTACCACCCACACCGAAAGTCAAAGTAAAGGGCTGTAATAACCCGAGTTTTTAAATAATTTTATTTTAAATCGGGATATGCAGTGTTAATAATTTTAGACAATATTTAAATATTTGTCGATTTTGAGTTGATTATTATTAATTTATGTTAATTAGGGTTTCGAGATATATATATATATATATATATATATATATATATATATATCTTGTTCTAAATAATTTTTAACTTAATTTATTTTATTTTAATGTTATTTTACCTTACTAAATTATATTGTTTTTATGCATTATTATTATTTTATGTATATATATATATACATGCATATATTTAGGATTTATTATTTATTTAAAAGTATATAAATATATATGTGTGTGTGTGTATATATATATATATGTGAGTATATATATATGTGTGTGTATTAAAATGTGTGGTGTGTGTTTAATGTGTATATTATAAAGTTTATAATATTATAATATAAAGTTAATATAAAGTTATATTAATATATATATATATATATATATATATATATATACACAAATAATAAAACCCTCCCTCACTCTCCTTCTACCTGATCTTCATCCTCCCCACCAGTATCACTGTCCGTCCCTACCATTCTCAAGCCATCATTGTGTCTCCTGGAGCTCTGCCCCTCTAGCCAGCAGCTCCGCCGTCTCCTGTCGTCTTCTTTGACACCGATGGAGCTTGGAAACCATTTTTGGCCATAAGTCTCTCCCTTCGTCGTTCCTCATCATTCCGACCACCAAAATTGGTGATTCCGATGCTGTTGGACTCCTGAGACTCCCTAGAAAATGATTCCACGCTTTCTTTTGCATAAAAATTCGATTTGGTAAGGTTTTAAGCTAGTTTCCAATTTCAGCTATTTTTGATTCTTGATTTTTTTGAACTTCATTATTTATGATTCAAGCTTAATTCCTTCACAAATATTGTTTCCCTTAGTTTAATCTACCTCTGGGAATTTTTGTGTAATTTTTGGAATTTATTTTATTTTTATGAATTTTTTATTATTTTGTTATTATTTTATAATTTTCATAAATTAATTAAATAAATTGTGAAATTTTTATTTTTAGTGTTTTTGGTGGTTGAAATTAATTTTAGAATTTAATTTATAATTTTTGTGATTTTTTTTGTAATTGTTATAATTTTATTTAGTTTATGTCAATTTTGGAAATATAGGTTATATATGTATTTTGTTAAAATTGATTAAATAATTGAGTATAATTTTTGATTTTATTGAATTATATGTTGAAAAAATAATTTTAGAGTAATTATATAATTTTTATTGAATTTTTGAGTATTTTTAGTATATTATGTGAATTTTTATATACTAGGGGTATTTTGATAATTTGGTAGTAATTTTAGTTAAATATTAAGTTTAATTGGTTTTAATAATTATTTGAAGTATAAAAATGATTTTTATAAATTATTTACTATTTTTAACTAATTAAAACTATTTTTTTGAAAATTATTTTCAAATTTAATATAACATACTATTTTTGTTAATAAATGAATTTTTAGTATTTTTGTGGACTAATTGAGTAATTTAGATTTATAAAACGAATTTTCATTAATATTTGTGAATTTATCCAAATATATCAATTTTTAATAATATTATATTAATATTAGGGTTTTTAAGTAAATATCGGTGAAATAATTATTTTTAACGTTTAAATATTTAAATTGCTATATTTTGGTATCAAAAGGGTATTTTCGGTATTTATAAAATTTTAATATATTTTGTGTATTTTATTGTGAATTGTGGACCTCGATCGATGGAATTTATAGTTTGGGATTCCGACCGAGGGTTGTGAGAATATTTTGTGAATTCTATTCGAAGTGTATTTTTCTTGCAGGACCGGCTCTATTTTTTAAGTAGAGAGATGTCTGTTTTACAGAGGAGGTTCTGTCAAATTTTTGGTAGAATTCTCGTAAAATGTGATATCGGGTCTAATTCGTATTCTCTGTCTGTGTTTAGAATCCTAGATCAAGTCTCTAGAAGTTAAGTTAGAATTATACTGATTTTCATGTTATTATTTATCTGTTTGTTAGTTGCACCGAGATCGAGACCTAGTGGATCGGATCCGTCTCGAGGAGCGCACAACTGTGAGTTATTATGATATATATGCATTGCTTAAGGTGCATGTTTTAGAATTCTATGTTTTAAATATAAACTTTGCATAATTGCCTATTTGAATATTTAAGTGTATTTTAGGTATACTTTTAGTATATTCTTGGTATATTATGAAATAAATGCATATTATCCTTTTCATTTAAATATACCTTGCTTTTAAATATATTATTGGTTTAATTTAATATGTTTCGTGATTTGTTTGAGTTGATTATACATATATATACCTAAAATATACTTAGTTTATTTTAGGTGTATTTTCGGTGTATATATGGTTTATTTGTTTATTTTAAATATCATTATGCATCATTTATTTTCCTGAATGTATGTTTTAATATAAATGAAGGATATCGATAGAACGTGCTTCCTAGTGGGCAACACTAGAACCAAGTACGTACCAGTGCGATAGATCGTAAGGTTAAATTACTAACTTATTTGAGGAAATATGACACGATTGATATGATTGAGATTGATGTGATTGAGAGTGTGATTGTTGGAGCATGGTTGACCAAGTGTCTCAGGGCCAATCACACTGACAGTCAGATTGTTGGAGCTCGGTTGACTTAGTGCCTCAGGGCCAGTCTACTGTCCAGTTGGACTAAGTGAATTATTTGGAACTAAGTGGGTCTATATGGCTTAAGTGAGTTCTAATGATATTTGAGGTTGCGAAAATATAGGGTTCTATTTGATCCTTCATAACTGATAATTTTCAGTATTATTATAAAAATGATTTTCTTTGCATCTGTGTGTATTTGCCTGTATATATATTTATTATATATACTTTTGAGTTTCTGCATTTGACATTTAGCTATGCGTGTATATATATTATAATTATTCACTCAATGAGGTCTGACTCCCCTCTGTTGATTTTTTTCAGGAGATTCTTCATTTTCAGACCTCAGCAGTAGACCTGTTTGTCACGACCCAAACTAGGAGTCATGACCGGTGCTAGGGAACGAGAATTCTTTTGAATCCGAAACCCGTAGCAAGCCTTATAGAATAAAATCATGCAATAATTAAATAAAAATACGACAAAATTAAAATTTTTTGAATCAATATATAATATAAATACTTTAAATCCTTCTCAATGAATATATCTTCGTATAGTAATCAAATACAAATTTTCAGAGTATATAATATCAAAACAATATAATACTCTTCCGATACAATAACACTACTACTGCAGTTTCTAGAATACAAATCAGAGTTCAAAATATACGTTTGCATAAAATGGCCGAGACCGAAGAACACCGGTAAGGAACTTTACAACTAAGGTTTAACAATATGGGATCTCTTGAAAAAAAAATTGAGGGGGCTCAGACCTCACTGAGTGAATTATTATACTATATATACATGCAATCTAAACCATAACAATCAGACATTCTTATATATATATATATACATACATTTCCCACGAATGCCAAACTTTGCTTATATAAATATACAAATGCAGAAAACGTTTATTTTAATTCGTGAAGGATCCATAGAACCCTAATAATAGCAACCCCAATCAACCTCATCATCACTCTAGCCATACATGCTCACTTGATTCCAAATAGAACACTTATTCCAAATTGGACAGTAGACTAGCCCCGAGACACTAAGTCGATCGAGCTCCAGCAGTCTGGCTGTCAATGTGATTGGCTCCGAGACACTTGGTCAATCGATCTCCAGCAATCACACTATCTATCACCTCACATCTCAATCAACCCAATAGATCATTTAATCCACTTATGGACAGTAGACTGGCCCCGAGACACTAAGTCAACTGAGCTCCAGCAGTCTGACTGTCAGTGTGATTGGCCTCGAGACCCTTGGTCAACCGAGCTACAACAATCACACTATCTAACATACCATTAATCTTAGTCAAATCCATCCAATCAATTCTAATCACCACAATTATTTCTCACTCAACCCTTATCTATCACACCGGTACGTACACGGTCCTATTGATATCCTTCATTTAAATAAATCATTCATTCGAAAAATAATTAATGTAGAACAATATTCATAATAGTAAAACCAACCATATATATATATATATATACCTAAAATATACCCAGTATATTTCGGGTATATATATATATATATATGTCAAATAAAATATGAAATAAACTAAAGATAAATCATTAATATAGTTAAAAACAATTTAAATGTATAACAATAATATAACATGTATTTCTTAAAAATATACCTAAATATACAAAAGATATGCCCTAAGTACACAAATCATTTAATAAAACATTTATGTATAAATGTTCATTTAAATATGTGTTTAGGTTTAACATATTTTCACATTCTACCAAAATAACCTAATTTTCTAGCATGCATAAATCACAATTAAACCCTAAGTATACCACTAATGTTTTAGGTTTCAATTAATAATAAAACATACATTTATTTGGGGAAATATATAAAAAATATACCAAAAATAAACTTAAAAATAATTTAAGTGTAGGTTTATAATTTAGCATGCAATTATCTAAGAATAAACCTAAAATCTACTGAAACTATACCTAAAGTTTACTAATCATTTAATAAAATAATTTTGTCTAAATGTACATTTTAAACATGTATATATATTAAAATGTATTAAACATAAACCTAAATGTTTAATGTGCATATACCAAAATATCATCAATAATTATTTAACATGCATATATATATACAAAAGTACAACCCTAGATATACCAAAAACATTATAACTTAAATCACTTTAAGGACATAAAATAAAAATAAAAACCCTAAGTGATGCATCCTATATGCAATGCATAGATATATAGTATAATAACTCACATGTTAGCGCTCTACGAGACAAACTCGGCGGGCCTGATCTGTTAGGCCTCGGTCTCGGTGCAACTAAACAAAAAAATGACAACATGAAATCAGAATAAATTTAACAAAAATTCTAAAGACTCGATATAGAATTTTAGACACAGAATTAGAATAGGGATTTGACTAGACATCACGTTTTACGAGAATTCTACCAAAAATCAGGCAGAACCTCCCCTGTAAAACAGACATCTCTCTACTCAAAGAAAAGAGCCGGTCCTGCAAATAAAATACACTTCGGAATAACACCAAATTCACAACCACAATCCCTCAGTCGGACTCCAAACTACAATTCACCGACTGAGGTTTACAATTCACAGAATAATTATAAAATACCGAAAATGCTATTTTATAATAAAAATACATTTTATAATTCCAAATTACATAATTAACCCTAAAAATTATTGAAAACCGATAAAAACTCATTTATTTAGAAAAATCGTATAATATACATATAATCTGAAATTAATTTATGAAAAATAGTTTTAATTAGTTAAAAATACTAAATAATTTGTAGAAATTATTTTTATACCCTAAATAACTATTAAAACTGATTTAATAACATTTTTAGTCAATTTAGTGTAAAATTATGAAAATACCCCTATATATATATTTACTAAAATAAATCCAAAAATTCACCAAAAATAATATAATTACTCAAAATTAATTTTCTCAACATATAATTAAATAATATCAATAAATATACTCAATTTATGAATTTATTTCAATTAAACACATAATTAACCCTATTTTTCAAAATTACATAAACTTAATAAATTCCAAATAAATATATAAAAATTCACAAAAATTTCAAATAAATTTCTATAATTCATTTTAACACCTATAATTACCATAAAACACAATTTCATAATTTAATTAATTAATTTTCGAAAATTAGAAAATAATAATAAAATAATCAAAAATACCCAAAAATCAAAATAAATTCCAAAAATTCTACAAAAATTACATCATTTAGATTGAGCTTCCAGAATCAAATTTTGTGAAGGGAGTTTTCATGAATCAATCAAATTGAAGCTCAAAAAAATTTAAAACCCTAAATGGCTGAAATAAAAAAATTGAAACCTAGAAAAATCTAGATCATTTTAAGTGAAAAAAAGCTTGGAATCACACTCACCGGAGCTCAAGGAGAAGATAGAGATCGGTAGTGTCAAATTTGGTGGCTGGAATCACGTCGATCGGAGCTTGATCGATTTTCGACTTCTTTAAGAAAAATCGATCAAAACTCGTCAAAAAAGGGAGCTTCAGGCATCTGGAATGGCTGGCAAGGGAGGAGGAAGGCTGAGGGGCACAGTGACAGCATGAAACAGAGGTCACAGTGGCTGGAAATGGTGGAAAACTAATCAGGGCTGAGGGAGAAGACCGAGTGGCATTTTGGTAATTTTTGTAAACTTTATAATTTTGATTAAAAATTATGTATATTTGTATATATATATATGTCCACACTATATTATAGTAATATATATATTCCCACACACAAATAATACTCACTACACAAATATTTTATTATATTTAATAATTTATACACTTAAAATTAATTAATTAATATTAAAACTAAATAATAAAAATTAAGGTAATTAATTAAATCCTAATTAATTTAAATAAATACACATATATACATTTTATTTTAGCACTTAAAAATTATGTATGAGTTCATGCAAATTCGTAAAATTAGTCAAAATAATTAATATTAAATTATTTACGTGTGAATTTCCCCGAAAATATAATTCCCGAAATTTTTTTACGTAAAGTACTTAAAATAATATAAAATAATTAAAATTAGCTTTAAACAAACAACAAACTCATAAAATATCATAAATATATACAAGAATTATTAACACTGTATATCCTGATGCAATATAAAAATATTTAAAAACTGAGGATATTACACTGTCCGCTGGATTTCTTCTGCTTCGGCCTTATTATGTAAATCGCTTACTTGAGTTTTATTTTGTACTCTAGACACTGCAGTAGTTGTTGTATTTAAATCTGTTGAGAGTTGTATTTATATTTATGCATGTAAAAGGATTTTACTTCAGAGTGTTACTCTGAAGGTTGTATTAAAAGATTTCTATTTATGATATCTATAAGATGTGATTTTATGATATTAAAGGATGTTGAGAATTTATTTTATTATTTGAGATTTAATTTTCGCTGAATAATATTTTATTTTATTGCATGCTTTTATTTTTAAGGCTTATTACGGGTTCTAGATTCGAAAGAATTCTCATTCCCTAGCGCTAGTCATGGCCCCCTATTTTGGGTCGTGATAAGGGCACCGCTTATCGACTTTGGATTGGCGTTGCTAGCAATTAAAATTGGGTTTTGCTCTTGAAGAAGATAAACTCATGGAAGCTGCAAATTCAATTCATAAACTGAGACTTTCTTTGCCTTAATCATCGTTTCTTCAGTTAGCATTAAAATTGCAAATATATTTTTACATAATATTATGTGAAAATATTTTCAACAAAATATGGAAAGTATGAGTTGCTCTCACTTTGCTCAAGATGATCAAGGGCTCTTCAAAGGTGGACATAGTAATAAGACTTAATCCATGGGACTCTTTGGTTCATAATGTAAATATGAGCAGATATCAATCACCTTTTCTCGGTTGCCATGGTTCTTCAGAATGGGTTATATTTTTCTCTAGATTATTCTAAATCAAGCATTACCAACGCTCACAATAGAATTGCATACTTAAATCATAGCACTATAATCATCACAGCGATTAGTCAAAGAATAAATATCATTGGAACGAGCACCGAACTTGATAACTAAAAATTGAGACATCTTATATTTCTAGAAAATTATTGAAGTTTCACACTGATGAGCACCAAGTTAATAGTATTAAGATTGTGATAGCTTCAACAGTATGACATCTACATAAATCATTAAAGAGAGATTCATGCAACTTCGGCCATACCTTAATAAGCTCTTCATTAGCTGCAGTATATGTACTTATTGCCAACCAACATTGAAGGTCGTTTCACTAAGCATTAATGATCAAGTACCAAAGCTTAGCAATAATTAGATACTTGAGTCTGACCTCGTCTGATGAACATTGCATAAAGCCTTATAACGATGAGATTTAACGCTGATGTCCATTCACCAAGCATCTAAACAACATAAGTACTATTCACCGAAGCCTTAACTATCCAAGTATCAACTCCAAATGAGCACTCAAAATATTGAAGCCAGGAGATAGTTAGTCATTTGGTTCAATCAACAAGTAACAAGCATCAAGATCCGAATTACATGTACAAGCTTCAAGTTTTGTTTAAGACTTTGAGCATCAAGCTCTGACACTTGCTAAACCATGAATCTCGATCAACCGTGCAACCTCTAAGTACCAAGTTCATATGCTTAGTATCAAACATCCACCGAGCTTCGAGCTTTAAGCTTTAAAGCACTAATGCCTAGAAATAGTTAGGCATCCGATTTTGAGCATCCAAGTTCGAACATCAAAGATTTTGAGTATCAAGAGCTCTGAGAATCAAGTCACTGAAGCATATCTACACTATAATATTCGAGTATAGTTCTCAATCCCATTTTTTATTTAAAATGAGCATTGAGCTTAGTTTCTAAAAGTCTAGATTCCTCATTACTGAAGATTGAGGCTATGATTGGTCGGATCTGAGTATCAATCGAATTCTGAGCATCAGATATCAACTTCATAACCATTCAAACTTTGAGTAATTAGCTATCAATTTAAAGTTAGCAATCACACAGATTTGATATTCTCTAGTTAGTATGATTTCTCGGAACATCTAAGCAGGCCATCTTATAAAATATATTCATAGTTGTCAAATTTTGTCCATGTTATTCTTTGGCATTGAAGTTTTATAGCCGGATAAAATATATAAATCTTTAAACAACCACCATTTTCATTAACTTGAGAAAACATGAACTGTACTCTAAAAACTACAAAAAAAGGGGTCACAGTATGCAAAAGAACGTCGATGACCAAGTATTTAAGTACCTAAATCCGAGTATCGTAGTATTAAAGACTAGAGCCAGACAGTCATCCATATCAACTAACTAGAAAGAAGTTAAACTCAGAAGCTGGACATCCAGAGAATTCAAGATTCTGAGGTGATGAGCATCAATCGAGTATTGATCTTCAGACATTTAGCATCCAATAAGCGCCCTTCGTAAGGACTTAGACTCTGTGCATTGAATAATAAATTCTAAGATAATCAATCACCAGAGTGTATTATTCTTTAGCTTATGGGAGTCTCGAAGCACACTATCTCAGAGCTAAACCTCACTGTTGGGATTCTGAGTTAAACAAAAATGAAAAAAGGAATTATATCACTGAAGATTTGAGCTGAGCAAAGCCCCACCATCTCCACTTTCAAACCTATAAAGATAGGGTATGTTAATTTTTAGGCCATCGTGATTTTGTTCAATTGAATAGTCATTTGTGCTATATGAACTTTCAGTGGAATGGGTTCTAGTGATAATGTCAAAGAAAAAAATAACAACAGGTGGACCCAATTTGGATGGGTTGTCACAAGGTGATCATCAAGACAATTGTCTCCCTTATAGGCATGCATATCGCTTTTCTTGTGTTAGTGGATGGCCTCACCACCATGAAGTGCCCTCAGTGCAATGCAAAATGCATAATAAAGGATGAATTACATAACTGTACTTAGACTGGACTAATAGCTTCAACTTGGAGTCCTCGATTGTCTCAACAAAAATTAAGCAAACAACGAACATAAATATTTGTTATTTTAAGAGGCGAAACAAGAGCACTACAACAAAGATAAGTTTCTTTTATAATTATTTATTTTCATATCCATTTTTCTTAAATTATTATCACTTGTTATACAAGGATTGATAAATACTTGAGATGGATCAAGTGATCTCAAGATTTTTGTTCTTTTATTTATTATTACAATAAAATAATACAAGTGCAGATGTTACTATGAGCACCTCAACGTGGATACTCATGAGTATCAATAAAAAAAATCATCATGGCCTTTAGGAACTTGATCCAACTATTAATCTCAGACAATTATATTCAGATGGTATATTTTCATGAAGCTGGATATATACAAAATGCCAATGAATTGGATACACAAAAACTTGGGCAGTACATGACACTAAATTAAAGCCAATTAAAACTCGGATATTCAACATTACATCAAGCAAAAGTCATGGCAACATCTTCAAGCATATGGTCATTCAGACAATAATTAAAGCAAACAACAAACATAAATATTCGTTAAACTCAAAAGCAGGACAAGAGGTCATTAAGAGATAAGTTTTCCTTCTAAATTATTTATTTTTACATTTATCTTCACTTAATTATTTATTCTTATATGAATATTTATAACTTATCACATAAGCATGCTTACACATCCACACATAGATGCTCATCCATATATACATGATTATTATTTGTGCAAAACATACATCAATTAAATTTGATATATTTATTATATGAGGATTGATCATTAAATGGAGATCAATTAAACGATCTCAAAACTATTGTTCTTTTATCTATCACTATAGATAAGGAAAACATATTTACTGAAGATGCTACTTTAAGTACCAATCAGTCCAAGCAGTCAGACATTTTGATTACCTCACTCGGCATCAACATGCAAAAATTGTTAAATGACATTTGACACATTATTGAGCATATAAGCGTCAAGTCCTTGCATCAAGCATTTAAGCCTCAATCATCCAAAGTTCAGTGGCTAAAGTTGGGACCCTCAGGTCGCTTATATAGTATTGAGGTTTTGAGCATGTAAGCCTCGAGTCATAGCATCGAGCATCTAAGCCTTGAACATCTAAGTCTAGTGATTAAAGTTGGCACCCTCATGTCGCTTCTATAGTACTGAGGTTCGGCATTTGGGCCGCGCTTTTAATGCACCGAGATTATCTAGCACTCGGGCCACGCTTTTAATGCACCGAGCATCAAAACTCCAGCGATGGTTGGTACCGCCACATTGTCCCTATTATAGTGGGTTAATCCTTTACACTAAGCATTTTTATTGCAGGTTTTGTGCATTCAAGTCTAGCTGGCACTTCAACAATGTTCTTATATGATGATTTCAAGACTCGGTACTGAGCTTCATCTTCTCCTGTGACTGAGGCTGGTTACCTCAGCTCACCCTTCCATATCAAATGCATTGATTTAAGTAATCTCTCTCTAAAGGGAAGAATGATGTTTCCATCACCTTATAGACCCGAATATATCAAACATAAATATCCGAGCAGACTTTTAGGGGGGACTCTTGATATCCCATATCAATATTCTATTCTAATAAGGGTTACATTCCCCTGAAGAGAAGAGTTACTTGAATAAGAAGAAAGCTTAATAAGAAAACCTGTTCCAATTAGGAAGATTACTCTACATAGGAAGTCTCCTTCTCTCCTAAATAAGGTAATCCTACAAAAATAAGGAATCATATTCCTAAGAGATTTGAGCAATATCTTCTCCTATAAATACATCTTATGTCATTCATTCTTATTCTCATATTCACTTATCTCCCCATTCTCATCATAGAACATCACTAAGATATCAAAACATCATTCCATCACCTCCAAGCAATCACTCTTTAATTCTCTATTTTATTATGCCTATTTGCTTTATTATATTTTTTTCTCATACCGTTATTGACTTAAATTTTGGAATATTTATGAAAGAAATCCTATTCTTTTATCCGTTCTCCTCATCGATACAGATTTCACAAATAAGAAATATCAATTCGGAGTTATCAAAATCAATAAGCTTCTTTCATTGGTTCCATTGTCCAGACTAATAATCCATTGACATAAAGGGCCCCTACAGTGAAGGCTCTTTAGATAGTTGAAGGCTTGAAGCTGCACAAAATGACAAATTATGTGCCCCTCCTTACCAATTCAAGTCATCCTGAGCATGTTTCTTAAACAGACTTAATAAATGGAGGAAAATGCCTTTCGAAAAAAATAATAATAAATAAATGGAGGAAAATGCACAAACTAGTTAAAAAAATGCTCCTATCGTTTGAAAAATAAAATAAATAAATGCATACTAAAATTGAATGGCTGAAATTTAAAATGCCCTTATTAGCACAAAATAAGTAGTTGAAGACATTAACTAGTAAAAATAAATTTTGATCAATCTAAAATTCATAATTATAGGGAAGGACCAAGATTTTTTTTTAATTTCCTTCTGTCAAAAAATGTATGCTTTTGAGGCCTTCATTTAACATCCATGAAAGGAAAAGGAGAGAATACATGGCGTATAGAAGTAGTCTTTTAAAGACGGTGGTGAGGGTCACTATAGGTAGTAGCAGTATCAGGAAAGAAGTCATGTGAGCAATACAGTGTGCAATAAATACAGCAAGCTTGGGAGGCATGTTCATTTTGAAAAATTAATCCTTCAAAATTAATGAGTTAGGACCTAGCTACTTTTAGTATAAAAAAAATGATTGTATTATTACTTTTGTAATAACTCTTTTAATTTAATTAAAAATTTCAATTTAAATTCTAAATATATAATTATTTTAAAAATTTTAAGATAAAATTTTATCACCTTTTAAAATCCTATTCGAATTTAATCCAAATTAATTGAATCTTTTGAGATACCGAATTCGATCTATTTTTACCCAAAAAAAATGGATGTGTTATTGCAAGCAAGTGGATGAGAAAAAATTGTGATCTAGCTAGCCATTTATTGGGTGCAATGCAAGAAAGGGTCCTCTTCTAATTTTCTTGATCCATTAGAATAATTGGTTTTCTTTTTTTTTTTTTACTTGAAATTAATTATAAAAGAAAAATTGTTATGTATATTTGTGAATAAAGATACATGTGGCAGCGATCATAATTTCCACTATAATTTTTCAAAAAAATTTATCCTTGTATTCCTCTACTTTTTTGTTCCCGTAAAGTCATGGAAGGAAAACTAAAAAAATGTAAGTAGCTAGGAGTAGGATATTTTTATATATATATATAGATAATGGTAGTATTCTTTCTTGAATTCGTCTGGAGGTTCAACCGCTACCCACCTTTATTTTCCTTGGCCAACAAACGAAGTTAACTCAAACAATGAATTCATTTTTCTGCTATCTGTTATAGTCAGTGCCACTGACTCCTCTTTTTTTCTTCTTTTATTTTTTTGGTAGTAAGTCTTTTAAAAGAAGCAATCCCACACGGTTTCATCAATTCATGCAGCACGTTTGGCAGGGATCAAGCTGCACCCATTCAATTTGATTATTTTCAGCAAAGGGTTTCTCTTTCAACAAGGTCTAAATCAAGATCATGATCCTCATTTGTTTTGTTTGAATGCCAAGAAGAGTTTAAAAAGAAGAGGGATAGAGCTAGCTAATTAAGCTCGGCCGGCCATGCTCTTAGTTTACTAATGGCATTTTTCCAACTCCATTAGCTAGCTAAGGATGTCTCCATTATTTTGCTAGCTAGGTCACATTGCCTCTTTAAGCTCTCTCTCCATCTCTCATTCTCATTCTATATATCTTGTCTTTTTGCTTTTTTCCCTGTGATCTAGCAAAATGGGTGTAATGGGCAAAACAAGAATGGTATTGACATTAACAAGCAGAGCCATACATGATGCTTTGAGCTTCGTTGTCTTCTCTTTTCTTGATCTTCTCGATTGCATCCTATGCTTCATGTACAAAGTTGCAGATTTCTTCATCGAAGCAGAATGGAAACCTTGTTACTGTACCTCAGCTAAAGACGCCATCACTAGCAGTGGCAAGATCTTGGTCTCTGAGAAAGGTGAATCAAAAATTGTTTGTCTGAGTTCTAGCAAGTTAGAGCTAGAGGAGATCTCTGACACTCTCTATACACGCCCTTCGCTACTTTCTGAGGTTTCAAAATCAACTGTTAACGAGCTAAAACGAATCAAACTACAGAAAAAGCTTCTACAGTCCTGTGAAAAGATCAAGAAAGGAACTGTGAGATCCACATTCACTGTTAACTCAACCATTGTTGAAATGCTTCAGGGAAAAATTGGTGGCCAGCAGTCACATCCTATTCCAAGATGGTCTGATTGTGATTGCAAATTTTGCACCTCTTGGACCACATGTAGCAAAGAAACTCTTTTTGTTAAAGCTCAAGGCCCAAAAGGTAATTAAATGTCCACCAAGTTGATGATATCAATTTATAGTTTGAATCTCTAGCTACTTAATTAATTAATCTGCCAATTAATAATAGCTAGGAACACAGTAATTCTTGATATTGGCTTAATGGAAATTAATTGTTGTCAGGTAAGGCAAAAGAAGATGTCCTCTTCATTCATGGGTTCATTTCATCATCAGCATTCTGGACGGAAACCTTGTTCCCTAACTTCTCAAATGCTGCTAAATCAAGCTACCGATTTTTTGCGGTGGATTTGTTAGGGTTTGGGAGAAGTCCTAAGCCAACAGACTCTCTATACACGCTTAGAGAACACTTGGACATGATTGAAAGATCTGTTCTTGAACCTTATAAAGTTAAATCCTTCCACATTGTAGCTCATTCTTTAGGTTGCATTCTGGCCTTAGCACTTGCTGTAAAACATCCTGGATCAGTCAAGTCCCTTACCCTCCTTGCACCTGTAAGTTGAGTATAGCTCATTCTTAATGTTTCTGTCTAATTACAGCAATAAACTTATAACAAATGTGCATCCGTGACAGCCATATTATCCTGTGCCAAAAGGAGTACAAGCAACACAATATGTAATGAGAAGTGTAGCTCCAAGGCGCTTGTGGCCACCGATTGCATTTGGAGCGTCACTTGCTTGTTGGTACGAGCACATAACCAGAACCATTTGCTTGGTCATTTGCAAGAATCATAGATTGTGGGAATTTCTTGCCAAACTTGTCACAAGAAACAGGTAAACTCGCCAAACCCAAGATTATATTTAATTAAGATTTTATTATCTTAAAGAACTTTCGTATGTGCCTTTACGATTTCATAGATGATCAACGTCTTAATTTCCATGCTTTAGTGATTAATTTCCAAACCACCCCCACCACAAATACTCTTATGTCGTTTTCTGCTTTGCAATTTCTTCATCACACTTACTGGACCTATTTAATAATTTTTGGATTTTTCTTTTTAAAATAATTATAAGAAAAAATGAGTTTGAGAGGAACTTGTAACACAAGAAAAATTGTTGGTTTAGTGTAGAAGATTTTGTTTTGATTGGATCCCGTAAGAAAAATTTAATATTACATAATTAAAAGATGGTGACTATGGATACGTACATTGTTATTCTTTAATTTTTTGTTGTGGGGATGACCCTAGCCATTATGGTGTTTAGAGACAGTCACCTGAGCCTTCTGTACATGTATATATATATATATATATGCAACTTAACTGAGCCAAGTTGTTGATTCATTAATGAGTCTGAAGCCTTATTTAAGGTTCTTCAGAACACAGTACTGATTTGAACAGAAAAGGAAAGGGTTCAATGAGGAACCAGAAAATTATTTTGGGAAGAAAGGAAGGGAGGGGGCCATGGCACTGGCAAGAGAAAAAAAAAAAAATTAATACAAGTATAGATAAAAAAAAAATTCATAAAAATAAATGACTTGGCATGATTTGGTCCTTCCAAATGGCAAAATCATATATATCTGAGATTTATGTGAGGTAGGCCACCTATACGGTTTCAATTGGTGAAAATTAAATGCTTTCCTTTGAAAAAATACTGATTCGTACGCACATTGATCTTGAGCATTGCAAGTTATTAATCACACGTAAAAAAGTGCGAGCACGGGTATATATAAAAAATACATAATGGTTTTCTGTCTAGATAGATATGAGTGTTATTTTTTTACCTTACATATTTTAATTTTAATTCTATAATAACAGTTTCTGTTTTTAAATCAGAAGCTGTGGACTGTATATTATAAAATGTGATTATTCAGAGTTTAGAATAATATATTGGACAGAAGAATTAAGAATAGTTGGTGTCGTCCTTTTGAAAGCCCCCAGAAAATTTGGCAAGTGTATTGGTGACGGAGACAGATGCTTGATGCTGAAGCTCCTCGATTCATTTATTTTTGCTGTACTGAATTGCTTGTGCTTGGCTTCCGTGTGGGCCTGAAATTTTGATTAAGACATGTATCTACCCTTCTCTTCGTGTCATTAACGCAAAATTTTTCCCCAAAACACATATATCACAGGATCAGGACATTCTTGCTTGAAGGTTTCTTTTGCCATACTCACAATGCGGCATGGCATACCCTTCACAACATTATCTGCGGTACTGCCAGCAAGCTCGAAGGTTATCTTGAGGCAGTCCGCGACCACCTGAAATGCGACGTCAACATCTTCCATGGCAAAAATGATGAGCTAATTCCAGTTGAATGTAGTTACAATGTGCAAGCAAAAGTTCCCCGTGCTCGTGTTAAGGTGATAGAGAAAAAAGATCACATTACAATTGTTGTTGGCAGGCAAAAGGCCTTCGCTAGGGAGTTGGAGGAGATTTGGAGTAGATCAAGTGGTTAGGACACTACCCTTTTAATTTATGCATACCCTAGCTCTATTTAAGTAAGTCTATCACACACACACACACACATATATATATAGATATATCCTACCAAATTGGATATCTATATATATAGCCATAAAATGGGCAGATTTTTCTACTCCTTCTTCTACAAGGGTTGTGCAATTTCATCAACTACGAAAGATCCGAAATTAAAAATGCTTGTGAATTTGATAAGAAAAAAAGGGAAAAGCCAGCAAATGGTAGCTATTAATTCTCTTGGAAATCTTATCATTTTCATACTTGTGGACAAAAATTATAAATCTAATTGTTGTTGAAGCAATAAATTCGAATCACGTGATGATGTGCAATTTCTATGTCAAGTTCATAGAAATAACATGCTATATTCTTGTTTTTGTCACCATTTTCTTGACCGGTATCTCTATGATCAATCAATATGTGTATAAAAACTGATATAAGTAAATACAGTTTCCTCCATTTTTACAGCTTTGAATTTCCTCTTCCGGTGATGGTGAGGCCACGTTATCTGTTGCAGACAAAAAGCTGCTGTTCTATTTTATTGCCCCAGCGCCAAATAATTCTAAAAAAAAAAAAAAGATATATGTACCAGTTTATTATATGAACAGTAAAACAATGTGAAATTAACAGGCTGCAAAACAATGTGAAATTATTATTATTTTTTTCAAAGATGATCTTTTCTCCATGAGCAAAGGGTAGTATCATTTATTTTATATCTTTTTTGTCAAGCAAACCGTTACAAATATTTTCTTCGTAATTCTAAATTAAAAAAAAAATCAAAACCCTTCTAGCAATTCATGTCATATGAAGTTTTTTTTACGCATGTAAAAATAATACAAATATTTTCACAATGTATTAATTACTTCAGTTAAATAAGTCGATTACCTGTGCATAATACAAATTTACTACTTTTTTTAACCATTGTAAACTCAAACGGAGGAATTTGAATATGAATATCTCATGATGCCACAAACTTGGTTACTAAATTAAACATTACTGGCTTCTTACTACTATTATAAAAATAAAGTAAGAACTTCAATGCTAATTCTAAGAATAAAAATTATATTTTTAAAAAATATTTTTTTAATCTTCAAAGTATACTAAATTTCAACTAGTTATCCGATTTGACTCGAGTAAAATTATAAATACTACAAAAGTTTCCTAATAACTTATTTAACATGTACGCAACGACTTAAAATCGAAATATTATTCAAGCAAAAATAGTTCTATACCAATTGATATCAATTGTTATCAATAGACATTAATAATTGAGATATTGATTATGTATAATTTTTTTATGGTGGTAAAAAAATGAAAATAGAAAAATCAACAAATTGTGGAATAACATATTCATGAGCTATGCTTTAGCATAGAATCGGACCATTGCGTATTTAAACTGAAATTTTTAAAATAAAGAAATTATGATAATTTTTTATTACATTGATGATCTTTTTAGAAAGAAATTAATGTACAAAAGAACAACAAGAGAACATCACTTATGAGTCTAATAAATATCCCACAGCTTAGTATTCTCTCCCAGCTCTTGAATCCGATACGACTTGTCGACTTCACTGTGTGTGTACAATTAATTAAGTTTCACCAATCTCATTGACTATACAGATTTGGAATGCATCTCAACTTTCACTTGATATTTCATTTCATGTAAATAATCCAAAACATTTTTACCAAAAATAGAAAATTTAATATGAATATTCAGTTATTATTTTTTTTTTTGAGTCAATTTAGTTATCTAGGATTGTGTCATTCTTCAATACGCAATTTCCAAAATTAGCTTAGTATTATCAGAACATTTCTAATTTTTTTTAAAAATAAATCTAATCAATTAATAATTAATAAAAATCACATCTCTTTAGTTGAGTATATGTCAATTATTTAATACCAAAATATGCTTAATTTGTTAATTTATTAATCCTTTTTTATTTTTTTTAAGCAAAGAAAACGGTTTCATTAGAAACTGCAGCAAAATTGCAACTGTTCTTCAAAGCCAAGAGTCTCTAAAAACACTGGAACCTCATGCCAATCATTTTGACAAGCATAATACATTTTTATTTTATTTTATAAAAAATAATTAATTTCACTAGAGTAGAATGAATCATCTATTACTAATAGAAAAAAATATTACCCATCAGCTGGTACGAGGCTGATTGTATCAGTCAAGTGATTTCATCAGGGCCAAGTTGGATTAATAAAAAATATTACCAAAAATTTTTTATTGCGTGATTCGTTAAATTAGTTATTTAAAATTTGTTTCGTTTTTGTAATTTTATTGAGATGGAGTGGGATTAATTAAACTAATTTAAATTAAAAATGTAGAGGAAAATATGGGTAATTTAAATTAAAATATAGAGAAAAACATTAAGAACGTTGTATTATTCCAACTATGGATGTTAATATTGTAGGTGCTCCCGGAAATCGAACGCCAAGTGGCGGTGGATTATTATGTATTGTAGGTGGTATGTGCATATGGAAGGAGTAATTAAAGGTATGAAATGGAGAAATTTTGCAATATGGTTGGGGTTGTGTTAACCAACTTTGACTGTGTTATCACTGAAACCATGTGTTGATTAAGTTGAGCATAAAATCAAAATGAAGTCCTCCATGGACGGTTGCAAAAATTAAGATTGGACTCATTCGCATATGGCTTGGCTAGCGTGAAGTAAATATCAATATGGTTATTGTTTACACGTATCGTGATAATGAGTTTGGTGGAGAGAAACAACCTAACATTTCATGGCTATAATGAGCTGCACACTACCAACGCCATCACCATCACCATCTAAAGGATTCTTTTTAGATTGGATGATGTTTTGGAAAACGCTACACCATGTGAACATTTCTGTTACCAGCTGGGAAACTTATTCTTCAGACATCAAAAAATTTTAGAGGACAAAAACATGAGACTTGTATATATGGGTTTTTTTTTGGAAATTTTTTTTCTATAAATAGAGAGAGAGTTGTCCTTGTATGTGACCTATGGGCTACGGCTACACTTCTCCTTTCTTCCACATGAATTGGGCCAATGGATGAGACCAGTCACACTCGGGCTTCAAAAGCATACTAAAATCCTATGGATTTTTTCAGAAATTACCAAAAAAAATTTAGAAATACAGTTGATTTTTTTCTTTGAAAAATATGGGATTCTAAAAATATGATTATTTTCATCTATCAGAAATCAACCTTAAAAATATGTTCATTATTTCTTATTTTAAACAATAGGAAAGTTAAGAGGGATCGAATTCATATTCTTATTTTATAATATTTATCACCTAAACCACTAGACTATACGGGAAAAATTAATCATTATTTACATTTATAATAAAATAATCAAAACTATCATGAAAATAACTGAAATAACCAAATAAAATATCAAAACATAATAACTAAAACAATTAAAAAAAAATGAAAACAAATAACATAAATGAAAATAATCATATTAAATAAGAAACAACTCTTTAGATAAGGAAACAGAATTAGAATAAAAATAAAATCAAAATAGAATTAAAAAAAAAAAAAGAAAACTCCACAATAACTCAAGTATTAACAATCAAAGATAATGAAATTAACACCTACCCGATTGTGGTTTTCAATACATAAAAAGTAAAAGATAAAAAGTAAGATGCAAAAATGAAGATTTATGAGATGTAAGAGAAAATTTAATTAGAAAAGGTTTGCATGTAAAGTTATGGCCATTGGCAATAACACTTCACTTTGTAACCAAAAAAACTGCAAGAACAAAAATAAAGGAAAAAAAAAAAAGAAGAAGAAATAGTATGAAGAAGGAAATTAAGGCCAGAAAATTAAAGAAGAGAAAAGCAAACAAGAAAGAGAAGGAAGAAGAGAAGTCTTTCTTACATGAAAAACTATCTCTCTAAAAAGACGGTATAAATGGAAAAAAAAAAAAGTTTAAAATAAATAAATAAAAAAAGTGAATAAAAGTAGCCCTAAATTTAAAAAAGTTTAGCCAAACAAAAGTGCAAATGGTATAATTTTACCAAAATTCTTTCCACCAAAATACATAATTCTCCAAAGGAAAGATGCACTTAAAACCTTTTTTTTTTTTTTTTCAATTTTTTTTTATTTTAAGGCTACAAGAACCACTAGATTTGATATTGAAAAAATATTATATATTGGCTGATAATTAACAACTTTTCGTTTTTATTATGGATGAATTCACTAAATTTATCTTCCAAATTCTGATTGAAGTGACAAATTTGAATTTTACTATAAGTAAAAAAAAAAATTGAATTTTACTATAAGTAAAAAAATTAATTTACAGTTTTATTTATTTCAAAATGCTTACAATGATGAACACATTTTACATTTATATTTAGGGTTTTTGACCAAAGAAGTCAAGGATTCTTAAATCCAAAAAGCAAAAGGAATGGCAAAAAAAATGCATTGTCATATCTTTAAATGAATTCACAAATGCATCACGTTCACTTTCGTTTTATGGAGATTTTTGAATTGACTATATATGTTGGTGTTACATGTATATAAAATACTTCCAATATTTGCTAATAACTAGTAGTATCTTGTTTTTACTTAAATGAAATATTAAATTTAGTAGTGATATATATAATCGTATTAAATTAATTATTGAAAATTTTTTATTATTTTTATAATCTTATTTGCATCAAATCGAATTAATTAAATTTTAATAAGCTTTTAGTACTGATAATTCAAATAAAAAACATTACTTTAAATATTTTCATTTAAACTACTTATCATATAAATAATAAAATTCATCAATATTGATAGATGAAACAAATTTAACTATTATTATTTCTTTATATTCTTTTTTTTTTCTGCATAGCAATTCGTGTTCTACAATCATGCATAGTTTGACGCATATTTATTGATTGGATGACATTATTGTCAAATGTTAACTATATAAAACATATACTATCCACCAAAATGATGTAACAACTAAAGCAGCCATCCAGGTATAGGAGCCTTTTTTTTTTTGGTATGAATTATGTTATTGAAGCATGCAATACCATGCCACATGCCACTGTAACTAGGCTGTAAAGGGTTGAATCATTTGTGAACTGTTTGAAATTTAGCTTAATAAAATTATATTTGGATTCGTATATTAAAGTTTATCTTATAAACAAGTGAAGTTCAAATTTCACAAAACTCAAATAAGTTTAAATAACTCTGAATTAGGTCATAATTTTTATTTATTAATAATTTAGTTTTAAAATATATAATATATAAATTCTTTTTCATAGTAAATTTTTAAAAAATATTTAAAAATTATTATTTATAACAATTTATTTTCAAATTTTAATGAATAATTTTAATTTATACTTTGTTTTTTTTTTTTTTTTAAATTTCTTTTAAGTTGTTTATACTTATTTAAGCTCATGAACAACTTGTAAACATATAGTGTCATAATAAATTCTACTCGAATTCATCTCAATTATAAATGAATCAAATTTGAGCTAATTAAAACTTGGTTCGAATCAACTTATTTATAACAATGTAATGGTAATAGAAAAGGAGGAAATAAACAAGGAAGGAAACCAACAATAATTATAAAGAAATAACCGAGAAGAAAACGTCTTTAAAAATTTTATTTAACTCACAAATTTAATTTATTAAGTAAATTGGTAAATAAGTCTATATTTAATATTTTTTATATATAACTATCGTGTGATTTATTATTTTAATATGATTTTTTTTAATGTGTATGATGTTTGAGACACAATATATAATAATTTAAATAGTTTGTGTATGATAAAAATATAAAATAGGCATGGATACCGTCTAGTATGTTCCCGCCTAGTTAGGGGTTTCTTACCCCCTAAATAGAGACACTTGAATTAGCGGGAAGACAGATCCGTCCGGAATGGGGACTACCCCAAAGTAGAGTTCTAAGCACAGAAGGAACACTCTCCTACCAAGATTATGATTCATTATCCTGCACGGAATCTGACTCCTCCCAGGTTTGAGTATTGCTATATATAGAACCCCACAACCCTCACAAATGGGCATCTCATTCTCACGTATTCTAGCTATCTTGTATTCTCCCTACTTCTGTTCTCTAACTTAGGCATCGGAGTGTTCGTGGGGACTCTACCCACCTCTCACCTTGCCTTCTGTTCGTGGATTGCAGGATACCAAGCCCAAGAGTTCCGAAAACCAATTATCAAGTGGCGCCGTCTGTGGGAACTCCTTGGGAAAAGCCATTCATTACTTGCTAAGCTAAATACATCTTCACTATGACTTCTAGCCTATCACCAGTCCTGACTCTTGAAGCCAGCACCAATCCTTCTGCACCTATCCTTTTGACCGACCTCTCAGACCCCCTCCCAACAATAGTGCTTTCGCCCACCTTACAGCATGCTGGAGCCTTATTCGGACATATACCTTCACTCCCTGACAACACTCTTAGATACTCGTCCTTAGGCACAGACCTCCTGTATTACGCTCCGTTACAACACCACGATCAATACCTTCTATACCCTTTTCGAGCCTACCAGGAACACCAGTAATAACCACTCCAAACTTAAACACTATAAACCAAACACTCAGCCTTGATCAAACTAGCAGGGAAGCCATGGTAAAAAATATTCAGGCACAGATAGCTTTGATATAACAACAACTAAATGCTATAATATAGAGTGGGCGCCCTGAGCCGATTCAAAATGATGATAACACAACCTCGACAGGCCCCAGGAATCAGCATGGGGAAGGGAAAAATGCTGGAAGGAGAGTGCATCTCAACCATTTCGACTCTTGATCTTTCAAAAATAGTTCAGAAGGTTGAAAAAGCAATATGCAAAGCTCGGACTAAACCTAGAAAGGAAGAAGAATGTGTTATCGACAGCAGAACTCTATTTTTCAGCAGAATAATTCAGACGGAGATCCCTACTAAGTTCAGAATCCCCCAGCTTAATCAGTACGATGGGATGGGAGACCCCATCAGTCATATATTAGCGTTCTGAACAAAAATACTGCTTTAGAATGTAAATGATGGAATCATGTGCCGAGTCTTTCCAAGCACACTCATAAAGAATGCTCAAAAGTGGTTTCATCAACACCCGGAGAATTCTGTCACTTTTTTTGAGGATCTGACAGAACAGTTTCATATCAGATTCATCACCAATATTCCTCAAGCAAAAAACATCAACGATCTTTGGATGTGTCGGCAAGAAGGTGACGTATCTTTACGAAGTTACCTTGACCGTTTCAATAAAATAGCCATGCAAATTGAGCATCTTGTTTATGAAGTTGCCATAGAAGCTTTGAAAAATGGCACTAGACTCGGCAAGCTTAAAGATAAAATAATGACTAAAGAACTGAGTACCTTTACAGAAGTAATGGCGATGGTGGTCCGGATGATAAAAATGGATGAAGACAGAAGGATGGGACGTGAAGAAGACAGGCCATCGATCAAGGATGAACGATCGAAACAAAGATGAGCAAGCTTCCAAAAATGAATTTTAGAAATCCGACAGAGAGATTTGATAGGGAAGCTGACAAATATACATCCTTGAACACCTCTTGATCCAAAATCCTCATGTGGGTCAGGCAAAATAGAGTTAGGATCATCCCAGCTAAGAGAATCAGCCCAAGCCGGAGATTTACTCAGGACAGAGGACAGTACTGCAAGTACCACCGGGAGTACGGGCATGACACGGAGGGCCATAGAAAGACTGGTGCAGAGGGGAAAGCTCAATAATTTCACAGATGCACTGAGGAGAAGTGAAATCTCTGAAAACCAAGAGTAGGATAGGCCAGAAGCAAAGAAAACCCGGAGGGAGCTGATTGGAACGATCAATATGATCATAGGGGGGAGAACACACTGAGAAGAGATTAAAGCGTAGTAGAGGAGAAAAATCAGTACCCAGGAGAAGCAATATTGTATTCAATCTGGAAGATGATTCGCATGTACACCACCCCCATTGTGATACTCTGGTAATAACTGCATGCATTAATAAGTATCGGGTAAAAAGGCTATTGGTGGATAATGGAAGTGCTATCAATGTATTATCCTGGAATGCGTACAAAGTAATGGGCGGCTTCGTCACCAACCTGAAAGCCATCCAGAACCCGATCACGAGTTTTTATGGTGGAAAAGTGCAACCAATGGGGATTGTTAAACTAAACCTAGAATTTAGGAACCAAGATGATGAGGAGACAAAAGTCGTTCGGATTGTATTCAACGTGGTGGATATACCACTGGCCTATAATGGGATTATAGGACGACCGACACTTTATGAGGCAGATGCAGTCACTAGCATCCGGCGCTTAACCATGAAAGTTTCGGTCAAGAATGGAACGCTTATTATTCGAGGAGATCAGCATATGGCCAGACAGTGTTACTAGATGGCCATGAAGCCTCAAGTCGAGGCTTTTCCTTTAGAGGCATGGGAAGTTGAGAAGCAAGGCATCGATCCACAACCAGTAGAAGGCATGGAGACCTTACAAATCACCGAAGGAAAGACCGTGAAAATTGGCAACGCACTCAATCAGAATATAAGAGATGAAATAAGGGAAGTCCTTACTAGACACTCAGAGGATTTCGCTTCATAAACATCCGAGATCATCGGCGTGGACCCATAAGTTGCATGTCACTGCCTAAACATCAAATCGGGAGCTAAGCCAGTAACACAGAAAAAAAGAACCTTTGCCTATGAAAGGCAGAGAATAATTGCTGAAGAAATAACGAAGTTGTTAGCAGCTGGGTTTATTAAAAAAGTTACTCACCCGGAATGGGTAGCCAATATGGTACTTATCAGAAAAGCAAACGGGAAGTACAAAATGTGTGTAGACTACACTGACCTCAACCGAGCATGCCCTAAGGACAGCTACCCATTGCCCATGATTGACCAGCTCGTCGACTCCACCGCTGGTCACGGATTATACAGCTTCGTCGATGTAGCACAAGGTTATCACTAGATTCCAATGAAGGAAGAGGATTAAGAGAAAATGTCCTTCATCACCCATGAAGGATTGTATTGTTACAAGGTGATGCCCTTCAGATTGAAAAATATTGGGGCCATGTATCAAAGAATGATGAACCAAGTTCTCCAAGACCAAATTGGAAAAAGCATAGAGGTATACGTGGACGACATCATCATCAAAAGCAAACATCCAGAATAGCACCCAGCGGACGTGGATCGGGTTCTCTAGTTACTGAGTAAATCCAGGATCAAGTTGAATCCTGAGAAATGCGTCTTCGGAGTCCAAGTAGGAAAATTCTTGGGATTCATGATATCTCACCGAGGCATTGAAGCCAATCCAGAAAAGATGGAAGCCATACTCAACATGGAAGTACCGAAGAACATCCATAAGGTACAAAAGTTAAATGCTAGAATCACCGTGTTAGGGCATTTCATTTTTTGCTCTGCTAGGTAGTGTCTACCATTGTTCTGAGCTCTCAAAAATTTTAGGAAGTTTCAGTGGTCCGCTGATTGCCAGACGACATTCGAAGACATTAAAAGATTCTTATCCTCACCACCCCTACTCAACCAGTCGATCCCAGATGAGACCTTGTATTTGTACCTTTTTATTGGCCAAGAATGCATCACTTCAATACTGGTAAAAGAAGAAGGAAGCCAGTAAAGCCTTGTCTATTATGTCAGTAAGATGCTCCGAGGACCTGAAACTTGGTGTCCCATGTTGGACAAGTTAGCCATGGCTGTGGTCCATGCCTCTCGAAAGCTTCGACATTACTTCCAGGCTTACCATGTCGTTGTTCGATCCCGTTTCCCGTTATAAAAAATCTTACAAAGACCGGAGACTTTGGGCAGGCTAGTACAATGGTCGGTATTACTCAGTGAATTCGATATTGACTATGAGCCCCGGCAGCAGATGAAAGCCCAAGCATTAGCAGATTTTTTACAAGAAATGTCTCCGGAAGACATAGCCTTGACCAAAGCACCGTAATGGAAGCTCTATGTTGACGGAGCATCCTCAACTCAAGGTTCCGGTGCCAGAATAATCCTCAGAGAACCACACAAGATTCACTTCTGAAACGTAGTCTGTATCGAGTACAACTCCACCAATAATGTAGCCGAGTACGAAGCACTCATTACAGGTTTGAAGTTGGCCACCGAAGTCAGGGCTGAACACCTCATCATATACTCAGACTCCCAACTGGTAGTCAACCAAGTCAGTGGAATGTTCCAAGTAAAGGACACCTGTATTGCCAAGTATGTAGACAAGGCCAGGTGGCTTTTGCAACACATCGAATGGGATGGAGGCTAATGGGAGATCATCCAGATTCCCAGAGAAGAAAATAGTGAGGCCAACTACCTTGCCAAATCCACAGCTGAAAATAGTCAAGCATTCTAGGATATGAATTTCACCGAGTCGCTAACCAGTCCCAGCACAGAAGACATCGATGTTTTGGCGACATAGGTAGTCTCGGAATGGATGTGATCGATAATCCAATATCTGGAGCATGGAACACTCCTATAAGACAAACTGCAGGCTTGGAAGCTCAGGACCAAGGCAGCCCACTATTCCATCCATCAAGGGGAGCTATATCGAAAATACCTTTCACACCCATGGTCCAAGTGCGTTTCACCAAAAGAAGGGAATTATATACTCCGAGAAATCCACGAAGGAATTTATGGAGTGCATGAATCCCACTATTTGCTCACTTGAAAGACACTACTCTAAGGGTATTACTGGCCCACCATGTCCAAAGATGCCCAACAGCTAACGCAAGCATGTCCCCAGTGCCAATATTATGCACGACTCAATCACAAGTCTTCTCGCCCCCTGCATCCCATCAGCAGCCCTTGGCCATTCGCTATGTGGGGGATGGACATCTTTGGTCCTTTCCCTCCCTCTACCTCACAGAATAAGTTTTTAATTATGGCTATTGACCATTTCACCAAGTGGGTAGAAGTAAAAACAGTCCCAACCATTACAGAAGCCCGGATACAACACTTCTTCTAGAAGGAGATCATTTGCAGGTTCGACATCCCCCACACTTTAATGATAGACAATGGTAAACAGTTCGTTAATAATAAATTCAGAGGTTTTGACTCAAACCTTAGTATAAAGTTGCGCTTCACCTCAATAGCTCACCCACAGACAAATGGACAAACGGAAGTCACCAACATAATTCTCATGCAAGGATTAAATAAGAGACTAGATGAGAAAAAGGGAAATTGGGCCTATGAACTCAACAACGTAATTTGGGCCTATAGAACCACACCTCGATCATCCACCGGTGAGAGGCTGACTTATGGCATGGACATGGTAATACTAGTGGAAATTGGGTCACCAAGTTACCGGGTAAGCCAGAATCTCGATCACACCATTAACAACGTTAACGCCCGGATATGCCTAGACTTACTAAAGGAACAGAGAGAACAGGCTGCAGCCACAGCTGAAGCACATCGGTAAAAGGTGACACGGTACCATCATCAACGACATCGCCCAAAACAATTCAAGTTGGGAGACTGGGTGCTCAGAAGAGTAGATATCGGCAAAGGCACCTTAGGAACCGACAAGTTAGGTCCAAACTAGGAAGGTCCGTTCTAAATCTCAGCAAGCACAATGAAGGGAGCATACAAACTAAGAGAAAGAGGAGGCAAAGAACTACCACAATTTTGGAACTCAGACTCCCTCAGAAAATACTATCAATAAAATTGTATTTAACACATGATTCAATAAAGTCTCTCTTCATTAATAAAATGCCCTTATATGTGATCGGTTATAAAAAAAAAAAAAAAATATATATATATATATATATATATATACATAACTACTCCACTATATGTACACCCAGACCCCCAGGCTCAGAAATAGAGGGGGAAACCTCATCAACAGTCTCTGGATGTGCTACAGACCTAGTAGCAATAGCAGCCTCTGCAGTTTCCCTCGTAGGAATAGAACTGGCCTTTCGACTGGCGTCCTCCTTCGCTATAAGTTTAGTAAGGTCTGCTGGTGTTATTTGATCCAACACCCCTAGATCCAGTCCCGAGTCTTGACCAAGTAGGATCCTTTTACATTCAGCCCGATAAGCTTTAAGAAACCCTCTTACCATGCCTTGGTATGAATTTTTATCATTCGCTCGGGATTTCTCAAGCTCTGCCAACCTTCCCTGAAGCTCAGCAATTTGAAGGTCCTGCTCTTCAATCCTCCTCGTCAGGTAGGCTTGGCTATGTTCCAACTCAGAAACTTTCTTCTGATTCGCCTCAGCGTTGGACTTGGCCTCAACATATTTTATTTGGCAGTGCTCTAAGGCTACCTTCGTGCCATCCAGCTTCTTCTCAAAATCGATGGCTGTGGTTCATGCCTCAGTTTCTTTTAGGCTGTACTGGCTCTTCAGGTAGAAATATTGATCCTTTGTCAGCAGTAAGGCCTGAGTCATCTGTCAAAAACAAAGAGTTAGCTTCAATAAGAAACATATACGATAACAACACCAGGGGCAACAACTAGCTTACCTTTAATGACTGGCCAATCATAGAGTCAAGCAACCCCTTCGGGCCCTCATCAGACCAACGTCGCATGTCACTGGGCAACCTTAGTGACTCGACGTACTGATCCTGCACTTGGCTATTAGAGATACTCAGGGAATTCATCCACTTCAATATCCAGCCCCTCATATCCATACACCTAGATAACCGTGGGCACTGAACGTAAATCTCCTCATCTAGCCCCTCCGCATTTGACTCTGGATCAATCAATCGCCTCTTTCTTTGACCCACCTATTCTGGGTGTGCAATTTCTAATGCCGCTTTGCCCTTAGGTCAGCAGGAACCGCTTTAGGTGCCGTAGGAACTTCGGGTTCAGGGGAAGGAGAGGCTCGAACTTCCTCCGGAGCAGCCGACTCATCAACTAAGGAAATCCCGCTCGTAAAATCAAAAAAGTCAGCCATCTACAGTCGTAAAAATAGAGCAAGTTAGAAATATAGCTCAAAGTAAAACAGATGTACCAGGGGAGTGAACGCGACTCAGATAGACTCTCTATAGGTACCTCCGGGACGCATCCTCCGCCAATCGAGCTTCGGCAAGCCCATCGAGATGTAGCCGTAAAACCATCTCTGTATCATGGTTGGAAATTTTTGCAGGACGGGTCACTTTATAACACTTGTCAGGACACATCCTCCAGATATCCAAGAAGTCTGACTGATGCTCTACAATAAAAAAATGGTGTCCTCAATTCTTGTGGAGATCCGAAAGCTTTACAAAAAAGGTATGGTTAAGTACAGCTGACAGGGAGAACATCAGCTCTCCTTTCTTTCTAGTCAGCCTGTATAGATATCGAAAAACATCTAAATCGGGTTCTCTCCCCTCGTACATCAGTTGGATGAAATCGGTCAGTATCCTATAGCTATTCGGGTGAAGCTGACATGGCGTTATGTTATTTCTATTAAGAAATTCCTTTACAAAGGGAGCTAGAGGAAATTTCAAACCCCCCTCTAGCTGGTCGAAATACACTACTAATTTACTTAGCCCTAATAAGGGGGTATGGGCCCTAAACCTCCTATCTACGGTGTGAAGGGTGCAATCGGTAGGGATACAGAATCGCCTTCGATACCACCCTAGTAACTCACTATCTATATTGGAGACAAAAAGGTCAGAACTAACTTCTTCCCTTTGGGCCATAGTGAAGAAGGGAAATACACAATAGCAGAAATAAGGAAAAAGAGGAAGAAGAAAAATTAAAAGATCACCTGGTTGCCACAAGTAAGAATTACGACAAGCAAAAATGAAAACAACAGAGGCAATATCAATGCAGCGAAGGCAAGAACAACAGAAAAGCAAAGAAGCAAAATACGCCAGTTAACAAGCGCAACAGTATTTATAAAGACATGAAAGGATTTGGAAGCATGCCATTAACTGCCCTCATTATTGTTGCGTCCCTCCCTAGGCCATCAGGGGCCTTTTGGAGATAAAAAAGCCCATTAGACGAGGAGTCGTGACAACGGCGACAAAAACACTTTGTTTACTAACATGCGAAATGATGCATCACTCACGCGATTTCAACTATGAATCCCTAAGAGTTGAAGCGATGCCACCATGTGTCGGCCTGTCCACAATTCGATTGGGCCGCTTCATCAAGCTACGCGGAATGCATCCAAGCAACATTTTAAGCCCATTCTGGGTATCCGAGCATCTAAGTCTCGCGCATCTAAGTCTAGTGACTGTAGCTGGCACCCTCAGGTTGCTTTTATAGTACTGAGGTTTCGAGCATGTAAGCCTCGTGTCTATGAACTGAGCATCTAAGTCCAATGACTAAAGCTGGCACCCTCATGTCGCTTTTGTAATACTGAGGTTCTGAGCTCATAAAGCCTCGTGTCAATGCACCAGAGCATCAAAAATCTAGTGATGAATGGTTCAGTCATATCATTTTCAAAAGGACGAGTTAATCTATTATTATGCTCATACGCACTTGGCGGATATCCAAGCTCTACAGATTGTAATTCAGCAACGATCATCCCAAGACTCGGCATCGAGCTCTACTCTCACTGTGACTAAGGTTGGCCACCTCAGCTCACTCGCCTCATTACCGTATTATACCCCTTGTACGAAAGCATCAACATCCTACCCAGACATGACAGATATAAATATCCGAATACCCCGAGGGGGGGGGGACTCTTGATACCGTCTAGTATGTTCCTGCCTAGTTAGGGGCTACTTACCCCCTAAATAGGAACACTTGGATTAGCGAGAAGGCAGATCCATCTAGAATGGGGACTACCCTAAAGTGGAGTCCTAAGCATAGAAGGAACACTCTCCTACCAAGATTATGATTCACTATCCCGCACGAAATCTGACTCCTCCAAGGTTTAAGTATTGCTATATATAGAACCCCAC
This sequence comes from Mallotus nudiflorus, assembly GCA_947683625.1. Taxonomy (NCBI): domain Eukaryota; kingdom Viridiplantae; phylum Streptophyta; class Magnoliopsida; order Malpighiales; family Euphorbiaceae; genus Mallotus; species Mallotus nudiflorus. The sequence continues at coordinate 48,721 of CANTUR010000136.1, read as the reverse complement.
ACCCCTCACAAAGGGGCATCTCATTCTCACATATTCTAGTTATCTTGTATTCTCCCTACTTCTATTCTCTAACTTAGGCATTGGAGTGTTTGTGGGGACTCTCCCCACCTCTCACCTTGCCTTCTGTTCGTGGATTGTAGGATACCAAGCCCAAGAGTTTCGAAAATCAATTATCAGGCACGAATTAATTATGTAAAAAATAATGAGTATTTAAATAATTACAATCTTAAAAAATAAAATATTAATTTTAAATTAGTGTCATGAGGCTATGTGAAAAAATAGATAGAATATATAACCTTTTGATTTTAATTCAGTAAATTTAAGATCTGATAATTAAATTTGTAATCAATATAAAATATGTGTCACATCCAATAATTATAAGAGCATTTAAGAAAATATATATCGAGGATTAGTACAAAGTAATAAGTTTAGAGCAAAAAATGCTTTGTACAAATTCCAACCCTACTTGACTTCTATTTCGTGCATCTTATCACCAGGCGCCACTGTCCAGTTACCTTGGTATTTTTGATTAATGAACTATCCTAGTTATAAGGATATGTTTGTGTCGCCTATCTCCATTCCAAAAGAAAAGCCAACCATTACAAAAGCAGTAAAGCGATCTCCCATTTTGTTAGTAAAAGGTGCTATACCTTGAATAAAGGTGGTCATATTGCCATCAAAATTAATTAGCATATTTATGAACAACTTGCAGTTTGTCAACATGCTTTTATTGCTAGAATTGTTCTTTCCAAAGGCAAATCTCCATGGAAGTTGGCTGATCTAAAAAACAAACCATATGCAGTACAAAGCCTTTCTTCTCCTTGGAAACTGATTTCCTTAGCGTGTGGCTTTTATTATGTCATCTTAAATTCATAAAAGGAAAATAATTTTGTATGGGGACAAGGCTCCATTGCTTTTAAGTCAGGGATTCTTCGATTGCAACATTGGCCTCCAGACTTTGATCATTATGCTCAAAAATCAACTAATACACAAATTTGGATTCACTTTTATAAACTGCCATGGGAATATTGGCATCCAAAAATATTAGCTTCAATTGCCGGTGGAATTGGTGTGCCCTTAAAATTGATAATGCTACCATTAATCAAGAGCTTGGTCATTATGCTGGCATTTTAATTGACATTGATTTGTACACTCATCTATCTAAAAATTTGCTTGTTAAATTAATTGACAAGAGTTTCTTTATTGATGTGGTTTATGAAAACCTACCTTCCTTTTGTACTATATATTTTAGTATCAGTTATACTCCTTAAGATTGCAAATAGAACAAACATCAAATGGTTGTAAAATTAAAGTCAGACAAACGTGAGGAGTGCATGAAGATTTGGAAATTAAAGACTTTAGAGCTTCCTATTAGCAATGCTTTTTATCATTTCCAAGATGGTTTAAAGTCAAGAGGAAGGCGTGATGTCCAAGCTGACATAGATGATGCTAATGTTGTGACATACTTACAGTTGCGTTATAATGACATAGCGCCAAAATAAGAGGTAGACTTGTGTGCTCAGTAAGATAAAATTCCATTTGATAAAGGAAAAAAGGCTTATATTCCAGCACTAACTGATTCTATGGCAGTTATTAATCTGAATATTAATGATGACGTAGATGTTGTTGCAGAAATTGATAATGGCAAATGTTCCTTTGCCATCAATTTGGGTTTTGTATAAATGTGATTCTCCTACTCTTTCGTTTCTCCATGTTCATGAGCAACATATCACTGTGGATATTTCTTTTGCTAATGATTTGCATAAACTCTCTTTTATGTATGGTAATGTTTAGTGAAATTATTGAATAAGTTTATAAAATGATCTTTCTGCTCTTTCCACTAACTTAGCTTCAAGTTGGTGCACTATTAGATATTTTAATGCAATTTTAGGTGCTCATAAACAAACTGGAAGACCTCTTGCTTTTGGCCCTTATAATGATTTCAGAATATTCATAGATAATTATTTTTTGTCAAATGTTCCTACTAGGGGAGCCAACTTCATATGGTCTAATGGTCGACATAGTAGTAATCGGGTTGAGAGTCATTTAGATAGAGCGATGGGCAACTTGACATTTTTTAACTTTTAGTTTGAAATCTCTTACGTTATTGCAATGCATGATTATGATAATTCCCTTTTATTGCTCCACAATGCTCTTGCGAATATAGTGGTTTCTCATTTCCACTTTTTAAGTAATGTGGGTATCTCATCCTAATTTATGAGATTTCATTATGAAGAATTGGGCTCTATCTATTGGTGTTTTGTTTCCTATGCAGCTTCTAGGTGCTAAGTTAAAGTGTCTTCATACTGCTCTTAAAGTCTGGAACCATGAGGTTTTTGGGTGGTTGGATGCAAATATCAACTGAGCTAGCTCCTTTTGCCCAATATCTAATCTGAGATATCTTATCAATGAATTACCGAAGAGCTTCACAAGCAAGACATTAGTGCTCATGCATATCTGTATCTTTATCTTAAGCAATGAGAAATGTTCTTTAAATAGAGAAACAAAGTTAAAAGATCAGAACTCTATTTTTTTCATCAATATTTTTCCAAGAAAAGATCAAATAATGGTATTCATTATCTTAAAATTGATAGGATTATCTCGGATAATAAAATTATTATTACACGACACATTCTTAAGTTTTACTAAAATCTTTTTCGAGCAAATACCAATATCTCCTCAAATGTTCATTCATTAAATCAGTGGTGCCTTCTTTGGTGTCTAATGAAGATAATTTGCTTCTTATTCACTATCCATCTAATGAGGATATTAAAGAGAATTTTTCATATGGATGCTCATAGTGCATTAGGCCTTGATGGTTTAATAGGTATTTTTTACAAAACTTACTAGAATGTTATTGGTGGACATGTTTGTTCAACTGTTCAAAGTTTCTTTAATACATGCATTATTACTTCGAGTTTTATGATTTTGATCCCTAAAGTAGCTCATGCAATTATGATTGATAAATTCCATCCTATTGTGTTAAGTAATTTCAGCATGAAAATTGTTACAAAAATTATTGCTGATCGTTTGTCTTCTATTACTTAAAAAATTATTTCTTATAATCATTTTGGATTTATTAAAGGTCATAATATCTTAGAGTGTCGGTGCTTCTAAGGGTGTTAACCTTCTTCATAAAGCTTGTTTTAGTGGTAATGTGGCTCTAAAAATTGACATTATAAAGGCTTTTGATATAATTGACTCGAATTTTATTTTAGATGTTTTAAAAGGTTTTAGATTTTCCTTACAATTTAAAGATTGAATTTTGTCAATTTTTTCTTCTTCCAGGCTGTCTATTTTGATTAATGGCAAAATTCATGGCTATTTTCCTTACTCCCGATGAGTTTGTCAAGGGGACCCTTTCTCTTCCTTTCTTTTTTATCTTGTTGAAGATTTTCTTAGTCGCTTTCTTTCTTTGAAAGTTAGTTAAGGAGAAATTATTTTTATGATGTATACAAGGGATTCATACTTCCCATCTTATTTTTCATATGCTAATGACATACTTTTATTTAGGAAAGCTTCTTTAAGGAACATTTGTAACATTAATGCACCTTTCAGGAATATGGTTAGCTTTCAGGTCAAATTGTTAATTGGTCTAAGTTTGAAATATTTTATGGGATTGGTAATATTAAGCGGTGGATTCTAAAGTTGCAATAGCTTGTGGGAATAAAAAGAGGTTCCTTTCCATTTAATTACTTAGGTGTTCCTTTATTTGCTGGTGCCCCTAAGCGTAAATGGTCGAAGCCCATTTCTAGTAAAATTTGCAATAAATTTACTAAATGGAAAGGTAGTTCTCAATCTATAGTTGGTAGGCTTACCCTTATTAAATCTACCATTATTAGCTCATTGTTGCATTCTTTTGCAATTTACAAATGGCCTTAGTCTCTTGTTCATTCTTTATAACATTGTATGCACAATTTTTTATGGACAGGCTCCATCAATGATAGAAAATTATTCAATGCGCCTTGACATATTTCTTGTCTTCCTTTCAAGGAAGGTGGTCTTGGAATAAAGGAGTTACATATTTTGAATGAGGCTATGCTTAACAAAATTGATTGAAAGATGATTGTCTTTATCGATTATCTTATTAATATTTTTCGAGGTCAGTTTCTTAACCCTTCGGGCACTCCTAGAGACTTATATTTTTAATCTTTAATTTGGTCTTCTATTAAGGGTGTTTATGCTTCTTTTAGATCATAAATAAAGTTGTTCATTAGATACAACAATTCTTTTAATTTTTATACAAATGAGCGGATCTTTCCCACTATTGCTAATTAGCTTGGTTTTGTTGTTAAAGATCAATGAAAGCTAACTATTTAGTCACTACCTTCTTACATGATGATACTTGGCATTTATCACATTTCTCTAAAAATGAAATTAATGCTAATATTTGTGTTATTTTTGCCATTAGAGATGATAAGGATTTTTGTGTATGGACTAAGGTTTTGGACTATATGCATTCTATTAAAAGGATGTATAACTAGCTACGTTCTTCTAGACACTAACTTCGTTAGTGCTCATTTGTTTGGAAAGATTTTTTACCTCTTTTTAGATCCCTTATTTGTTAGTGGGCAATTCTGAAGTATCTTCCAATAGATGATAACTTAAGAAAGAAAGGTCTTTGTTTCCCTTCTCGATGTGTTTTCTGTGTTGCCCATTACAAAGATAATGATCACTTGTTCACTAATTGCAGTTTTGCTTCTACCATTTAGCGTTATGTTTTAAGTATTTTCGGTAAGTAAGTTGTTATTTCAGGTTTGTTAATGGACTTGATTTAAAATATCGTGAACCATTCATTTAGTTCGTAGCTTTTCATTTTGTGGAATTTAACCATTATTAATGGCATTTGATCATTTGGAGACTTTGGAATGCTGTGATTTTTTATCACAAAGTGCCTAATATTTATAAGACTATACGTTGTCTTTAGAAAATGATTAAAGAGACAATTTTTTTTCGAATAGAAAAAATGTTCAACTTCATCATTGGGCTTCATATTCTCCATGCTTTCTAGATTTTTGGAATTCTAAGAAAAGCTACAGATATAAATTCTATCATTTGGCATCCTCCTTCTTATAAGTGGCTTAAAGTTAACACTGATGGCTCCGCCTTGGGTTTGCTAGGAGCAGCTGGTTCATGAGTCATTTTTTGCACAGCTCAAGGTCTGCCTTGAGGTGCTTTTGCATTCATTATTGGTTGTAATTATGCCTTTATTGTTGAGCTTTTAGTAGCTATAAAAGCTATTGATATTGCTTGGAATCGAGGTTGGCATTACCTTTAGTTGGAATGTGATTCCACGTATGTGGTTCATATGTTTAGAACTAAATCAAATCAAGTTCCTTCAGAGGTTAGACAGTAGTGGATGCAATGTCTTCATTATGTTTCGTATATAAGGTTTCGGGTCTCTCATATTTTCAAAGAAGGGAATTTGATGGCGAATTTATTGGCTAAACATGGAGTTTTAGCTTCAACTTTGCTTTAGTGGGATTCGACTCCTTTTTGTAATTCTACTATTTATAATGATTATAGTAGTAAAGTTAATTATGATTTTTTTAGTTTGTTGGGGCTAATGCCTTTCTTTATTATTGTTGAATATTTGCCTTTTTCTTATTAATAATATTTGGACAATAGAAATGTAATGTCAATGCTAAGAGCGTGTCAATCTAGTTGAAATACTTTTGTGCATTATCTGATTTCTGGACTCCAATCTTTTACTAAAAAAAGAAAAAGAAAATATGTATCATTTTAATTTTCTTTTTCTAATTAAGTTTGGTTCGGATAGAACCATAAGAACGATAAATATTTCTTAATAATTAATTTAATACAACTGTATATATTATAATTCAAATATAGCTTATATAATAACAATCTTCAAATAGTGATTGATTAATTTAAAACTCTTTGAATTTGCTCGACCTAAAAAATACTAAGAATCGGCCCAATCACCTTTTGATTGTTTTAAGAATGGGTCCGTGTGAGCTTGATCACAATTACACAGAAGAAATGGGTAGAGAACAATGATATGGTTTTATTGTCAATTTAGGGTGACAATAGGGGTAAGAACAAGTCAAGTCCCTTCTAACTTGAATGAAATGAATCAAACAAAAGTTGATTTCACCGAGAAACATGATCATCGAGATCAAAATATGTAGACACCAGATCTAATAAAAAGAGAGAATATTGTATTGTTGATTTGATAAAAATGTTGGAGACTCCTTTCTAATGTATGAGCTTTGGCTTTTGTAAGCTTTAGAGCCCGACTAATAAAAGAAATAATCAAATTTGAAGACTTACCTATTCTAGCTTAAGGAAACAAATAAAAATAGAAGACTTACCTAATCTAGAACAAGAAAATAAATCATAATAAAAACTTTCCTAAATTACAATAAGGTAATAATCTATACTAAAAGGGAATGGGGAACCTTTCCAAGAATAAATTCACCCACTTTACTACCATAATTCACATTTAAATCAATATGTGGGCCTTTGAGATTGAGCTACACCTAATGTATAATGAATTTATCTTCTGAAGCACATACCAAAAAGAGATTAAACCATTTGAACCAGTATAAACAGAATAGTAAAGAGTTGATATGAAGTGAAGTCCACCATCTCAACAGCGATTGATGAATACAGTGAAGGAATGGTGGATTTGAATTTAGGGAGTAAAAATGCATGGCATGACAAGACATTAATTTAATCAAAATTGCTGGCGATTCAAGCAAAAGCAAATAAAAAAAATGTGTTGACTGATTGAGAGTTTGTTCATGTAAGAATCCTTTTTGTGTCACAATCTTTAGCCGATACATTGTCGCATCAATACCACGTGATGTAAATGAAATATGTACTTCCAGTACCACTAATTACTACAGCACCGCTGGTCTCTACTGTGGTCTGGGTTTTCTTTTGCTTGACAAAGCCTCCCTTCTTTCCTTGTCAATTGTCACCGTGCTTTTCTCATTCTAGAAAATTTTTGTCTATTCAAATTATATTTTGCCAATTGTTGAATTTGTATATATATATATATTTGGTTTATTAATAATAAAATATAATAATTTTCAGGATAAATAAGAATTTTTCACTGATAAAAGTTGATCATAATGTTTATTTTTTTGCACTCTTCTGCCCCCTCCTAAACTACTTGTACTCGTACTAAAAAAAGTAACAAGAATTGAATTTAATTTTGATTAGAAATTATTAGTTATTTTCGTCCCGAAAACAAAGCTATATAAAAATTTAATTAGCTGATTGAGATATTCAAATAGTGGACGACTTGTATAACAATTGGCCTACAGTGGCTTTATGATAACATTGATGGATAGAGAAGTTTAAACTACAATTAAAATGTATGGAAATATTCATATCCATTTTGCAATCAAAATTTCATTAGGTGGACCTTGGAGGATTTCAATTTCATATGTGATTTATAACAGTGTTGCTGAGTCTAAAATATAATAGATTTGTCACTCTTTTTGCCGTGAACATGGTACCAGAACTATTTTCTTAATCATATCATAAACAGCAACCGTTTTCAAGAAAAATTCTATAGTAATAAATTAAAGAAATTTCAATTTATTTATTACATGGGTCTTTAATAATTATTCTATAAAATATTAATTTTTAAATTTAGTAAAATATGAATTTAGTATATTAAATTATTTGAAATTTATTAATTAACTGAATATTATTTTATTATTTTTTGTTTATTAATATGCAAAAATAAAAACAGTATAAACGTATTTGATACCACAATAAATTCAACATTTGAATTTATAGGTCATTTTTTATGACTTTTTTTTTCAAAAACATTTCCTTAAAAACGTTAATAATAAGTTAGCTAAAAAGAATTATGGTGTTGCTAATAATATTTTGTTTTACGGTATTTAATCAAAGAACAACGTGCTGTCTTTGTCTCAATTAGAAGGGCGAAAGATGAAATGCGAAGCGATGGGTCAAAACTGGGTGTAAGGTCAATTATTAAACCAAACTAATTCGGTGTGTTTGCAACTTGCAGCTTAGACTTTTATAATACTTCGACTCTTTTGGAATAATAAGTGTTAAGAAAATTTTCATCCATTTTAATTTAAATATGATTAGATTTCTAATATATAAATACATATTTTATTTTATTATTTAAATTTTTATCATAAATTTAATTTTAGGTGTAAATATTATATCTTTATTTTCCATTGAAAATATTTTTGTCTGTAAACTTTGACACAAACCCCAAGTACAAGCTGCCTCAAAATGGTATCACCGACCAGATAAATTATTGCCTTTTATGTTCATGTGGACCGTTTTATCCAACAGAGATCATTCTCTGAACTAAAAACGAAAATATTATGTTTTTTTTTTTCTTCTTAGTTGAACAAAAATATTCTTCTTTGCCCATTGCTGAATTTCAACTGACCTAATAGTTTCAATTAAAATGCCCTAAACCCTAATTCTTATAGCAATGTACTTATTGTCCTCTTGTGAAGATTAATTTATTAAAACATGTTTTATGCGAGTGTCTCAAATTATTAACACTTTCCCTCATCCAAGTGGTAGATTTTGATTTTATGATCTACCCTTACATCTCTTGGGAATTCATTTCTGAATCCTTTCAATCTGCGGACCTCACTAATTAATGAATATAGTGGCTTACTCACGTTTGGATAAATTTTTCCTTTCCTATTAACATACTGATTATTGTAATTGTTAAAAAAAATTATTAGCTATTTCAATATTAGTCTAATTATGTGCTCAAAATACTTCTTTCACAGTTCATCAAAATCAAATTATTCTACAATGTGATTCTCACCAAAAAAAAAAAAAAAAAGGTTCGTGCTCAAATACTATTTTCAGTAATTATTAATTAAGATTATTTATAAATTTATCTTAATTTTTAAATTTGGCTATCAATATCCTAATTTGAATTTTTTTTTTTTATAAATATGACTAGTTCAATTACCATTTATTATTATAAAAGTCTAGTATTAATCTAACATCCTTAGTGGTATAGAATAACTCTAAAATGCTTGATCTTATAACCATAAGATAAATTATAGGATAGTGATATATGTTACGGATTACGACATCTCAACTCGCGACAAATAACCCCATAAATCCTTATAAAATTATCAGTTAGGTCATTATAAAAAAAATTTACTTCTATTTTTGCTCTCAAATACAAGAGTTTTATCTATCTACAATTTCACTGTTGGAGACATCCAACATTTTCCTAAATTATATATCCTGTCATGCTAATCGTGATATTCATTTTTTTTTCTTTTTAAAATACATTATAAAAAGAAAAATGTATCCCTACCTAGAGCATTACTTTAGACAACTAGCAATTTGATGAGTTTTTTTTTTTTTTTTTTTAGGCAATTGTTTAAACATAAATTGCAGCAATTTAATTATCTAACTAGATTTGCAAATACTGCATTTTGTTTGATCAAATAATTAGAGCTCAAGGGAATAAGAAAAATAAGGAAGCACTGCACAAACATATATATATGTGTGTGTGTTTGTTCAATGTTTATCTTGCTGCAGCTCGCCATTTTCAGATCTTGTAATAATCTGGGCATTGGCTGTTACTGAACTTTACATAAGGTCACCATTGATAAGAACATCTTCACATTCATTTTTGAAATCCAGGTTTAAAGAACCACTATTGGACAAAATTGAAAAAAAAAAAGGGTTTTGCGCACATGAAATAAGTTAAATTCTATTCAGGAAACAACCATCAAAACATACTAGAAACTAAAACTGTGACCATGCTCGCAAGAAATGCAACAAAAACTATACATAATTTAGAACTTTAAACATTTATGTATGATGTATGTTCTTTATGAACTTACATATACAAGGATAATTAATTCAAAATTAACGAGCAGGAAAAACAAACTGAAATTAGGTACTTGTTGACAACATTTTATGCTCCTTAGATGAAGAACTTCACCTTAATTGAGGAAGCATACCCTTTCGACTAACTGAGCTAAACATTACCAATCCATTTGAGATAGCCCTTAGTTGTGCATTAATCTTCTAAGAATAGCGGCTCTTACAACCTCTTCATTTGACAATCCATCGCGCATACTAACCACAACATCTTGGAGCACCATGTCCCTGATGCATGATATGCTTGCATGATGAACTTGAAACTCAAGTTCACGAAGTACATCCATCAATCTTGCAGCTGGGTAATCAACATCTGCAGAGCGAACTCGAATCATGGCTTCTGATCCTACAATCCTCACATCCACTTCCATTTCATTAGCTCTATAAATCATGGAAGGCTTCAACTGATGATCCACTGTAGAACTTGTTGAATGATTGTCATACATAATTGTACTACTAATTATATTGGATTTCTTGGGCACTACTTGTAGTTTTGTCTCCAACTCATCAACTTTGGACTTAAGCTCTTTGATATAGGTGACTGCATCTGCTAGCAAAGATGCTTTATCCATCTTTGATACATTAGGAACGACAGATCGAAGTGCATAAAAACGATGATTAAGCCTCTCTCTGCGCTGCCTCTCAGCTTCGACATGGTTGAGAGGCAATTCTTTGCCATCAACTGATTTTCTCCCTCTTTTCTTGAATCGGTCTGTATATCCAACAGCAAAATTGCCATCAGAATCAGAAGGTCCGGAGTCAGAAGATGAGCGGCCTAGGCCAGTAGTGACATCTTTCTTTAAATCAATTTCGTTTTGCTTGTCTGGAGAGGTATGCTTCTGAGAACCTGCAAACATACCAATATCAAGGAAAGAAGCATTTCCGTCAGGAATTTGGAGGTGAGCCTCAGCACTGAGATGCTTGGAGATCGAGTTAACATCTGGCCCAAAAAGGGATTTGCACAGCTGCACCAGAGTCCAATCTTCATTGATCATATTTGAGGATCCCAATTCAACAACTCCAACAGAAGTTGCAATACAAGCCAAAGTCTGTATCCCGTGCATACGAGCCTCTTTTACTCTTTCACATTCATACAACTGTAGTTCATGATGACCAGTCAACCAAATGAAAGCACCGGAGCTAAATGTTCGGCCCAGAATTCCTTCTCCAATGGCAAAAGTTTGAGATGCTGAGACCGTGTAGAACCAGCCACAATCAGTGACATCAGCATCTGCTAATATTTCCATGTCCATTTCATCATTAAAAAGAGACTGGAAATCTTTAGTCACCTTCTTTCTTTCAAGATTTAATCCGAATTTGAGTTGGTTCTGCTTGTTGTTGCTGGGTTTCGTTGTAAAACCTTTAGAGCCACGGAAATTGCCATCGCCCCATGATAAAACAAGGCTACCAATAGGATCCTTGGAGGCCTGCCAGAAGATGGCATAAACCCACCATTCGGGCCGGCATTGGAGGAGATACTGAAGGTGCTGCTGGAGAGGGGGTGACGATTCTTGACAGAAGGACATGAGCGAAGAAGAAGTAGAGTTGGACATATAAATTTTCGTCTGTAGAACCCTAGTTCTTTGTGAAGTTGGTATGTATGGTGTATGTCAGTTTCGATGTTTTGATGCAGAAATTTTTGGCCAATAGGGAAGGAGACAGAGAGAGAGGGAAGGGCTCGTGGATTGAACAACGGGAGATTTGGGTGCGCTTAAGAAGGGACATTCATTCGACAACTGTTGGAGGTCATTGTCCTCATTTGAACTGTTCGGAACCATTTTCACGTGGGTAAGTGTCTCAACCCACATCTGATGTCATCATCAGCTGCGGCGAGTTTCATTGAACCTTGCCATCGTTTTCTATAATTATTTGTCACTCTAATCAATCTCATCCTTCGTAAATCTAAAGAATTAGTTTTAACCGTTTTTTTTTTAAAAAAAAAATTATTCCTCTTTTTAACCGTGAGTTTGCTCAAATGAGAATAGTGCGAAAAATATACTTTTTATTATATTTTTCGACAGATAATAAATATTAACATTTTAAAAGAAAATAAAAGGTGTGATTTAATATTTCAATTTGATATTTTAATTTATAGTTTTGTGATTTAATACATGAACTCATAAAATATATAATAGTAAATTAATATATGTTATATTTTAAAGGTATAATTAACAAAAAAAATATAAATAGAGATATCAAATTAATAAAAAGTAATAAGTACAGAGAATAACATATGTATTATATTATTAAATTAGTGCATTTTAAATGTACTTAAATATTAAAATTATAAATTAAAATGTCACATTAATAAATTATACCAAGTATAAAAAGTTAGACATTTACTATATTATAAAAAAATGCTAAATTATGCAAAATTTATATAACAAGAAAAAGAAAAAAAGACCATTCCCTTATCATAGCCAGCTCAGCTATAGAAGTGAGTTCACACTTTATTTCACATGTATTAACTTTTGCCACATCCTAAATGTTAAGTCAATGTCAACAAGTCATTGTGCTTTTATTTCACATTTATTGGTATTTTAATTCAATTATTTTTTGTTGCAAAATTACAAAATTTATTTTAATTTTTAAATAATGAAAATATAATTAATATAACTTTTTAAATAGATATCAATTTATACTAGACTACTCTTCTTTTTACTGAATTAAATTATTTAAATAAAAAATGCATATTAAATGAGTTGTTAGTAAATCATTACATTAAATATCATATATATATATATATATATATATATATATTCATTTTTTATTTTATTGAATAATAAATCATTATTTTTCAATAATATTTTGGATTTTTTAAAATATTCAATTTTAAAAATTTTGCTTCCTAGAATTTTAATTTATAGTTAAACAATACTGTTCATCTCCTATTTCTTATTGCATAAAGTTAAATTAAATTAAACAATCTTCGCTTTTTAAAGAATTAAAAAAAGAGGCAAAAATCCCAATAATTATACAATACACATTCTTGGGAAGCTGGTAATGAAATGTTTTGCAAAGTTTTTTTTTTTGAAATAGTTTTGCAAAGTTTCTTCCTATGATATAAAACGTTACCACCCTTCAATTATTTATACTATCTCAAATATTTGGCTATAATTTTCCTACAAATAGAAATTGAGCTGGACATTCAAAATATATCTAAAAAACATAATTTATCAATAACCATTGGAATCGGTTAAAAGAAAATTACTTCGGCATAAATTAAATTTCAAATTTAAGTTTTACTATATACAATCTCATTAAATTAGTTATTGAGAAATATTTACATTTTTTATAATAATAAATTTAAAATGCTGTAATTTAAAAAAAATACATAATTTTAACTGGTATGCTCCATCTCTTTCAGGTCCATTTTAAAGCAGTGAAAAGTAAATCTTGCCTTATTTGGTATTAACAGAGAATTCCAAGTAAATATAACTTATATATATATAAAAAATGCGGATAGACAACTAGTTAAATTCAAAATATAGAATATTGTCTTAATTTATGTTTTTTTTCATCGTATGATAAAAAACTAAAAATTTTATTTAAAAAAATTAGAATTTATTAAACTCTAAAATCTAACTACCGGTAATTTAAAAATAATTATTTGAAGAAACCTCTTATATATGCTCATGGTCTGATTTCAAAGTTGGAATTGTTATTAATAATTAAGGTGGGAATTAAATTTCAATTATTGTTGAACAATTAAGCAAAATTCAATGACTAACAATTAAAATTACTTTATCTATATATCTTTTTTTTTTATTTGCAATTTTGGAGCGTAGACTGGATTCTTTATATGCATTTTAATATTTGTAATTGAGAAAATAGGAATTAATTAAGTCGTCCCTGCATTGAAACTTCCTCACCTGTATTATAAAGTCATCTCTTCAATTTTGGTTAAATTATATGATTTCCTTTATTGATTTAAAAAAAATATTTGATTTGTATCTTAATAGGAGCTAAATAATATTTTTAGTAAAACATATGATCAAGTCATTTATAATTGATAATAGAGAGATATTTGAGAAAAATATAAATTTTGATTATTTTAAGATAAATATATATATTCCTTTAATTTATGTAAAATTTTATTAATAGAATAAGTTTATAGTTTTGAGATGCATGAAGTAGTTAATTTGAATGATTTCATAATGGAAAAAGTAAAGTCATCATATTTTGAGTTAAAAAATTAAATATTCTATCAATAACAGTTCAATTTAGCTCGTAGAAAGCCGTTTTTGATATATATAAATTAATAGTTGAGAAATTTTAACCCTTTTAGAATTCTAACGTGATAAAATTGTACAATGTATTAATATGTGGGCTTTCGATGCGGATTTTCAAAGAAAGGAAAAATGATCCCTAAGAAGCATTGTGTTTCATTACAAAAGTCGTCAAAATGACTACAAATACAGATGACGACAACTTTAGATAAGTAGAAAGATGAAAACTCAACTCACTGGAATCTTTCTTCCTTTCTCTCTCTTTTTTTTTTTTTTTTTAATTAATGTTTGGTAAAGTTGATATTCATGAACTAAAGTCTTAATTCGAACACAAAATACACCAAGAAGATTAGACAGACGAGATCAACTGTCGAGAAAAAATTACATGAAAACAAAAATATATTACAATAATAATACTGAGTGGAAAAACTTAATTAGAGACAAAGTGCAAAAATAATTAATGCTTTATGCGCGTGCATGTATGGACATATTAGACGGTGACATTTTCCATTTCAATTGTCAACAATCAACATGGCATGATTTGGATTGTGTACTGAATCCTTTGCTCTTTATCAATATTGCATTAGCTCATCAAAACATTTATTTGATTTGGATTGTCTGCTACCCAACCTCCATATTTTCTGTTGTTGCCCTTAAATTCATTCAAAGCTTTTGTGGGTGTGATAATTAGTATTTAGAACGTCAAGTTAGAGCTACATACAATTGTTTATATATATATAAAGTTAAATGTAATGTTGAAATTAATAATAAAAAAAAAAACTAGACGAGCCTCAGGACTGAAATCAATGTAACTTTCAATTAGCTCACAGTCAAGTACTTGTCAGATTAAACCTTTATTTACTTTAATTCATCCTCAAGAAACACGAGCAATCAACCATTCCAGGAAAAATTCAATTCTTATAACTATTAAATATTGAAAGTAAGCAGATGAAAGAGCAATCAACTTCACTATCAAATTGAAGGAGAGAGACTAGCTAATTAATCGGCCACACGGTGACCTCCACACCTAAAAAAAAAAAAGCCAGTAAATTACTATGAATAAAAAAAACAAAATAAAACCTGGATATGGACAAAGGGAAATTGAATTCATGGTCCATCGATTCTCACATGGTGGAATGTTCCTTGATGTAGATATATATGCATACGATTTTTTACTTCTCTTTCAATGAATAGTATATATATTAATTTCATAAAAAATGTTAATGAGGACAGGTTCAATTCATTGTTATTTAGAGCAAAGAAGGAACCATTTGTCGTCTATACGAATATGAATTGCATATGCGTTCCCAAAGAATCTCATTATTGATATTCTATCAGTATCCTATTCTAATAACATTTATATTCCCTAAAAGAGAAGTATTATTTAAATAAAAAAAAAAAACTCAATAAAAAAGTTTATTTCAATTGATAAGATTACTCTACAAAAAAAGTCTTATTCTCTCCTAAATAAGATCATTTTATAAGAATAAAAAACTATATTTTTAAGAGATTTGAACAATGTCTTTTCTATAAATACATCTCATGTCAGACATTCTCATTCTCATATTCACTCTTCTTCCCATTCTCATCATAAAACATCACTAAGACATCATTCCATCACTCCATCATCAAATAATCCAAGCAATCGCTATTTATTCTCTATTCTATTATGCCTATTCATTTTATTATACTTTTTCCCTATATCATTATTGACTTAAGCTTCACAGTGTTTATGAGGAAAACTCTGTCTCTTTACCCGTTCTCCTCATCGATGCAGGTTCTACAAGTAAGAAATATCAATTCGGAGTTATCAAGTGGCACCGTCTGTGGGAAAAATCAAATTCAATTCCAAATTATCTTTGCTTGCTAGGAATTTAGCTCGACCTCTCAAAGACGCAACAAAATTATAATTTCTCTAAGCATAATCATAAAGAAATCCAATTCAGTCATCGGTGACAAATTCATATTGAAATAGTGCAAAGATTGTTAAGGCAATACTTTCTTATCTGCTTTGCACGGGAGATTGATCCATTCTTACAATGCACACTCCTGGGAAGTTAATCAAGCTGTTTATAATACGATATTAGCTTCAGATTTTACCTTTGGAGGTTAGTAGCTTATCATCAATTGAAGGAGGCACACATGATTTAAGATAGTTGAGGCATAGACTTAAAATGCCTAAGCAGTCTACGGAGTTATGCAACTTCAAGCTTCTAATTACCTAAGCAGTAGATTGGTATATAAAGAATTAGTCAAAAATTATTGGTAGAATGAGCTCCGAACTATAAGCAACAACTTCATTGTATCTTCGATCAGGTGCAGAACCTAAAGGACTAGCTTTCTATGACGATGAGTTAGCATAGAAAATGAGCCAAGATTGACCTATGCTCAAAATGCAAAAAGATTAGCCATTGGAAGAAGCAAGCTCGCTACAAGTCTAGATGTCTCACTCCTTCAGATTTATAAATACTAAAAACAATATATAATTCAAATCAAGAACTCAGAAGATGGAAGTGTTGGCAATGGTTAAACTCGAATGACCATTTCACATCACCACAACTTCATCAAAAGAAGGGATAAGAAGATAAAAAAAAAGAAAGGGGATGCATCTAAGTTTTAAAGAAAGTTCTGTTATTGATATAGCAGTTCCCAAGGTTAGAATTTAGAGTAAATAGTAAGACAGCTGGGCAACCAAAATGAATCATCGAGCATCCAAGCATTGAGGCTTAGAAGTAGTTCGACACCCAAATCAGATATATTGACGAAAAGAAGCTGGACGTCTATATATTTTCCTTTAAATTCACAAAGTTAGACCACATGACCTCATACTGAGATTAAAGAATGCGAGTATTCGATGAATGGTTCTCAAAACTAAAACTGAGTATCAAGTGAACATCAAATATCAAATATCAGACATTGACTTCTTGAGATTTCAAGCGTCAAGCATGAAGCATGGAGCTTCTAAGCACTGAGCTTTTGAGCACTAACACTCATATATTTGAGCTGACCGAGCACTAAAGCACTATCGAAGTTAGGGAATAATCAGAAATTTTGGACTAAAATCATTTTCTTCATTATTGAGCCTTGAAATTCCATACGTCAAAACTTCAAATGAGCAAACATCTGCTTTGTGAATATCCATCAAGCTCTGTGTGACGAAGTTTCAAAGCATTAGACCATTGTGCATCCGAGTCAGAGCATTAAAGAATTTGAGTCAGAGCATCAAAGAATGTAAATAAGTTTTCGCTAAACATCAAAGTCTGATATTTAAGCATCAATTGAGCATCGAGCTTCTAACATTGGGCATCCAATAAGCACCCTTCATAAGCACTCAGACTCTGAACATCAAACAATAAAATTCCAAGACAATCGATCACCCCAGCTCATTATTCTCTAGCTTATGGGAGTCTCAGAGCACACTATCTTGGAGCCGTAACCTCACCATCATATTTCTGAGTTAAAAAATATCCGGACATGAAAGCACTGTAAGAAAAATAAAAGCTGAGAGTCCACGCCCACTAAAGTACACATTGAAGAAGCCTTGAGCTCCGAGCATTGAGCTTCGAATTTACTAAGTCATCCAAGCATTGAAGAATTAGAAAACTTGAATCTAGTTCCTAGTTTAGACTTTATTTGGAACAAAGTGCCAAACATTAAAACTTTGGATTTTCGAGCATCAACCTCAATCTAGCATCCATTACCAAACACTGACTTTCTAGGCATTCAGACTCCCAGCAACGAGTAATAAATCCTATTATTAATCTCAGAGTAGTATATTTTCATGAAACTGGATATACACAAAATGTCAATGAATTGGATACACACAAACTAAGGCAGCATCTTTAAAGAGAAGGTCATTTAAGGAACAATTGAAGCAAACAATGAACATAAATATTCATGAATTCGAAGGTGAGACAACAGTACATAAAGAGATAAGTTTCTCTAGTTTCTCTTTATATTATTTAATTTATTTATTTTTGTATCTTGTTTATTCTTATATAAATATTTATAGCTTATCACACAAACACGCTTACACATCTACACATAGATGTTTGTCCATATACATATGATTATTCTTCGTGCAAAACATACATCAATTACATTTGATATATTTATTATATGATGATTGACCATTAAATAGAGATCAATTAAATGATCCCAAACCATTGTTCTTTTATCTATCGTTACAAATGAAGATGCTACTTAAGCACCACTTAGTCCAAACAATCAGACATTTTGATCACCTCACTCAGTATCAACATGCAAAAATTATCAAATGACATTCGACACACTATTGAGCAGTCATCATTATAACAACCAAAACATCTCCTCTTCTGACACATAAACAAATGTGACGGTTATGCAATTCAAAGTTCAAAAAAGGCATTAAAATGAAATAGTAGTTATCAACCCCGTGCACATCACTGCCAACTGTCCCTCTGCACTAAGCATCTAAAGCTCCACCATCAATGTCCAGTAACTAAAAATTGGCACCCTCAGGTTGCTTCTATAGTACTGAGGTTCAGCACTCGGGCCGCACTTTTTATGCACCGAGACTATACGGCATTTGGTCCGCGCTTCTAATACACCAATAATAAGTCCAGTGACTAAAGTTGACACCCTTAGGTCACTTCTATAGTACTGAGGTTCCGAGCATGTAAGCCTTGTGTCCTTGCACCAAGTATCTAAGTCTTAAACATCTAAGTCTAATGACTGAAGCTGACACCCTCAGGTCGCTTCTATAGTACTAAGGTTCGACACTTGGGTTGTACTTTTAATGCACCAAGCATGAAAACTTTAATGATGACTAGTTCTGTCATGTTGTCTCCATATTGGTGGGTTAATCCATTACATATCCTTTTTTATTGCAGGTTTTGTGCACTTAAGTCCAACTGGCACTTCAATGATGTTCTTATACGATGATTTTGAGACTCAGTACTGAGCTTTATCTTTTCCTGTGACTGAAGTTGGCCACCTCATCTCACCCTTCCATATTAAATGCAATGATTCAAGCAATCTCTCTCTAGACAGAAGAGTGACATTTCCATCACCTTATATACCCGGATACATTAGACATAAATATCTAAATAAACTTTCAGGGGGGGGGGGATTCTTGATATCCCATATCAGTATCCTATTCTAATAAGGGTTATATTCCATAGAAGAGAAGGATTATTTGAATAAAAAGAAAGCTTAATAAGGAAGTCTATTTCAATTAGGAAGATTACTCTACAAAGGAAGTCTCTTTCTCTCCTGAATAAGGCAATCCTACAAGACTAAGGAATCATATTGCTAAGAGATTTGAACAATACCTTTTCTTATAAATACATCTCTTGACATCTCATGTTAGACATTCTCATTCTCATATTTACTCATCTCCCCATTCTCATCATATAGCATCACCATGACATCATTCCATTACCACATCATCCAAATAGTCACTATTTATTCTCTATTCTATTATACTTATTCATTTTATTATATTTTTTCCTCATATCATTACTGACTTAAGTTTTAAAGTGTTTATGGAGAAAACTCCGCCCCTTTACTCGTTCTCCTCGTCAATGTAGGTTCCACAAACAAATTATCAATTTGGAGATATCAATTACTGTTGTGTTTTTTCTTCTTATTTGAATTTTTCTCTCATCCATTATCTATTATAAATATAGAAAGAAAGTAGTTTACTTTTTATTATATATATTGAGATAATATGTAAGTCAATTTTTATGCCAACAACAATTATGTAAAAATTCTTCCATGAGTTTCAATTATTTTGAAATTTGAGTAAAATAAATTTTATAAGGAGGATAATCTTTGTATGATATATATATTTTTATACATAAAATTCATATTTTAAATTTTACTTAAAAAAAAAAGGCTTTTCGAGGACTTAAATCAACCAATACTATTAATTTCTGCCATGCTTTCGTAACTTAAACAAATTAGGAGAAAAATGACCAATCTACCGAGAAAAAATGACATAAAATGAGAGGATGTCGCAATGTTTAGAGATGCACAAAAAAATTGTACCCTTTAAGTAGGTGTGTTGAAATGGGCAAAGACACAAAACATAATTTACGTAGTATATAAAATCAGTTAATTAAAATTGAGATTAAATAGTTTCATGTTAACTCTTCAGTGACACGGTTTAATAAAATTTTGTTGCAAGTTAGCATGTGAATCTGTTTAATTATATGTACGTGTTGTATTGAGTTGTATAAACTCGACACAATACAACATTACCTATTAAAAATTCATATAATTTATTATACTTTTAAATAGTAAATTGGACATTTATTGCAAGTTTTTTTGTAAAATTAATATTTTTATAACTGTATTATACAAATTGTTAAATTATAAATATTATTGTAATTTTTTTTTTATGTATGTTTATATACTATAAATGTTATACATTTTAAATGGCTTATAATGAATTTTATATTCTGCATAATTCATTTAAACATGAATTTTTTTAGAAATATATAAAAATGGAAAATATTGTCAAAAACATGGTGGAATAAAATTTTGTTTCAAAACTAACTATGAAAGGAAACTTTTTTGTCAAAAATACGGTATTTCATTCTTCTTCTTCTCCTTTTCTTTCCTTTTTTTTTATCTGTAAATCTTTTTTTTTCTCGTCTCTTTTCATTTTTTACTTTAAATTATATTGTCTTATTTCTTCTTCTTCTCCTTCTCTCATTTTCTTTTTTTTTCCCCTTTATTTGCAAATTTTTTGTTTTCTTGATTTTTAATCATATTGTCTCAATAACTCTACTTTTTTTTTTTTTCAATTTCATTAGTATAATAAAGTGAAGTATGCACATATTTACATATTATTATATTTTTCTTGACCGTTAACTGAGTTACAAGGATTCATATTTTTTTAGTTGCTTGCCTTCTTTTTCTTTTTTTTTCCTTCCAAAAAAAGCTTTTGTAGACAGTAAGTTGCACACAGTTGAACATTATTATTTTTCAACCATAAAAACAACTAAAAACAACTTGATAAAACTGAAAATAACAAACCAAAACAATAAAAAAAATAACTTCATAAAACTGAAAATGAACCAAACAAAACAACTAAATGCAACTATAAAAAAACCAGAAAAACAATTTCATAAAATTGAAAATAAACCAATTAAAACAATCACCATAATAACAAGAAAAACAAACTCATAAAATTGAAAATGAAATGACAAAAAATAACCTCTAAAATAACAAAAAAAACAACTAGAAATAATAAAAAAAACACTACAAAATAACTTCATAAATTATAAAATTGAGGCTGCAAAAGTCAAAAACAACGACAAAAACAAAAACAAAAATAAAAATATTGTCTAAGTGCAAAGAAAAAAAAAATAAAAAATGAAAAAATAAATAAAAATAAAAAATAAAAAATAAAAAAGAATGAAAATAAGGAGTCTTGTTGGCTTTTGAAAGAATCACATAAACTTGAAAAGAAAAACTGCACGCATAAAAAGGAAAATTAACAGCATATTTAAAAAAGTTTTGATTAAATGTGGTGTAGGATGTAATTTATTCTTTAAAATAATAGTTATAAGTACATATTGTATTTAATTTTTATGATGCATAAAGATTAAGATTAATAAATAGATCGTATTTGCATTAACTCGACCAATTAACCTATTTTAACACCCCGTTCTGGAAAGGAAAATACTTGGCGACTAGCAATAGGAGACACAAACATGATAGGCGTGGGCGGCTTTGCATTGGAATGCACATGAAAATGCAGATCACATAATTGATATCTCATCTCCGTACCATAATCGGTCTTTTCTATCTTTCTTCTATTTCAATATTTTGTCCCAGATTGGCCCCCCTCCTTTTTTTCTCTCTTAACTGTCACCATTTGAATATAAATTCTTTCCATGATTAGTTAATGAGATTATTTTTCTTGGCCACCCCACCGTCCATAATTTTCCATGTTAATGCCAAGTCCAATGGTCTTATATGCAGCTGCGTGTCATTTTAGTAAATAAAATATTAATGAAAGTTGAATTTTTCATTTTAATTTCAAGTACAATTAACGGTTTGGTTTATTTGCAGCCGTGTATTTATCTGGTAACATTTTAGTAAATAAAATATTGATACAATTTGAATTTAAATATTTACCATTGTTTAAATAGTTTAAAGATAATTTGCTATTATGAATTGTTAAATGTCAAAATTTTTCTAGTAACACTAACAATCATGAGAAGGATAATAAAACAATTAATAACAACATAGTAAATTCTTAAATAACATTGCACTGCTCAGAAAACATGCGGGTTTCAAACGACTAAATATGCATAAAATTCATTATTTTACAAGAAATCAAGAGTACTTGGACATAAAATGATAGTGATTCGAGGGGTTATTTTTGTTCTACAAATAAAATAATTTTAAATCTATATTAAGGTTCCTTCTTGCTTGTACGGAAGGGAGACATATATAGTAATTTGTAACACGTTTTGTAATGATAATTATGTGAATTCATATTAAGAAAGGACAATTCAATATCATACAAGATTATAGCTAGCTTCAATCAAAATAGGTAAACCTTCTCAATTCATGTGAATCTCACCGTAACAAATTATGCTGACCATGATTACATACTTGAAATTATTTTATCAACTAATTTGTTAGTCATAAATTTACGCTTTAAATTTCAATATAACAAATTATAATATCAAATATTAACATCATTGTGCATATGTTTTGGATACAAAACAACAATGTCTCAATTATCGGTGTCTAAAATTTATTAAATTTTAACTAAAATGATTCAATTTGGATAAAAATATGAGGACTGCAAATTCTCCTAGTAACATATATATCACGCTTTAATTGTTTATTATTATTTAATTCTTTGTATAATATTTATTTTTAACAACTAATACATATAATTAAATTTTCAATACCATAAGGGAGAGAAAATAGAAAATAGGGTTGAAACTTTATTCTTCTCATATTGATGTCCATATTTTTTATCACTTGAACTACTCATTGAGACTTTGTATAATATTGTTGTATTGATGAAACTCGCCTACTTGAATTCTTAATTATTATTTTTCAGTAAATGTTTGGCTGCTAAGATATATATATATATATATATATATATGGGCCCTACACATTTACAGAAGGTGTAGTGTATCATGTCTAGTTGTATTTTCAGATTACTTGTAGATTAAGATCAAAAAAATATTTTACCACACAAGTTCTTCTCAAACATAAACCACATCTTTTGAGCATTTTGTTGTGAAGAATGTTATTTAATTATAGTTCATATCATTTTTTTGTTATTTAATTTATTGAAATATATTCTTAAAAACATATTATTTATTTATAAAATATTATATGCCAATTATAGAATAGCAAATCCCATAGAAATTTTTTATGGGAATAATAGACACTAGAATAAAGAGAGAATAAGTCATTCATATTCACCGATTTATTTTTTTATTTGTTGAATTAATTTATTTAAAATTTCTTTTAACGTATATTTATGTTGAAATAATTTAATTCTAATAAAATAACATGAATTATTTAATACCAATTAAAATATATATTAAAAATGAATATATTTTAATTATATTTTCAAAATTATGTGACAATAAAAAACTAAACTTATATTTCTTTTAAAATGTAGATAGTAATTCATTGGGAATTAAAGTTTTCTTTGTTATTTAAAATAATGTTACTGAAATTTTGTTAGGGAAAAGTTTACTAATTTTAATTAATCTATTTTGATTTAGATAGAAGTATGAAAATGATAAAGGTTATTCAGACTATAACTGTAATTAACTTTCTGAATAAAAGCTTAATTAATTAACTTTGCTCGTCTTTTTTTATTGCAAAAGTGCTGAAGAAATTCTTGATCGTTGACTTTCTGAGACACAAGCTTCACATTACTGAGGCCAGGGCCTAGACCTTGAAGTTTGATTTTAAGTGTTTAACGGGCCCAGAGTTATTCAGAAAAGTAATTTTATTTTTTCATAAATCTGAAAGAAATAATTTAGTTTTTCAAAATGGCTGTAGTGGAGGAATAATTAATGGAGTTGACTTAAGAGTGATATTGTTGACTAATCATTGTGTGGCTGGAAAATGCAAATTAGAGACAGAAGAGATGGGTAGTGGTGATGATGATGATTACATTGCATACTTGAAATTATTTTATTCAATGAATTAATTTACTGTTATCAAATGAAACAGCAATCTTAGCCTGTGAGCAGAAACTTCCAAGGTTTGATGATTGAGGGAGCTACAGTAAATAGACCAGCTTCACCAGCAGTGGCTCGCAATGTTGTTGGCTCTTCGTGCAATAATTAAGGCAATTTTTGAATTTGACGCAAAGCTCTTATTAATAGATTGTATCATGGGAGACTGATGATGTTATTAAGGATATTAAACTTCTTGCATATGGTGCGGATTAATGTAGTTACTGTGATGTATGTTAGGTGAATTATGACATGTCATGTCTGGGACGTCATCAGTATATTCTTCAATTGATATTAGACAATTCATATCATTTTATTTAAATCAATTAATTTAGATAAATATACATATTAAACAAAAAATTGATAGTAAATTAACTATCATTTAGAAAATTAGCTATAGTTTGAGATGAATGAAAAACAGAAAAATATATAATTTGGACGTATTACTATGCTCTAACATTGAATTTATAATATATATTAGTTATTATAATCACTACTTTATTTAATGGTAGAATATAATATAGTCTAAAAATAATTTATTTATAATGAATGTATTATAATTAATTATTAAATAAATAATATACGTGAGTATTTTATATTTAAATAATGAACATTATTTTTAATAAAATAATATAAATTATGTTATATTTATATTATGTTGCATCAAAAGATTGTTAAGATACTTTAAATATAATATATACTATATACAACTAATTAATGGTGGGACATGATACTAAAAATCTTATGCATATATATCTTGTCGCATATTAACTTCCCGCATGATCATGTCCTTTTGGAGTTGAGATCATTTTTCCTATATTTTGGCGTTCAAGTGTAAATTCATTGCATGTTGAAATAGTTAGAAGCTCAAATGCAAAGAATCTTCCCGCCAAAAAAAATGCAAAAAATCTTATTCTTTCCTTTAATATAAAGAAAGTAAAATGTTTGATGTCGCAACTCGATGCGAATAATGATGTTATGAAGTGTAAATTTATATTTATATTTTTTAATTGTATTATTAAAAAAATAAAAAATTATTTACATACTATAGGTGTTTAAATTATTATATGATAAATTTATCTCAGTACATTTTAAATTTTATATTATAAAAAAATAAAAAAATTAAAATTTCAAAAAAAAATTTAAAAAAATTAAATATTAATTAACATTGAAGGTAATATTAAAAATTTTTCAACTTTTTTATATCTTTGCGGATTATGATATTGTATCTCGCAATAAGTATCAGCGTCCTTGAAGAAATTACTATATTAGCTTTTAGATATGACTACTGAAAAAGGGCTTTATGAATTAGCCTTTTCTTCAAATACTATACATAAGTTGAATTAACAACAGTTATGCATTGTATTAGTAACACATATTTCTTGATTGAAGAATAATGGGTGTGAATTGCATGTCTAAAAAAAGGTAGGTGTGAAAGTATGATAACGTATGGTCATCATATGAGATGTTCATCTCTTAATTACAACTCAAATCTAGTCTTATTTTTGTTACATTTTTACAGGATATTTGACAAAGAAAAATAAATAAATAAAAAAAAAAAGCAAAACCAATTAAAATGAAAAATAAAAAAAGGTACAAGTCCGAAAAAGAAAAATACACATAGAATTTTCTTTTAAAGTGTTAAAATGGATCATTTAATTTTTTTAGGAAAGGTAGCAGTAATATATCAACAAACTAAAAAAAAACAAAAAAATTAATTACATGCTCATGTTTTATAGGGATTTTGTGGCTGCAAGCAAACTTACAAGCATGAAAATAACAAAAAAGAATCATAATTTACATTTCAGTTGTTTTTTACGTATTGGTGCATTATGTAGAATTGGTATCAATTGGTTGACATCGTTGTATCATATTTGGCGTCGGAGCGAGACTCTTTTTGAGCATGTGTATTATCACACTTCTATTGGTGAACCACTAACGTGGTTAATAAAAAAGATAAAGGAAAAACCGGTTAAAATCGTATTAAAAAATATAGAAGAGGACCAATAATGTTATATGATACTCCAAAATTAGTTCAGTTGTATAATCTGCACGCATAAGAACAGATATGTCAACTCATATAGTTTTCTCCGTAAACACTCTAATACTTCAATCAAAATTTATATAATAAGTATGTAAACAATATATGGAATGAATAAATATGAGAGAATACAAGAGGTTTATATAGAGAGATATATAGCTCAAATTTGATTGAATTTGAACTTCTATTATTAATAATTTTTGTCCTTATAACACTAGTTTTTGTCATTGAAACTAAACTATATTACATTTCTCTTTATAATACTAGGACTTGAACTATAAATGTGATTTAAACGAGAACGATTGTTTGCCAAATAATTTCAATAGTTATTGGTTAATTTTATTTCTTTTTATTATCAAGCTGCATTTCACTCTAAAGTTATTTAGGTAATTTTGACAATTTGTAATTATAAACATGTTTATTTATTTGTTTTTCCAATACTAACATTCTACTTTGTTTATAATGTATCCTAAATTTTCATTATGTAATTCAATAAAGGAAAATGATTTTTCTCAAAACTTGTGACAGTAACAATGCTGTTGCAAGTTTCGAAATTATCAAAAAATTTTCTCTTCAAATGTAGATAACTTTTCTGTATTGGAGATAAAATAAAAATAATATTTTTTTTACGAGTAGTGACAATATTATAGCTGTTGCTATCCACGACAGCTATCGTTGTCTTTCAATAAAAGAATGAAATGGCTTAGCAACAACTTCTCTTAATATTATATTGAAGTTGAGGATATTGTATCTTAACTTTTTCGAAATTCTGACATTATTTTCAATTTGCAACAATCCATCTCCTTTACAAGCCATTCCTGAAAATAGATCCCTCTTTTGTAGTAGTATTCTTTTATGTTGATTACACTTTGTGATGGGATTCTTCTTTACCCTTGAGGTATAAGATACATAGGAATATTTGGAATAATAAGATCATTTAATTTAATTGGCCACTGAAACTCATCATTCGAAAAGTTAAAAGTTGGAGTATCTCTCTTCTAAGAGCAACTCCAATCCACGCCAAAATTTAGCATAGGAAAGATGTATATAGTGACCTTTTTTGCAGGCATCCACTCAACTGCAAGAAAAATAAAGTTGATGACTACCTTATCAGGAAACCCAGTATATATTGACCTCAAAATCTTATGATCTGTCTCTCAAATTTACCCGGCACTGAAGATTCCAAGTTGCCGAAGTCAATTATTTATTAATTTTTTAACAGAAGATAGAAGATTTCGTTCATTCAAAAGATAGTACAACAACGATGGGATTGGGATTTTTATTCTTGTCAATGAGATTATTTTTCTAGACCAACCGAACTCGTTCAATTGCTACTCCTCCCTTGCTTTCCCCTTGCTTCATTAAGTGTGACCGAATCCTAATCACCGGCTCGGATAATTTTGAAAATTCCTGAAATTTTAATTTCCTTGGACTATTTTACATTACTCTGACTTCAAAAAGGATATTTTTTCTGCACACTTTTTAGTTTATCATTAAATAAAAATTGTTAAATACTATGATAAACTAATTAATATATATACTAAAACGAATGATGGGGCGTGATAATATATCTTGTCTTATTGGATTTTGGTTTAATTTCCTACACTATGTGGTGTTCATGTGCAAATTCATTGCTTTGACAAAAAAAAAAAAGTGCAAATTCATTGCATGCTGAAATAGTTACAAATGCAAAGATTCTTGTTCATTCTTTTAAATAAAATAAACAAAATTACAACAAAGTCAACCGTGGATCACCATTGAGAAGGGCTTTAGGAATTAATTTTTTCTCCAAACACTATTTATACATTGAATTAACAGCAGTTATACATTGTACTACTAGCCCATTATATTTCTTGATTGAAGAATAATAGGCGTGAATTGCTTACTAAATCAATGTGGAAATGACAACCGAGTTTAACATATAGCCAATCATATGAAATATTGATTTCTTAAATTACAATTCAATTCGTCAAATATATAGTTTTATTGTTATATTGTTTTACACTATATTTGAAAAAGAAAAATTTATAATAATAATAATAATAAAAGCAAACTCGAATAAAAATGTAAACAATCCAGAAAATATAAAAGTCAGAACAAGAAAAATGCATCTATAGGATTGTCTAGTGTGGAAACAAGCCTAGATTTTCAAAAAAAAAAAAAAAAAAAAAAATCTTAGAAAACTAAAAATTGGAGTTTTTTATTTAGTTGTTAAAATTTTTTCATCTACAGAATTTTATGCTAACATTTAGAAATCAATGTGAAGTACTTTTCTAATTTTCTTTGATAATGCAATTCAGTGCACGTGTAGCGCTTTTCCAAATGGCCAAATGCTCTTTTTCACATTTGAATTTTATCTTTTTATTCTATTACACCTCCTAAACTTTTAAATTTATCTATTTACACATTTTAATTTTAATTTTATACCTATATCACTCATAATTTAACATTTTAATTTTTTTTATTAAACATATACATTGCCAACGTAGATAAACAATTGAAATCAAACAAATTCATACACGTTTATCACTATATCACCATGGGTGATATAGGTATAAAATAGAAGTTGAAATGTGCAATAGATAATTTTTTAAAAGTTGATGGGTGTAATAGACCAAAATAGTAAAGTTTAAGGGTGAAAAAGAGCTTTTAGCTTACTGTATTATGTCTATGTTGACATGATATTTTACACATTAACACACGTTCTGTACATATAGTTTAATACTCTAAATCATAAGTGATATAGATATAAAATAGAAGTTAGGATGTGCAATAGATTAATTTGAAAATTGAGGAATGTGATAGATCAAAAGAGTGAAATTCAGAGAAGTATTTGGCCTTTTCCAAATGGGTTCTAAACATTATAGGTAGTACACCATTCGGATCATATCTTTGCAATACCATGCATGACCTGGTACAACTTGGATTTGTTATTTTTTAATGGTGATGCATCTTTTTAAACTAAATAAAAAAAATCTTAGTAAATAATATTTGCATAATATATTAACGTGTCAAATTATATTGAGAAAAAAAAAAACTGTTGCACCACTAATAACTCTGAATTGATATTTTATTTGTGAAACCTGCATTGATGAGGAAAACGAGTAAAAGGGCAGGATTTCTCCTATAAATACTTTGAAGTTTAAGTCAGTAATGGTATAAGGAAAAATATAATAAAATGAACAAACGTAATAAAATAGAGAA
This sequence comes from Mallotus nudiflorus, assembly GCA_947683625.1. Lineage (NCBI taxonomy): Eukaryota > Viridiplantae > Streptophyta > Magnoliopsida > Malpighiales > Euphorbiaceae > Mallotus > Mallotus nudiflorus. The sequence goes on along the minus strand of CANTUR010000136.1, from coordinate 19,151 downwards.
TAAAGAGTGATTGATTATATGATGAGGTGATAGAATGATGGAATAATGTCTTGGTGATGTTGTATGATGAGAATAAGAATGTGAGAATAGAATAAATGATATGAGATGTTATGAAATGTATTTATAGGAGAATGTATTGCTAAAACCTAATAGGAATATGATTCCTTAATCTTGTAGGATTGCCTTGTTTATGAGAGAATAAGACTTCCTTTGTAGAGTAATCTTCCTAATTAAAATAGACTTCCTTGTTAAGCCTTCTTTTTATTAAAGTAATCCTCCTCTTTAGGGGAATGTAACCCTTATTAGAATAGGATATTGATATGGGATATCAAGAGTCCCCCCTGAAAGTCTGTTCGGATATTTGTTTACGATGTATCTGAGTCTATAAGGTAATGGAAATGTCATTCTTCTGTTAAAAGAGAGACTGCTTCAATCACTGCGTTTGATATGAAAGGGTGAGCTGAGGTGGCCAGCCTCAGTCATAGTTAAAAATAAAGCTCGGTACCGAGTCTTGAAATCATTGTATAAGAACATCGTTGAAGTGCTAGCTGGACTTGAGTGCATAAAACTTACAATAAAAATGCTTTGGGGTAAAAGATTAACTAGTCAGTATGGAGACAACATGATGGAACCAGTTACCACTGGAGTTTTGATGCTTGGTGCATTAAAAGCCCGATCGGAGTGCTAAACCTCAGTACTATAAAAGCGACTTGAGGGTGCCAGTTCCAAATACTGATCTTAGATGCTCGAGGCTTAAATGCTTAGTGCAAGGGTACGAGGCTTATATGCTTAGAACCTCAGTATTATAGAAGCGACATGAGGGTGTCAGCTTCAGTCACTAGACTTAGATGCTCGGTCTAAGGATGCAAGGCTTACATGCTCGAAACCTCAGTATTGTAGAAGCGACCTAAGGGTGCCAACTTTAGTCACTAGACTTATTTTTGATGCATTAGAAGCGCGGCCTAAGTGCCGTATAGTCTCGGTGCATTAAAAGCATGGCCTGAATGCTAAACCTCAGTACTATTAAAGCAACATGAGGGTGCCAATATTCAGTTACTGGACATTGATACTGGAGCTTTAAATGTTCAACGTGGAGGGACAACTTGTAGCAATATGTATAAGGTTGATAATTGCTATGTTGTTTCGATGCCTTTTTTAAAATTTGAATCGCATAACCGTTACGTTTGTTCATACGTTAGAAGAGGAGACGTTTCGGCTACCATAATGATGAGTACTCGATAGTTTGTCGGATGTCATTTAATAATTTCTGCATGTTGATGCTGAGTGAGATGATCAGAATGTCTGACCACTTGGACCGATTGGTGCTTAAAGTAGTGTTTTCAGTAAATACATTTTCCTTATATGTAGTGATAGATAAAAGAACAATAGTTTTAGGATCATTTAATTGATCTTTGTTTAATGATTAGTCCTCATATGATAAATATATCAAATGTAATTGATGCCTATTTTGCACAAATAATAATCATGTATATATGGACGAACATTTATGTATAAATGTGTAAGCATGCTTGTGTGACAAGTTATAAATATTTATATAAGAATGAACAAGATGCGAAAATAATAAATTAAATAGCATTAAGAGAAATTAGAGATACTTATCTCCTGATGTACTGTTGTCCCGCCTTCAAATTCATGAATATTTATGTTCGTTATTTGCTTCAATTGTTGCTTGAATGACTTTGTCTTTGAAGATGCTACCTAAGTTTGTGTGTATCCAATTCATTGGCATTTTGTGTATATCCAGCTTCATAAAAATATACTGCTCTGAGATTAACAATAGGATTTATTGCTCGTTACTGGGAGTCTAAATGCTTATAAAGTCGGTGTTTGGTAGTGGATGCTAGTTTGAGGTCGATGCTTGAATATCTAAAGTTTTGATGTTTGATGCTTTGTTCTAAATAAAGTATTGACTAGGAACCAGATTCAGGTTTTCTAATTCTTCAATGCTCAGATGACTTAGTAATTCGAAGCTCGATGCTCAGAGCTCAGGGCTTCTTCAATATGTACATTAGTGGGCACAAACTCTTAGCTTTTATCTTTCTTACAATACTTTCATATCCAAAATTTTTTTAACTTAGACTCTTAGCTTTTATCTTTCTTATAATGCTTTCATATCAGAAAATTTTTTAACTTAGAAATTTGATGGTGAGGTTACGACTCCAAGATAGTGTGCTTTGAGACTCCCATAAGTTAGAGAATAATAAGTTGGGGTGATCGATTGTCTTGGAATTTTGTTATTCGATGCTCAAAGTTTGAGTGCTTATGAAGGGTGCTTGTTGGATGCCCAATGTCTGAAGCTCGATGCTTGGTTGATGCTCGGATATCAGACTTTGATGTTCAGTGAAAACTTATTTATGTTCTTTGATGCTTAGACTTAGATTCTTTGATGCTCAGACTCGGATGCTTGATAGTCTTGTGCTTTGAAACTTCATCACTCAAAGCTTGATGGATGCTCACAAAGCAAATGTTTGGTATCCTCGTTTAAAGTTTTGACGTATGAAATTTCAAGGCTTAGTAATGAAGAAAATGATTTCAAACCAGCATTTCTGATTATTCCCCAGTTTCGATGGTGCTTAGTGCTCGGTCAGCTAAAATATTTGAGTGTTAGTGCTCAGAAGCTCCATGCTCAACGCTTGAAATCTCAAGAAGTCAATGTCTGGTATTTTATGTTTGATGTTCACTTGATATTCGATTTTAGTTTTGAGAACCATTCATTGAATACTCACATTCTTCAATCTCGGTATGAGGTCATATGGTCCAACTTTATGAATTTAGAGGAAAATATATAAACGTCCAGCTTCTTTTCATCACTATATCTGATCCGGGTGTTGAACTACTTCTAAGCCTCAATGCTAGGATGCTTGGTGATTTGTTTTGGTTGCACAACTATCTTACTATTTACTCTGAATTCTAACCTTAGAAATTACTGCATCAATAGCGGAACTTTCTTTAAAACTCATATGCATCCCCTTTTTTTTTTCTTCTTATCCCCCCTTCTGATGAAGTTGTGGTGATGTGAAATGGTTATTTGAGCTTGACCATTGCCAAAACTTCCATCTTCTGAGTTCTTGATTTGAATTATATGTTATTTTTAGTATTTATAAATCTGAATAGAGTGGGACTTCTGGACTGGTAGTGAGCTTGCTTCTTCTAATGGCCAATCTTTTTGCATTTTGAGCAGAGGTCAATCTTGGCTCTTTTTCCATGCTAACTCATCATCATAAAAGGCTAATACTATAACAAGTTAGTCGATAAGAATTCCATTGCAACATTATTAAACCTTTCATGCCTCGTGACTTTATCATCTAACCACATAACTTTATAATAAATTTTTGTTAAGGCATGATCCCGTTGAGGGTACAATGAGTTTTTGAGGTATATAATCACGGGACTATTTAATCAAGTATTTGAATAAGACAAATATAAATATGGAAACTTATCTGCTAATACAAGGGAACTTAAAGCTCATCAATATCATGATCGTAGATGGACAGATCTTAAATGCCATGCTTTTGCATTTGCACCTGATCGAAGATATAATAAAGTTATTGCTTATAGTTCAGAGCTCATTCTATCAATAATTTTTGAGCAATTATTTATACACTAATCTACTGCTCAGGTAATTAGAAGCTTGAAGCTACATAACTCCGTCAACTACTTAGGCACTTTAACTATCTCAAATCATGTGTACCTCCTTTAATTGATGATAAGCTACTAACCCTCAGAGGTAAAGTCTAAAGCCAAGATCATATTATAAATAGTATGATAAACTTTTGAGGAATGTGCATTATAAGAATGGATCAATCTCCCATGCAAAGTAAATAAAAAAGTATTGCCCTAACGATCTTTGCACTATTTCAATTTGAATTTGTCATTGATGACTGAATTGGATTTATTTATGATTATGCTTAGAGAAATTATGATTTGGTTGCGTCTTTGAGTGGTTGAGCTAAATTCTTAGCAAGCAAAGATAATTCATAATTGAATTTGATATTTTCCACAGACGGTGCCACTTGATAACTCTAAATTAATACTTTGCTTATGGAACTTGCATTGACGAGGAGAACGAGTAAAGGGGCGGGATTTCCTCTATAAACACTTCGAAGCTTAAGTCAATAATGGTATAAGGAAAAATATAATAAAGCGAATAGACATAATAAAATACAGAATAAAGAGTGATTGTTTGTATGATGAGGTGATGGAATGATGAAATAATGTCTTGGTAATATTGTATGATGAGAATAGGGGGATGAGAATGAGAATATGAAAATAGAATGAATGACATAAGATGTATTTATAGGAGAAGGTATTGCTCAAACCTCTTAGAAATATGATTCCTAAGTCTTATAGGATTGCTTTGTTTAGGAGAGAAGGAGACTTCCTTTATAGAGTAATCTTCTTAATTGAATTAGACTTCCTTATTAAGCTTTTTTCTTATTCAAGTAATATTTCTCTTTAGAGGAATGTAACCCTTATTAGAATAGGATACTGATATGGGATATTAAGTGCTTTTACCCATTCTCCTTGTCAATGCAGGTTCCATAAGCAAAGTATCAATTCAGAGTTATCAAGTGGCGTTGTCTGTGGGAAAAATCAAATTCAATTTCGAATTATCTTTGCTTGCTAGGAATTTTTCTCGACCTCTCAAAGACGTAACCAAATCATAATTTCTCTAAGCATAATCATAAAGAAATCTAATTTAGTCATCAGTGACAAATTCTTATTGAAATAGTATAAAGATCATCAAGGCAATACTTTCTAATCTACTTTGCATGGGACATTGATCCATTCTTACAATGCACATTCCTCGGAAGTTCGTTATACTGTTTATAATATGATCTTGGCTTCAAACTTTACCTCTGAGGGTTAGTAGCTTATCATCAATTGAAGGAGGCACACATGATTTGAGATAGTTGAAGCAGTGACTTAAAGTGCCCAAGCAGTCTACGAAGTTGTGTAGCTTTAAGCTTTTAATTACCTGAGCAGTAGATTGGTATATAAAGAATTGCTCAAAAATTATTAGTAGAATGAGCTCCGAACTATATGCAATAACTTCATTGTATCTTTGATTAGGTGCAAAACACAAAGGCATGGCATTCAAGATCTGTTCATCTACGATCATGATATTGATAAGCTTTAAGATCCCTTACATTAGTAGATAAGTTTCTATATTTATATTTGTCTTATTCAAATACTTGATTAAACAGTCCTATGATTCTATATCTCACAAACTCATTGTACCCTTAATGGGATTATGCTTTAAGAAAAATTTATTATAAAGTTATGTGGTTAGATGATCAAGTCACAAGGTATGAAAGGTTTAATAATGTTGCAATGGAATTTTTATTGACTGACTTACTACGAGATTAGCCTTCTATGACGATGAGTTAGCATGGAAAAGAAGCCAAGATTGACATCTTCTCAAAATGCAAAAAGATTGGCCATTGGAAGAAGCAAGCTCGCTACCAGTCCAAATGTCCCACTCTAGTCAGATTTACAAATTCTAAAAATAAGATATAATTCAAATCAAGAACTCAGAAGATGGAAGTTTTGGCAATGGTCAAACTTGAATGACCATTTCATATCACCACAGCTTCATCAGAAGGGGGGATAAGAAGATAAAAAAAAGGGGATCCATCTGAGTTTTAAAGAAAGTTCTGCTATTAATGCAGCAATTTCTAAGGTTAGAATTTAGAGCAAATAGTAAGACAGTTGGGTAACCAAAACGAATCACCGAGCATCCGAGCATTGAGGTTTGGAAGTAGTTCGACACCCGGATCAAACCTAGTGACAGAAAGAAGCTTGAGGTCTATATGTTTTCCTCTAAATTTATAAGGTTGGACCATATAACCTTATACCAAGATTGAAGAATGCAAGTATTCAATGAATGGTTCTTAAAACTGAAACTGAGCATCAAGTGAACATCAGACATCAAATACCGAACATTGAGATTTCAAGCGCTGAACATCATGCATGGAGCTTCAGAGCACCAAGCTTTCGAGCATTGAGCACTGATACTCAAATATTTGAGCTAACTGAGCACCAAAGCACCATCAAAGCTAGGGAATAATTAGAAATGTAGTTCTGAAATCATTTTCTTTTTTACTGTGCCTTAAAATTCCAAACGTCAAAACTTCAAACGAGCATCGGATACTAAGCATCTGCTTTGTGAGCATTTGTCAAGCTTTGAGTAATGAAGTTTTAAAGCATGAGACCATTGAGCATCCAAGTTTAAGCATCAAAGAATCTGAGCTTGAGCATTAAAGAACGTAAATAAGTTTTCGCTGAGCAGTGAAGTCTTTCATATTCAAGCGTCAATTGAGCATCGAGCTTAGGACATTGGGCATCCAACAAGCACCCTTCATAAACACTCAGACTCCGAGCATCCAAACAATATGAATACCATCCACTCCTTGGAAATTTGAGCATCTACTATCGAGCATTGATTTCATGGACACTCAGACTTTGAGTAACGAGGAAGTATAGAAGAGTCGAACATTCACTTCATGGGCATCTCCCAATCTCCGAGCATCTCTTGAGTTCTGGCATTACAAGAATATCCAAGGAAACCATGACAATAACTTCATAAGTATCTATTAATAAGTTAATTTCTTTTACAGGAGCTTGAATAGCAAAGCAAAAACAAATGAATGAACCATGAGCTCCATGAGGAATTAATGGGTTTTTCAAATTAATCAGCAACAATTATTCATATCCACAGTGAACATAAATATTCATTACTTCAAGAGGTGGAACAAGAGCACTACAACTAAGATAAGTTTCTTTCTTAATTATTTATTTTCATATCCATTTCTCTTAAATTATTATCACTTGGATGGATCATTAATTGAGATGGATCAAGCAATCTCGAGATTTTCGTTCTTTTATTGTTTATTGTTACAGTAAATGTAATGACCTTGTATTTTAAATTGTGTAAAATTATTTTGAGATATGCAGTGTTAATAAAATTTTAAATTTTATTTATATACTATTGTTATTATTTGTGAATATTATTTATTTATTTTATTCTAACAATTTTGTTTACGTAAAATAATTTATTTTAGGAGTTCTATTATTTAAATGCATTAAAGTTATTATCATTTCTATTATTTTAAATGGTATTATTATTAATATTTCATTATTATTGTCACTATTTTATTAGTATTATTATTTTTATTATTATTATTATTATTATTATTATTATTATTATTATTATTATTATTATTATTATTATTTTATTATTGTTAATTTGGATAGAGGGACATTTTAGTCTTTTTTTAATAATTAAAAAAATTAAAGTAAAAAATTGGGTCAAAGGTCAGCCCCTCCCCCTCATTCTTCTTTTTCTCTTTTCTTTTCTTCCTTTTCCTTCTTTCTTCCCTCTGCTTCTCAAAGCTGTCACTATGTAACCCAACCCGCCAGACTGCCAACCAACGCCACCATTCACCACCGTCACCTTCTCTTCCTTCCCAGCTGTCGTCCGCCTCCTGCAGAGCTGTCAGAATCGCTTGAACCGAGACCTGCAAACTGTGGACTCCATTGATGCTGGTAGCTCCTTCGACCACCAAATCTCATTGCTTTGGTCTTTTTTGAACCCTCTATTTTCAATGAAGCTATTTCTAAGCTCCATTTGAGCTTGAATCCCCTCGTTTGTGAGTTATCTTCAATTATTAGTTTATGTGTTTTAGGTTTTCAATTTTTTTTTGAATTATTATGTTTGATTTATGTATTTTTGCTTTAGAAATGTTGTTTATGGTAACTTAATCTTCCTAAATATAATTTTTGTTTATTTTTTAAATTAAATTGAATTATGGGTAATTTTTTATTATTTTAATATTAAAATATTGAATTTTTTATAATTATGTTAATTAATTAGTTTTAATGAAAATTTATTTAAATTAGTGTTATTAATTTGAGTTAATAATTTTAGAATTATTAACATAAATTTTAGTGAATTTATATAACTTTTGAGAATATTTTTATATTATGTGAATTTGTATATATAGGTTAATTGTGAATTTTTGTGGAAATTATAGTTAAATAATGTGTTTTAGATGATTTTAGAATTATATAGGGTATTAAAATGATTTTTATAAACTATTTACTATTTTTAACTAATTAATACTAATTTTGGAAAATTATATTCAAATAATATATTATTTACTATTTTGATGATTAAATGAATTTTTAATAACATTTATTATATAATTAAGCTATTTGAGTATATAAAAATGAATTTTACTATTATATGTTGAATTATTGAAAATTTTGATTTTTATTAATATTATATTATTATTTGAGATTTTTATTTAATTACTGTGAAAATAATTATATTTAGTGATTTAATGTTCAAATATATTATATTTTGGTATTTTATGGATATTTATGGAGTTTAATGATTTTTAATATATTTTTTATTTTATATTGATTTTTGGTGATTGTGAACCTCGGTTGGGAATTTATATAGTTCGGGGTCCCAACCTGAGGTGTTGAGCTTTGTGGTATTAAAAATGTGTTTTCCTTGTAGGATCGACTCTATTGTCAGTAGAGAGATGTCCATTTTATAGAGAAAGTTCTGTCGAATTTTTGGTAGAATTCTCATAAAACGTGATGTCGAGTCGATCCTGAATTTCTGTGTTTGTCTAAGTTTTAAATTCTTAGATCGAGTCTCTTTTAGAATTCTTAGAAGTATAAGTTAGAAATTTATTCTGATTATTATTATTATTTATTTTCTAGCTGCGCTGAGACCAAGGCTTATCAGACCAGGCCCATCGAGCTAATCTCAAGGAGCGCAAACTTGTGAGTTATTATTTTATATATACACTGTATATAGAACATGATTATAAATAATTATGATTTGATATGAATTATTTCATTAAATGGTTTAGTATATTTTTGGTATACTTTTAATATATTTTGGTATATTTTGACATATATGCGATGGTATATACTTGATAATTTCTCATTATGCATTCTAGTATGTTTTGGTACATTTATGGTTGATTTTGGTTATATGTAGCATATATATACTTGAAATATATTTAGTATATTTTCAGTATATTTCTGGTATATATATGGTATATTTCTCTGTTATGAATGTCATTTATGTTTAATTATGCATTTAATTATTTTCCATAAATATACAGTTTTATTCGAAGGATATCAATAGAACGTGCTACCTAGTAGGTTTGTACTAGGACTGTATACGTACCAGTTCTTTAGACTTTAGGATCAATATTGTAAGAATTATTTAAGGTGAATTGATTATTGTGACTATTGAGTATTCAGTGAGTGAATAGTGTGGTTGTTGGAGCTCAGTTGACCTAGTGTCTCGAGGCCAATCACACTGATAGTAAGACTGCGAGAGCTCGGTCGACTTAGTGTCTCGGGGCAATCTATTGTCCAAAATGGAATAGGAGAATTAATTTGGAATTAAGTGAGCCTATATGGCTAGAGAGATATTTTTGTTTGAGGTTACGAATATTTAGGGTTCTATTTGATCCTTCATTTAAATAATATTTTTTGCATTTGATATATATATATATATATAAAAGTAGATTTATTCATCTGTGTGAAATGCGTGTATATATATATATATTGATGCTTGACTGGATATGTTTTAAATTGAATTTATATATATTATAATAATTCACTTAGTGAGGTCTGACCCCCCTCAATATTTTTTTTTCAGAAGATTCCTCATCGTCAGACCTCAGTAGTAAGCCTCTACACTAGTCTTCTTCAGCCCTGACTAGATTATGTAAATTATTCATATGAATTTGTTGTATTTTAGAATACTGCAGTAGTAGTGTTTTGTATTTGTAGAATATTGTTTTAGTAAGAGATCTTTCTCTGAATATTGTATGAACATATTTTTATTTTATGAAATGTCATTTAAGTTTTTATATTTATATTGATTTAAATTTTATTTATGGTGTATTTATTTATTTATTTATTGAATGCTTTTTATTTCTAAGGTTTTGAATTTGAAAGAATTCTCATTGCCTAGCGTCAGTCATGACTCCCCGATTTGGGTCGTGATAAAGTTAGTATCAGATCTCTAGGTTTAGTGTTATGGACCTAGGTTAGTAGAGCTGTGTTTTCTTTGAAACTACTATAGTTTATTAGGTTCAATCATGTCTTCGATAAGTTTTCCTTGATTTAGTATTTCGCATAACGGTTAGATTATCTATTTTATCTGAATCTTTTTGGTTTTGTCTTTTTAGAATGAGGAGGTGAGTGCTTATCGCCCCACTGGTCGTTGAGGCTGAGGATGATGAGTCTTTTCAGGATGAGGTTTTACCTCCTAAGCCGCCAACTAAGTGCAGAGGCCAAGGTAGAGGTAGACCTCGAGAAGCAGCAGGTCGTCGTAGATAGCAAGAGCTACAGGATGAGGAACCTGTAGAGCCAGAATACGAGGAAATTGCTATACCTCTAGTTGCACCGCTGTTATAGCCTACCTATTAGTGGGGTATGTCTGACCCTGTGGTAGCACTGTTCTATGCCAGAGTTGGCAGGATAGCCTATGATGGGATGTCAAATTTGTTAGACTTTTTATACACTATTGAGATGAGGACTCAGACTGTTCACACCGAGTACCAGCGGATCATGATCATTGAGTTATTCATATAGGGACCAGCCCTGGATTAGTTCGTCCAGGTGATTTAGCTGTATATGACTACGATTACTTGGGCTCAATTTAGAGAGAGATTTATGAGGAGATTCTGTCCAGAGCTACTCCGAATGAGTTATAGACTTTGGCTGAAGAGCATCACCAGAGGTGACAGATCGGTCGAGGACTACACTAAAGAGTTTCTTCGACTTGGCAAATATGCAGAGGATTTAATGTGAGACTAGTATTTTATTGTCATGACTTACGTCATTGATCTGGGTTTTGCATTTGCTAGGATGCCTACTGCAGGCCTTACTCTGGAGTCAGTAATAGAGTTGGCCAATGAGATAGAGTTGAGGCTAGTCAGGTAAGGAGTTGTGCCTGATTACTATTAGTTAGGTATTCAGTCAGGAGGATTCCAGACTACTCCATATTTGACCTTCCAGATTAGTTCCAGTAGTCAGCAAAGAGGCTCAGTATAGCAGAGCCAGAGGCAACAATAGAGAGTATATAGGAGTAATAGACATGGTCATGTTATACCTCATAGACCTATCAGATTTGGGTTAGGTTCTTCTAGTAGCAGTAGTGGTCAGAGTTTGGGATATAGCAGCATAGGATGTACAATCAGCGCCTATCAGAATTATGGTAGAGTCCATTAGGGACCCTGTTATATGGCACTACTGACATGCTTTAAATGCGGACAGACGGGGCATTTCGCCAGATCATGCCCATATACTAGTTTTCAGCCACAATAATTCTTACAGTTTTTACAGCAGATGATCGCTAGTGCAGCACCAACTCCTTTTTTATTGCCTTCAGCTCAGCATCCGAGTTTGACATAGATTGTTACCTAGTAGGAGCATAACAGAGGTACTAGAGGTTTTGGCCAAGCTTTCACTAGTCAACAAGGAGGTCGAGGCTAGGTCAGAGTTTTCCACCTCACTCAGTATCGTTGCAGGTATTATTTCAGTCTATTACTTGGATGCTTGGGTTTTATTTGATCTAGATGCCACACACTCCTTCAAATCCCCTATTTTTGCTTTGAAGTCATATTGGCAAGCTTCAAGGATGGCTTTTCCTTTATCTGTCGCCACTCCTCTAAGCGATTCATTGGACACCGACATTATTCTTTCTGGTTGTCCATTATTTATCGAAGGTAGAAAACTACCAACATAATTGTAATTATTAGATATGATGGAATTTGATGTGATTTTGGGCATGGATTAGTTGTCTCAGCACTATGCCATTTTGGATTATAGGAGTAAAGAGGTTATTTTTAGAATTCCTGATGAAGAAGAGTTTAAGTTTGTAGGTGATAAGAGTTTTGCACCTCAGAATCTCATCTTCGCTATTACGGCTAGGAAGATGCTGAGGAAGGGTTGTTAGGGATATTTGGCATTAGTCAAGGATACTTCAGTAGAGAAGTTGTCACTCATAGATGTTCCTATTACATATGAGTTTCCTGATATTTTTCCTGAGGAGTTGCCAGGTTTACCACCTCACAGAGAGATTGAATTCTATATAGATGTGGTTTCAAGCACTACTCTTATTTTAATGTCACCTTATAGAATGACTCCTACAGATTTGAAAGAGTTGACGGAGTAATTGTAGGAATTACTAAATAAGGGTTTCATTTAACCCAGTGTTTCTCCTTGGGGTGTACCAGTCCTGTTTATGAGGAAAAAAGATGGTACCCTAAGACTGTGCATAGAATATAGAGAGCTTAACAAGGTCAGAGTGAAGAACAAGTATCCTCTTCCGAGGATAGGTGATTTGTTTGTTCAACTTTAGGGTGCACAGTTTTTTTCTAAGATTGACTTGAGGTCAGGTTATTATTAGTTGCGAATCAGTGAGGTTGATGTTCTTAAAATGACACTCCGCACTTAATATGGCCACTATGAGTTTCTGGTAATGCCATTTGGGTTGACTAATGCACCAGCTGCTTTTATGGATCTGATAAATAGGCTTTCAAACAGTTTGTGGTAGTCTTCATTGATGATATACTTGTATATTCAAAGATTATGGAAGAGCACGTATATCACTTAAGGACTGTACTGCAGACATTGAGAGAACATTAGGTTTATGCTAAATTCTCGAAGTGTGATTTTTAGTTAGAGAGTATTGTATTCCTTGGATATGTAGTATCTAAAGATGGTATCCAAGTTGATCCATAGAAGATTAAAACAGTGTCTGAATGGCCTAGACAGATAACAGTCACAGAGATTCATAGTTTTCTGGGTTTAGCTAGGTATTATAGGAGATTTGTGCAGGATTTTTCTAGAATTACAGCTCTTATAACTCGCTTGACTCAGAAGAATGTGAAGTTTGAGTGGTCAGATGTTTATGAGAACAGTTTCTAGTTGCTAAAGGAGAAGTTGACCATAGCTCCAGTTTTAGCTTTGCCTAATGGAGTAGATAAATTCATTGTGTATTGTGATGCCTCTAGAGTCGGACTAGGTTGTGTGTTAATGCAAAATGGTAGGGTGATAGCATATGCTTTAAGGCAGTTGAAGAAGCATGAATAGAATTATCCAACCCACGACCTATAGATGGCTGCAGTGATCTTTACTCTAAAGATTTGGAGACATTATTTGTATGTGGTGACTTGTGAGATTTTTACTAATAACAATAGCCTTAAGTACATTTTTCAATAGAGAGATCTGAATCTAAGGAAAAGGAGATGGTTAGAACTCCTGAAGGACTGTGATTATGAGATTCTTTATTATCCAAGTAAGGCTAATGTTATAACAGATGCCTTGAGTAGGAAGTTCTCAGGTAGTTTTGCTTACATCAGTGTGGAGAGGAAACCGTTGATTCAAGAGTTGCATCAGTTGGTGGATCAAGGTTTGATGATGAAGATTAGCAAATTTGGTGGATTGTTAGCTCAGTTCGGAGTTCAATCAGTGCTGAGAGATAGGATTAAAGCAACTCAAGGCTAAGATCCTATTCTAGTAGAGCTTGTAGAGAATATTAGTGTAAGGAAGTTCACTTATTTCACACTCGATGATGAAGGTGTTTTGTGGATCAATGATAGGTTGTGTGTTCCTGATGTGGATAATTTGAGAGAAGAGATCCTTGAGAAAGCACATTCTATAGCCTACAACGTACATCTAGGTGTCACTAAGATGTACCACAGTATCAAAGATTTGTACTGGTGGGATGGACTAAAGAAGGATGTAGCTAATTTTGTTTCCAAGTGGTTAACATGTCAACAGGTGAAAGCTGAACATCAGAAGCCTTTTGGGACGTTTTAGCCACTTCCTATTCTTAAATGGAAGTGGGAGAGAATTGCTATGCATTTTATGGTTAGGTTACCTTGTTCTAAGTATGGATATGATTCCATCTGGATGATTGTGGATAGGTTAACCAAGTTTGCTAATTTCTTGCTTGTAAAAGCCACCTATTTTGTAGCTAAATTGGTGAAGCTGTATGTTAAGCATATTGTGTGCCTTCATGGAGTATCTGTGTCCATTGTATCTAATAGAGGTTTGGTGTTTACCTCTCATATTTGGCAGAAGTTGCAGGAACCAATGAGCACCAGGCTTGATTTCAGTACTACTTTTCACCCTCAGACAGATGGTCAGTCTAAGAGGATGATCCAAACACTTGAAGATATATTGAGGATTTGGGTATTGGATCTGGGAGGTAGCTGGGATGATCATTTGCCGCTTGTGGAGTTTGCATATAATAACAACTACCATAGCAATATTGGGATGGTACCGTGTGAGGCTTTATACGGAAGGAAGTGTAGGTCCCCTTTGAGTTAGGATGAGATTGAAGAGAGACTGTTGGCTGGACCTGAGATGGTTCAGGATACCACAGAGAAGGTTGCTATGATTAAAAGGAGATTAGAGACCACAGTTAGCAAACAGAAGAGCTATGCAGATCTGAGACGTAGAGATGTGGAATTCCATGTTGGGGACTATGTGTTTCTGAAGGTGTCTCCTATGAAGGGTGTGATGAGATTTGGTAAGAAGGGGAAGCTAACACCGAGATATATTAGACCATTCGAGATTTTGGAGAGAGTGGGCATGGTTGCATATCGGTTGGCTTTACTTTCGAATGCATCAAGTGTTCCATATCTCGATGCTGAGGAAGTATATTTCGGACCTTTCACACGTGTTGCAGCCTGATAGTGCAGAAGTGAATGAAGACCTAATGTTCAAGGAGGAACCAGTCGTGATAGTAGATTATCAAGTTCGTCAGTTGTGTTCGAAGTAGATTCCGATGGTCAAGGTTTTATGGTGAAGCAACAATGTGGAGAAGTATAATTAAGAGACAAAAGCTAAGATGTGAGTTTCTTACCCTTATCTCTTTCCTCAATAATTCTTATTTTTGTTCTTTTCTTTGAATTCGAGGACGAATTCTTATAAGGAGGAAAGATTGTAATGACCATGTATTTTAAATAATGTAAAATTATTTTGAGATATATAGTGTTAATAAAATTTTAAATTTTATTCATATATTATTGTTATTATTTATTTATTTTATTCTAACAATTTTGTTTACGTAAAATAATTTATTTTAGGAGTTCTATTATTTAAATGTATTAAAGTTATTATCATTTCTATTATTTTAAATAGTATTATTATTATTATTTCATTGTTATTGTCACTATTATTATTATTATTATTATTATTATTATTATTATTATTATTATTATTGTTATTTTTATTATTATTATTATTATTATTATTATTATTATTATTGTTAATTTGGATAGAAGGACATTTTAGTCTTTCCCTAATAATTAAAAAAAATTAAAGTAAAAAATTGGGTCAAAGGTCAGCCCCTCCCCCTCCTTCTTTTTCTCTTTTCTTTTCTTCCTTTTCCTTCTTTCTTCCTTTTGCTTCCCGAAGCTGTTACTGTGTAACCCAACCCGCTGGACCACCAACCACCACCACCACTCACCACCGTCACCTTCTCTTCCTTCCCAGTTGTCGTCCGCCACTTGCAAAGCCGTTAGAATCGCTTGAATCGAGACTTGCAAACCGTGGACTCCATTGATGCCAGTAACTCCTCTGACCACCAAATCTCATCGCTTCGGTCTCTTTCGAACCCTTTAGTTCTCAGGGGCAGTCTACTATCCAAAATCTAATAAGAGAATTAATTTGGAATTAAGTGAGCCTGTATGGCTAGAGAGATATTTTTGTTTGAGGTTACGAATATTTAGGGTTCTATTTGATCCTTCATTTAAATAATGTTTTCTGCATTTGATATATATATATATATATATAAAAGCAAATTTTTGCATCTGTGTGAAATGCTTGTATATATATATATATATATATATATTGATGTCTGACTGGATATGTTTTAGATTGCATGTATATATATTATAGTAGTTCACTCAATGAGGTTTAACTCCCCTTAATATTTTTTTTCCAGAAGATTCCTCGTCATTAGACCTCAGTAGTAGACCTCTACACCGGTCTTCTTTTGCCCCGACTAGATTATGTAAATTATTTATCTGACTTTTGTTGTTTTTTAGAATACTGTAGTAGTAGTGTTTTGTATCTGTAGAATGTTGTTTTAGTAAAAGACCTTTCTCTGAATATTGTATGAACATATTTTTATTTTATGAAATGACATTTAAGTATTTATATTTATATCGATTTAAATTTTGTTTCTGGAGTATTTTTTATTTATTTATTGCATGCTTTTTATTTCTAAGGCTTGTTATAGGTTTCAGATTCAAAAAAATTTCCGTTTCTTAGCACTGATCATGACTCCTCAGTTTGGGTCATGACAGTAAAATAATACAAGTGTAGATATTACCGTGAGCACCTTAACATCGATACTCATGAGTATCAATAAAAAAAAATCATCATTGGCTTTAGGAACTTGATCCAGTTGATAATCTCAGAGCAATATATTCAAACGGTGTATTTTCATGAAGCTGGATATACACAAAATGCCAATAAATTGCGCATACACAAACTTAGGCAACATCTTCAAAGGCAAAGTTATTCAAGCAACAATTGAAACAAACAACGAACATAAATATTCATGAATTCACGAGATAATTACATAACACATTGAAATGCAAAAAATACCAAAAATACCCTTTAATACTCAAAATATAGCAAATTAGAAATTCAAACACTAAATATAATTATTTTATCGATAAATACATAAAAACCCTAATTTTAATAAAATATTATTAAAAATTGATAATTCTCAATAAATTCATAAATATTAACCAAAATACATTTTATAAATCCCAATTACATAATTAACCCTAAAACATATTAAAAATCGATAAAAACTCATTTATTTAGAAAAATAATATATTATATATAATTTGAAAATAATTTACGAAAAATAGTTTTAATTAGTTAAAAATACTAAATAATTTGTAGAAATAATTTTTATACCTCAAATAACTATTAAAACCAATTTAATTATATTTTTAGCCAATTTTAGTGTCAAATTACCAAAATACCCCTACTATATATAAATTCACTATAATTATTCAAAAATTCATCAAAAATAGTATAATTACTCAAAAATTAATTTCTAAACATATAATTCAATAATATCAACAAATATACTCAATTAACCAATCAATTTCAATAAAATACATAATTAACCTAATTTTCTAAAAATCACATAAACTAAATAAATTCAGAATAATTATACAAAAATCATAAAAATTACAAATAAATTTCTCAAATGCATTTTAACACCTATAAACACCATAAATTACAATTTAATAATTTAATTAATTAATTTACGAAAATTATAAAATATTAATAACATAATCAAAATTTCACAAAAATCAAAATAATTCCCAAATATTCGACAAAAATTACCACATGTAGATTGAGCTACTAGGATCAATCTTTGTTAAGGAAGTTTGCTTGAATCATTGAAATCAAAGCTCAAAAAAATTCAAGAACACAAGTTGGCCGAAAATGAAAATTCAAAACATAGGAAAATCTAGACCAAATTAAGTGAAACAAAATGGTCAGATATATCTCGGTGCTAAATTATCCTTTATGAAAAATCTCATAACACCCTTCATTGGAGACACCTTCAGAAAAATAAAATCTCCAACCTGAAATTCCACATCTCTACGCCTAGGATCCACGCAGCCGCACAGCTCTTCTGCCTGCTAACTGCGGTCTCTAATCTGTTGTAATATCCCGAGTTTTTAAATAATTTTAAACTGCATCGGGATATGCAGTATTAATAATTTTAATAAATATTTGACTATTTAAATATTTTTGTTAATAATTAATGTTATTTACGTTTATTTAAAGTCTTCTACGTAAAATTTTTCCCGAAACATATTATTTTGGGAAATAATATTTAAATGATATTTTATTGATTAATGTTATTTCATTTTATTAAATTATATGGCTCCATGCATGATTAATATTTTGTATATTAAAGTATATACATAGACATGCATATATATATTATTATTATAATATTAGGGTTTAATATTTAAAATTTATGTATATATATTATATTATATTTTTATTATTATGTGTTATGTATGTGTGTGTATATATATATAAAATAATTGTGTGATGTGTGTTTTTGTGGGAATATATATATATTAAAGTTTAATATATATAACCCTAATATTTACAAAAATTACCCTCCCATTTTCCCTCTCACGCCCGATCATCCCCATCACCCTCACCGTCCATCTGCAAGTATGGCCACCTACTGTTGGTGTGCCTCCTGGCGTGCCACCATCGTCCCCAGCCAGCTCTGCCACCAACAGCGCTCGTTTCTGGCGCCTTTGAAGCTTGATTTGGGCGGAAAACCGAAAATCATCACCACTGCTGTTCCAGCCGATTCTGGCCACCTCCATCAACACCGCCATTCTCATTCTATTCCTTAAGCTCCAATGAGTGTGTTTCTAAGCTTGGTTTCACTTGATTTGGTCTAGATTTTGGTGGTGAGCTTGATTTCTAATTTGGCCATTTTTGTTTCTCTAATTTTTTTAACTTTGATCTTTGATATTCAAGCTTAATTCCTTCACGAAAGTTGATTGTACTAGCTCAATATACACTCTGTAATTTTTGGAATATATTTTGATTTTTGTAAATTTTTTATTATTTTATTAATATTTTCTAATTTTCGAAAATTTGTTAATTAAATTATGAAATTGTGTTTTATGGTGATGATAGGTGTTGAAATGAATTTTATAAATTTATTTGTAATTTTTTTGAATTTTATATATTTATTTGGAATTTATTTAGTTTATGTAATTTTGGGAAAATTAGGTTAATTATGTGTTTTATTAAAAGCAATTGGTTAATTGAGTATATTTATTGATATTATTGAATTATATGTTGAGAAAATTAATTTTGAGTAATTATATTATTTTGGTGAATTTTTGATTAATTTTATTGAATTTACGAAACTAGGTGTATTTTGGTAATTTGACACTAAATTGGCTAAAAATGTAATTAAATTGGTTTTAATAGTTATTTAAGGTATAAAAATGATTCCTACAAATTATTTAGTATTTTCAACTAATTAAAACTATTTTTCATAA